>WBNH01009636.1:4576-27804 GCA_013401255.1 Urocolius indicus
TGAGAAGCAGCAGCGGCAAAGTCCATCTGTAATGAACTGACTGCAACCCCCATTCCCCATCCCCTGCGCTGCTGGGGGGGAAGGAAAAGGAGTCCCGGGCAGTGGAGGGGTGGGGGGAGGTGTTTTAAGTCGGTTTTATTTCTCATCTCTCTGCTTTTATTGTTTCTTTAATAAATCAAACCTTTTTTCTCCCTAAGTTGAGTCTGTTTTGCCTGTGACGCTAATTGCCAGGTGATCTCTCCATCCTTATCTAGCTCACAAGCAGTTTGTTGTATTCCTCTCTCTCTCTCTCCTGTCCAGCTTAGGGGGGGAGTGATATTATGACTGGGTGGATATTGGCCTAAACCACCACAATATGGTTTCAAGCTTTCCTTTTCAAAATGAACTAATAAATAAACACCAGTGGATTCAATTGTTGTAGCAGTGTTTCCAGAAGTAGTCTAGTTACCTCGAATTTTAAGAGTCCAAAGCTATTTAGCTCCCTATTCGTGAACTCTGAACTGAGATGAAGTCATAGAGCAAGACTGTCCAAGCATGCAGAGATACAGCAGGTCATATACACATTCTTTTTTTGATGAGGGGCAGGAGGAAGAGAAGCATCATTTTGCATTTCTGAATCAGCGTAATGTGATACATAGGCTGGTATAACAAGTGTTACAATAAGGATATATAGTACCTATGAGCACTTAGAGATGTTTGCATTGCATCTGCTGAGAGAGTAAGACACCACTTTTCCCCTCAATTATGCCATTTGTCAAACAGCAGAGATTATAAACATTTATTATTAGGAAAAAGAGGGTCTTTTTCCTGTCTTTACATTTAACTTAGCATGCAAAATCATCTCTTATTAAGTTTTTATGAACAGCCAGGCCACCATAAAAGGGGCATACAAGTCCTAGAGGATTCATTACCTGGCAACAATGCACATCAACAGTATTTTTACTCAGACAATGCCTCTAAAGAAAAAAAAAACAACCCACAACAGTATATGGAAAGTAAGATCTGTTAAATTAAAAGACCTTGTACTGGGCAGTGCACAACACAAATAATTCTCAGTGCCTCTGTAAAGATCACCTGCAGTTTTTACTGCAGTTTGCATTCACTTGTGTCTCTTACTTTAAGAGCTGTTTAATACCTGTCCTGTATATGCAAAGTCCAGGGCTTGTTTTAAACCGAGGCTTGTGACACCATGCAAATTCACCTCATCAGCTTCGCTTTCAACCATGCAGAGACTGAACATTGCCTATGGAAAGAAAACAAATGTTATTAACCATTAAAGACATTATCCAGTGAAGATCCAGGAAGAGGAGGATTGATCTTTTCCATCTCCACTAACCTTTTGGTTTTCCTTGGGTAAGAATTCTAAATAGCAACAGACTGTGAGTCAGAATGAGATCTACATCAGGTTTTTAACACTAACCCCAGAACAATCACTCCTGCAACTGAGTCCTTTCATCACTGAAGATATGCAAACATTTCTTGTAGAAAAGCAAATAAATCCCTTTGATGAATGTATATATATTTCTTAGCTAAGTAATTCAGGTAAAATCAGTGGGAACAGTCACACAAGAAGGTAGTATTCAGTACAAGAAGATAAAGAACTCAACTCTAGGAAAAACAATCTACACCAGCACCACTAGAAATAACATGTAAAGTATCATTATACATAGCAAGGAACAACCAGCTGTACATAACTACTTGTATGAGAAGACAGGGCAGTCAACACACCATCTTCTATAAACGATTCTTTCCAAACCAGCTTCTCAGACCATAATGTGAACAATTTAATACTCGAGTTATTGAATGGGGAAGAAGGATGAAGATGCAGCCACTTAAAAGCATAAACTCCCCTTACTGGTTATTGCCCCAGTTTCTCAGATCATAAAAGCCAAAATAACACCGAGGTTAGCCACTGCTCCTTTCATGCACTCTTCCAAATCATCACTTTTCAGTGCCTCCCTGGACTGAAGCAGCCCTACTCATGTCTCTGGATCCTTGTAGGAATCTTTTTCTTCCCATATTTGTTAGATTCCTATCTTTGTCCCTTACTCTTCCCTCCCAGCCTGCACTCCTGCTGCAGTATCCCTGCTTACCACTCCTTCCCTCCTCAGTCCCATTCTCCACTCTTTGTCACTCTCCCACACAGTTTTTTTAACAAAATACACCACTCACAGCCTTCAGACAGTAAGCTGTGAACAAATAAACTGAACAGTTCTACCATCTGTCAATGCTGAAGAGTCTAAACTTACTCCTACTAGGTTTTGTGACAATCTTAATGCCTCTATAGAGGCTACTAAACTTCACCTTGGAGGTAAAGGCTGGACTCGGTGATCATAAAGGTCTTTTCCAGCTGAAATGATTCCATGATTCTATGATTCTAAATCTAGTAACTAGAAGCACATTTCAAGAACACACCTTCTGCTACTTCTGTCTCTACCCTGACTGACACCTGCCAGAGCTGGAGCAGTCAACAGACATGTTGGATGTCATATGTACAACCTGTCCACCAAGCACTGCTGAGTTTGAAGGAAAAAACAAGCCCTACCTCCCCTCTAGTAGTTTAGCACAAAGCATTCACCTACATCCAGAGAGCCTCTTCAAGAACCAAGTGTTTCCTGCAAATGAGTAATTGCTTCTGAAAATGTTAGTATTTTTATCACTGAAATATCATAATTTGACATAAGTCTGTTGCCAACAAATCATCCAGCGTAAGTAGCAGTACATTTTTTTTGCAATTTCTTACTTCAGTGGTGATATTGGGGCTTCTTCCAAACTGGCAATAGAAAAGAAGCATCAAATCTCAAACAAATAAAGTAAGACATAACCATAAAATACATCTAGATAAAAACAGTCTAACAAATTCAGATACTTTTCTAATTCTATTAAAAATGTATTTAGAGTTGAATATTTCATTTAAATGTATCAAATGAGCACTGGAAGGGGCTGCCCAGATCAGTTGTGGAGTCTCCCTCTCTGGAGACATTCAAATCCACTTGGATGAGTTCCTATGTGCTCTACTCTAGGTGGTCCTGCTCTGGCAGGGGGGTTGAACGGGATGAGCTTTTGAGGTCCCTTCCAACCCTTGAGATTCTGTGATTCGGTGAATAGCTACTGTGAGGCCTGAGGACTTGCCAGGGGCTGCAAAGTACCCTTCAGCCCCTTACTCCTTGCAAAAGCAGACCTGCAGGTTGTGTCTGGAAGAGACGACCTTCTCTCCTCAGAAATTCACTACTACAGCTTTTTTGATGATCTTCCTTTCACACACCAGTTCCTGAATAAAGAGAGTAAAGTCTCAGAGCAATATCTGTCTACTGGGGTAGAGTTTCTCACCTTCTGTACACACNAGATCAGTTGTGGAGTCTCCCTCTCTGGAGACATTCAAATCCACTTGGATGAGTTCCTATGTGCTCTACTCTAGGTGGTCCTGCTCTGGCAGGGGGGTTGAACGGGATGAGCTTTTGAGGTCCCTTCCAACCCTTGAGATTCTGTGATTCGGTGAATAGCTACTGTGAGGCCTGAGGACTTGCCAGGGGCTGCAAAGTACCCTTCAGCCCCTTACTCCTTGCAAAAGCAGACCTGCAGGTTGTGTCTGGAAGAGACGACCTTCTCTCCTCAGAAATTCACTACTACAGCTTTTTTGATGATCTTCCTTTCACACACCAGTTCCTGAATAAAGAGAGTAAAGTCTCAGAGCAATATCTGTCTACTGGGGTAGAGTTTCTCACCTTCTGTACACACATCACACGCTGCCCTGCAGAACAGTTGGAACTGCTCTGTGATACAAGATCCTGCAGGCTCTACATCCTCCAGCTGTGCTGCAGCAACTCTCTGTACACTACCTACCTGTACATAGCAACCATCAAAACACAGTGTGGTTAATAATAAAGGTTCTATTCTGATCAAGGGCTGATGTCTCAAACAATAGGTTAAAGCTTACAATACAAAGAAACACTTAATCTCATCTGTAAATCATGAATTACTTCTATGAGAAACTGGTAGCTTTTGTCCTTGTAGACTTACTAAAGCTTTAGGAGACTATTCTACTGTATCACAGAGATTCCAACACTGTCCTTGCACAGAGTTTATCACTACATTTCATTTCCAGCAGAGCTTTGACTCCTTGTCAAGCAGAACTTTTCCAGGCAAAGCTCAGGCTATAGCTCAGGAGATAACTCAAGCTATGGCTCTCCCAAATAGACAGCATGGACAAAGCCAACCTGTTTGCAGAGGTGAGAGGTGCAGAAGTTTAGCCATATGGACACAAACCACGCTGTGTCATTCCCTTTTAGGGCCAGAAAACAAGCCTGTATCCATCTTATTTACCTGTACAGACACAGTCTTAACAGTGCAATGGGCTATCAGAACTGTAGCTGTAAGTAAGACGTTCCAAATCCACCTGGATGAGTTCCTGTGTGACCTACTCTAGGTGGTCCTGCTCAGGCTTGGACTGGATGAGCTTTGGAGGTCCCTTCCAACCCTTAAGATTCTGTGATTCTGTGATTATGGCTTTGCAGATCATGTGCTATATGCAGTCCACTTTCTCTCATACAATACTCTGAGTATTCTGTGCAAGTTTGTGATGCTGAGTATAAAATACATTTGTTTTTCAGGGAGCAAGGACAAAGAATTTGAACAAAAGTTAAGGTCTGCAATGATCCTCACATAGTTCACATTGAGTTGAACTGGATTAGCCTCCAGGAAAGCAGTGTCCCAAACAGACCAACTTAGTGATCCACACTGCCTTCACCAGCAGGCAAATTTCACTCTTGGCCTGATGGTTTAAAGGTTTAATCCAGCATGAAAAAAATAATCTGTTCAGTCATACACAGAAATTGAGTGCAAACTCAGTTTTAATTGGCACTGCTGTATTGGAATATTGTTAACTGTAGAAACATATGGGTCATTAAATCCTGGCTTGACACTCCACCAATATCTGTAGAATGCATTGGGCTGTCAAACTCCAATTTCAGATATATCTCTGAAAACACTCTGAGGTTTTGTGAGCTTACACAGATCCATCAGTCATGCTTTTAATGCAAGCTTAGAAGCCTACTTTATTTTTCCCTAGAGTACATTAAAAACAAAGCAGTAACATAAATATCTCATGTGGATGTATGACTGACAATCAAGAAAAACAAGGAAATATAGAACATTTGTACAAGTGCACAGTTCAAGGTTAAACTTAGCAGAAAAGTTACCTCATTTGGCTCACCATTACATGTTAGTCATTTCAGTTCTTAATTCAACAATGCTAATAGATCATACTTGACATAAAAATACTTCTGCTTGGACAAAATAAAACCATCTTTGAACATGCCTCAGTTGCTCTCTTCATGAGAGCAGGCAGCACAGGTAACTAATATGTTAACCAGAGATCCCTTCTATAATGAAACCCACTGGTGAGAAGACCTATTTTTTCCTTCTAGTTCCTTTAAATATCCAGCTCTTGTTCTGCCATCCCATCAGTCAATGAGCCAGTATTGCTGGAAATAAAGCAGTGGTTTACATTCTGCTATTTTAGTGAAGATTTTGATTAAGTAAACCAATTCCTCAAAAGAAGACACAATCCACTTGCCATTCATTGCTCTGCTCTGTTTCACTATCCTGTCACAAACAGATATATTCCACTTGTGGAATTCCACCTGAGCTCACACTTGTTTAAGAAGGTACATGGATGGACCTCATTTTTGTGGGGCAGACAGACACTTTATTAACTGTAAAAAGAGGAGGAAGTGAGGAATCAACCCTCCATTCTTCTTCTAACCTTGGTCAGAAACAGAAATGGCTAGAGAACTACTCCCAGTGGAGAAAGGAAACAAAGCACACAACCCCAGGGTAAAAAGAATAAAACCATAAAGCAACTCTTAGATTCTTCAAATTTGACTTTGAAGTAATGTGGTAAGTTGGTAGTGCACCTTTATAAAATACAGAACACAAACCAGAATGACACACAGCAACAGGGTGACTAGGCCAGATGTGACCAGAGCTGACATAACTAGGCAGAACAGCCTAAGTAAAAGATGCTTAGCACAGTTATTTGTTCTAACTTTCATTGGTTCAAGAGTGATAGAGGATTGCTGGAGAGAGGCCAGTGTGGGGCTATCAAGATGATGAGGGGACTGGAGCATCTCTCTAATGAGGAAACGCTACAAGACCTGGGGCTGTTCAGCCTGGAGAAGGGAAGACTGAGGGGGGATCTTAACAACACCTATAACTACCTAAAGGGTAAGTGGCAAGAGCATGGGACCAGTCTTTTCTGTGGTGCCCTGTGACAGGACAAGGGGTAATGGGATGAAGCTGGAACACAGTAAGTTTCACTTAAACTTAAGAAAAAACTCTGTCACTGTGAGATGACGGAGCGCTGGCCCAGGCTGCACAGGGAGGGTCTGGAAGCTCCTGCTCTGGAGGTCTTCAAAACCCACCTGGACATGTTCCTGTGTGACCTGATCTAGGTGGGACCTGCTTGTTCAGGGAGGTTGGACTAGATGATCTTTAAAGGTCCCTTCTAACCCTACCATTCTATGATTCTGTGAACTTTCCACGGTCAGCTTTTGCTGCTGCTTAGCTTTCAGAAACAAACTGCAAGATGGGTGTAAAATAACATCTAATCAGAATAATATATTTCTTTTAATATAAGTATAAATATGACCAAAAAAAAGCGTCTAGATACATTGATTTTACCACTCAGTCATCACTGCAGCAAAACGTACCGACTCCTTCACAACATACAACCTTAACAACAGATGCTGGGGTCAGAGAAACACAAGATGACATTCAAAATCCCCAGAATGCAAATTGCTCACTGGCAGAAGGGTGAAGTACAAAATTGCTCCTTGCTTTTGAGTCGTTTTCTTACTTATTCAGATGTTTCATATCCACAAGAGTAATGAGCTTGTCCTTATTTGTACACATCAATCATTCAGCCATGTCAGGCATAGCAAGCAGCAAATCATCACAAAACAGCCAAGCTGTATGACATTGGACATAACACTTCCAGGGAATCCCACAGAAGTTAGTAGCCTTTTAAAGGCAACAAATAAAATGAACATATACACAGCTTCAGGAGGCAGGTAAATGAATATAAAAAGAATAAATGGCTTTTCTGTTAAACAACAATACAGTGACCAAAATAAGTAACCTACTGCTATGATCTAGGGAAATCAATTGGAATTGTTATTACTGAGCCTTTTTTAAGCTGATGGGCATTTAAAAAAATAGTAATAAATTCCAACACTGACATAACCACTGGTTTCTACTTTTAAATATTAAATAGGTTTTATGCAGATTTAAAGATGTTTGAAGGAAATTAATTAAATGAACAACAAGATACATTCATCAATACTGGATAGAAGAGAAATTGGTAAAATACCTGGAAACTTGAGAGGGAAGATGACCAAATTGTCATCAGGGCATGTAATAACAGTATGTAAAGCTAGATAGATGTATAAAAAAATAAGTATAAGTGTTTTCTGGGTCATCAACAGCTAGAAATAGGCTAGAAATGTTTAGATACCAAGTTACAGAACTTAGTTGGATGAAATATCTTTTCTACTCTAACTATAGAGGAAGCCTAAACATTTAGCTTAGCCTAGATGCCTAAAAATGGTGAAAACTGTAATCCTAAGAGGTAAGAGTGAATTGTGTCCTTTCAGTATGCCTAATTTTAGGAGAAGAACTAAAGATAAGTACTTCTGGAATGAAAGCCATAAACAATGACAGCAATAGTAAACTGAGAAATGTCTGCACATAGAAGTTTGTTTCCTGTGACAAATTATTTAAGAAGTAGAGTTTGCTTTCACATCTCTGAACTCACCTAATTTCTAGTTTAAAGCTTTAGGTGAGTGGTTCTTTATAAGCCAAAAGTTTCAGAACATTGGTTATGAGAGGCTGAATGCACACAAAACGCCTTCAGTTTGCCTATCTGGACCTTCTTATGCTCATTCCTTACTTCAGCTACATTGGCCTTTAGCTGACTTCTCTGATATGTTCTAAATTGGACATGTTCACTACATGTTCACTCCAAGTTCACTACACTACAAAATGAATATCTGGATCTCCCCACCAATGCATAGCTTTGACCTACACAAATTGGTTTTTGACCACAGCCTTAGAAGCAGACAGCAAGCACAAAAAATCCTGGCACACTTCAGAATCACTGCCATTAAAATCACAGACTCACAGAAGCTCAAGGGCTGGAAGAGACCTCAAAAGCTCATCCAGTGCAACTCCCTTGCCAGAGCAGCACCACCTAGAGTAGGGCACACAGGAACTCATCCAGTTGGGTTGGAATGTGTCCAGAGAAAGACTTCACAACCCATCTGGGCAGCCCCTGCCAGTGCTCCCTCACCTCAACAGGGAAGAAGTTTTCCTTTCCTTTAATGTTCACAGAGTTTCAGCAAGGCCAAAGTTGTTTTGCACAACATATTGCAAATATCTCACATCAGTCCTTCTCCCACTCAGCTTACCCTGTCACCTTTCACCCCTGACTTTAACCGTCAGCTGAAAACTTTTGCAGCTGATGTGCAAGTGGCACCTTCACCTTCAGCTGCTCTTGTGTGGCTGTCCAGAAATCTGACATATTTTCTAGCGTAAAGGGCATAAACATTTGCTGCACTTTCTCACAATCAGCACCAGATAGGGAGAGTGGAAAGTTGGCACACAGTGAACTAGCATTCTTGTAGTTCCTTTCATTGCACCACACATGAACATTCAAGACGTCAAGATGAATGAATAGCGAGTTAACTTCAATGTACATGAGCTTTCTCACCTTTAAGTCAGTACAGAGCTCTGTGTTAAAAAACTCACTCCCACTTTTCCTACTAATCAGCTACTATATTGTAAGCACTCTAGTGAAACGTTAGGGAAAAAAAAATCGTATCAGTCTTACCATAAATTAAACTTCAAGTATGCCATCGTACCCAGCCTCTTATTACTGAGGCTGAGCTCTGCAGGGAGATGTTAAAATGCACCAAACTTGTTCAGCATTCACATTCAGTATTTAACTATCTTTTTTTCACTCAATTCAGAAACATGTCTGAAGAAAACTAAAAGCTGGATATATACTTTACAGCTGAGAAAAATCACACCACAGCAATTTTGAAAGTAAGTGAACATCTAGTCTATCAAACTAATTGGTAAAGAAGTGATCAATGAAATTGCCAAGGTTTTCCTTAGCTATTTGTCTTCTGTTCTAAAGTAACTAACACTATCTAGCATTGTTTTACTGTTTTTAAAGAGCAGAGTTGTCGTCTCAAATTTCTGCCTCCAAGATTAGAGAGCGATAATACTTGAGGATTTGAAAATAACTTCTAAAAGAAGAGAGGCATCTTCATTAAGTGCAGTGTTTTATTCAAACTCACCCATAGTGTATATGCACTTACTTCTACACTCACATCTTTTTCCTTACAGGAAACTGATTGCGCTTTTCATCTCATGCTTTAGAAAAGCTGTGAAGAAAGTAAACTAACACGTCAGAGATCTTGGATCAACGTCCTACACTGCTCAGGGAAGTCAGTTATGATGTGATACAAGATTTTTTTTATGGCACATGGAATTTTAACCTTGTAAGAAATGTTATTGGCATCAATGGAACAGCTTAGTTGTGCATTCTTTCTGATTTGTGACCTAAGCCTATCTGTATATAGGTGGCTCAGACTTTTAAGTATCCAGTCCCAGGATCTATTTGAACTATAGACTCTTTCAGAGAAAATCATTCTCCTTTACAGTTTTTACTAAAAATAGCAACTCAGTCTTTGTGTTACAGCAATATTAAATAAATAAATAAATCATAATCTACTTAATCTCTTTTGTTGTACTACTCCTGAATTAACCTTCAGGTGTTCTTAACTTCGTGTTCTAATCCTTCATTACGTAACTAATATTATTTCTTCTTTGTTATTTTCACCTATCACAACCACAAAAAATACTCAGAATGTATTAGCAAGAGTCAAATTACTACTACAGATAACAACATCATCTAATATCAAATTCTAGGTATGTGTATATATAGAGGTATATTCTAGCTATGTAATAGATACTTACCCAAAGAAGCAATTCAACATGTGAATGTGTCCTTACTGCATGTAAACATCTGGCTTCTTGCTCTCCTAACTAGCACATCACATATTTTGCTTTGCTTTCCTCCCAATTTAAGCCTGTCTATCCTAAATCAATCATCAGCCATATCCTCTGAAGTCTCTTGCACTCTGAAAAACATATCCATCAATACCAACTGCATTAAATATGATTAAGAGGTTCATTACATGATTCTTCTGAAAGAGTTCTATATAAATTTCCAGAGAAAATGTCACATAACATCAATCACAGATAACTGAGCCTCCAGTAATACATCTGCTCAATGAATTCTACCTAAATATTGGGTTTTCAACCGTTTCCCATGCAGCTAAAAGGAATCCTGTAAAATTAAAAGGTCAGTTATCACTTATAGTTTGAGTGAATACGGAGATAAAGAAACCACTAAAAGAAACACTGAGGAGCAAAATGTAATCTTACGCACAGTACTGAAATCTCATATGTAAGCTACTACCTGTTCATACAAAAATGGATCACTGTCTTAGTACCTTTAGAAATAAGTAATGAAAATTGAAGAGCTACCCTACTGTTTAGAGGACGTAAGGATTTAATTGTTTTTCCTCTTTGTATAGTGCACATGTTTAGGGGAGTAATGTGGCAAAACCAAAGTAACTGTTAGGTCTTATTTCTGGTTGTAGCAAGGCACAGGTTCTTCATTCCCAGTTAAAATAAAAACCAACGTGAACATTTGATTCATTTTTGGCTGAACTTGCATCAGACTTAATTCACGTTTTGGCTATTAAATTCTGACTATCAGTGCAATGCAGCTGTAGTGGTTTTGTCTAGGACAGGTTTTGGTAGAGGGGGGTCTACAGAGATGGCGTCTTTAAACAAAGAGCTGCCAGAAGCTTCCCTTGTAGCTGATAGGGCCAGGGCCAGTTAGCTCTAAGATGGACCTGCAGCTGACCAAGGCCAAGCCAATTAGTGACTGAGGTAACATCTCTGTGATTTATGTATTGGAGAAGGGGAAGTGGGCAGTTGCTAAAATGCAGCAGAAGGGAGAATGTGAGAACATCTCCTCAAGCACCAAGGTCAGTGAAGAAGGAGGAACAGGAGGGTGCTTAGACCCTGGAAGAAAGACTCCCCTGTGCCCTGTGCTGCAGCCCATGGTGAGGCAGCTGTGCCCCTGCAGCCCATGGAGGCCATGAGGGAGCAGAGACCCACTGGCAGCCCGTGGAGGAGCCCACAGCAGAGTGGGTGGATGCCTGAAGGAGGCTGTGACTGCGTGGGAAGCTCAGCCTGGAGCAAGCTCCTGGCAGGACCTGGGAGCCTGTAGGGAAAGAGGAGCCCAGACCAGAGCAGGTTTGCTGTCAGGACTTGTGACCGTGTGAGGGACCCAGGCTGGAGCAGCCTGTCCCTGAGGGACTGTTCTCCTGGTGGGTGATCCACGCTGGAGGGTGGATGTGAGGCCCCAGGCTGGAGCAGTTGGTGAGGAGCCCATGGGAAGGACTCACGCTGGACAGGTTGGTGAGGGACTGTCTCCCGTGGGAGTGACCCCACAGTGCAGCAGTGGGAAGTGTGAGGAGGCTTCTCCCTGAGAAGCAGCAGCAGCAAAGTCCATCTATAATGAACTGACCATATCCCCTGAGCTGCTGGAGAGGAGGTAAAAACTCAGAAAGAAAGGAGAGGTGAGAGAAGATGTTTTAAGATTTAGGTCTTATTTCTCATTTCCTTAGCCTGTTTGATTGTTCATTAATAAATCAAACCATTTCTCCCCCAAGTTGAGTCTGTTTTGCCCATTTCACCACTTGCTGAGTGATCTCTCCATCCTTATCTCGACTGACAAACCTCACGTCATATTTCTCTCTCCACCGTCCAGTTTAGAAGGGGGAGTGATATTACAACTTAGTGGGCATCTGGCACCCAGCCAGGGCTGAACCACCACAGCATCTTCCTCAGGTGTCTGCTTATATGCACAAACATAACTTAAGGCACAAATGAAATGACAGAATGTAGCATGTTACTCCTAATAAGCCACCACATCATCACTAAGAAGTAGTCCAAATTGTGCTGTAGAAACAAAATAATTCTACAATTCTCATGTGCAACCCCATATCAGAATAAAAAATAACGAACTACCACAGCTACAGTAACCTTATTAGTTCCAATAGTTCAAAATGAGTCATCAGGCAATCCTAAATACCAAAATTATTGTTTTCACTGTGGCAGATGCCAGAAAACTCAATTGTAAAGACAGTGCTATGTAAATCACTGCATAAATCTGCAGTAATGTGCAGTCTGTCCTAACAGCAGCTACTCTTAAGCAGGCCTGCCTTTTCAAATATTAAGGGAGCAGTATAACTAGAACCAGATTTTTTCCAGCATCCCCAGTCGAGCACACAAAAGTATGAGTCACATCTGCAAATTTTGGCTTAAATTGGTTTAATGCTTCCCAGTGAATGCATAAGCCTATTGTTCATGTCCTTTGATGATTTTAGCAAGTGATATCAAAAGCAAGCCCAAAATAAAACTGGAATATAAGTCAGTCAGCTCTTGAACTTTTAACTGCCACAATACATTTCATTCAGGGAGGCAAAGCTGCTTGTGGTTGGGGTTTTTTTTGCAGGAAAAACTACGGTCAGAACTTTTAACACCTTTAAGGGGCTTATTTTTAAAAGCATACTTCACACGGTGCCATCAAGCTTCCCACTTCAGGGCATATGGACTAAAACTAAACAGCTGTACAGTAAGGTTGAATCTAACAGAACTGCAGTAACATAACAGTTGTTATTATTACAATTAGCTTCTTAAGAAGTCATTTATAATATGATGTAAGTGTCATTATACACTGACATCCAAATGTTCCAAGCAGTAGTAAACGACAGCAATTATCTTCTATTCGGCAGCATAATGGCAAGAGCACACTTATGGGAGAAGCCTAACGTTGAAATGGTTCGTTTTATGAAGGTTTGTACAAGATAACTTTCATATCTGACCCATTTTAAGAGGGTTTGAACTGGATAACCTTCACATCTTTTAAAACAATCTTATTTTCCATTATTATTATAAATCTTGCTTTCTATTAAGGTTATAGTACAATTTTGCCAAAGAAGTCCTCTTAATTTCCACCAAGGTATTTATTAAATTAGCTCATACAAAGGCCAAAGAATAGAAACAGCTCACTGGCCATTTCTTTTTGGTTTTTTATTGAAAAAAACCTGCACAAGAAATGAAACAGTAACAATTAGTTAAATAAAAGAAGGACTTGACTGTCCAAGCTTGTGTTAATATTGCAGCTATTTGTCACAGTAACTTTCATCATCAGTTGAGTTCTGCACTCCATCAGCTATCTCCTCTGGAATAAATGCCTCTAAAATCATCTCTGGTTTATTTTTAGCAGCCTACATTTGACTGTGCTCATTTATCATTTGGCTCTTCATCTCCAACAAATCAACCCCCTCCAAACTAACACACTACGATGACATCAATGTAATTATTGCCACAAATTCTATAGACATCAGCTCCTTGGTTGACATCTAACTCTGGGGCAAGGTAGATCCTTAAATGTCAGGTATGACAGCTTCTGAAATGCAGATGGACATTTCATAAAATGTCTTAATATTCAGTAAATTTGATTTCTAAGAAGCTTTTTGTACATTTATTGCCTATTTGTGCAACTGCTACCCTGTCACCTTGGAAGGCCACGTTACTTCCCCAACAACTGAGAATGTTCCACATGTCTAATAATTGGTAACTTCATTTTTGCACACACACAAATGTAACATTATTTTTATACATATAAAAGCCATAGCTGCAGCCTGCTGGTGAAATGTATGTTATGCTGGGCTGTAATCACTGTTTTTCCACAAAATGGATCCACAAAAAGCTTTTGACAAATGCCTTCAAAAGCCTTGAAGGCAAAAGGAAAAAAAAGAGGAGTGATCTTTGTTTGGATAAGTGACTGAATACATAAAACAGTGAACAAGAAAAGAGCAGGATGGTTTTCTCAGGGAACAATGATTCCAGTGGAGCACCTCAGCCTGGGCTGTATAACATGCCTAGAGAAGATCTGGGAAATGGTGAGAACATTGAGGCAAATGTAAGTCAATATAGTAAGGACACAGGCAAAATCTAATAAAATGTAAAAGGATTGTATAGGATGAGCAGCTGGTTTCTAAAATGGCAGCTATAAAATTAACAGATGAGAGTTTCGCAGGACAGTCAACCCTAAGCTCAGCAACAGAAAATCATCAAAGCTTCAAAATCGCTTGGCAAGAGAGAATAAAAGAGAAATGATCCCTATGCCCGTGCAGAGCTCTATGCTTTGCCTACTGCTGCATGCAGTTCTCTTACCCTCACCTCACAAAAGATAAACCAGAGCTGGATAAGCTTCAGAGAAGGGCAAAAAGCATCACCAAGCATATGAATCAGCTTCCATTTGAGTATCACCTGAATAAATCAGAAATTCCCAATCTTGAAAAGAGACGATCTAGTGCCATGAGAATAAAAACTTGGAACTGATGGTTCATGTCTTTTATATGAGGAAAGGCTGCAGGACCTGGGGCTGTTTAGTCTGGAGAAGAGGAGACTGAGGGGACATCTCATTAACATTTACAAATATCTAAATGGTGGGTGTCAGGAGGTTGGGGCACCAATTTTTCTCTATGGTATCTAGCAACAGGACAAGAGGTGATGGGATGAAGCTGGAACACAAAAAGTTCCAGTTAAATGTGAGAAAAAACTATTTCCCTGTTTCAGGTGAAGGAGCCCTGGCCCAGGCTGCCCAGGGAGGGTGTGAAGGCTCCTTCCTTGGAGGTCTTCAAGACTCATCTAGACATGTTCTTGAGTGATCTGATCTAGGTGGGACCTCCTTTAACAAGGGAGTTGGACTACCTGATCTCTAAAGGTCCCTTCCAACCCTACCATTCTATGATAACAGCAGAAATTCAAAGAATCAGGTGAAACTGGTGGAAACCAGATCCAGAAGAAACAAAAAGCAGTTCTTCAAACAACAGGCCACCTTGTTAGAGAACACAGTGGATGAGAAATCTCACACAGGCTCAATGGGAAAAAGGCCAACATGGATGACAGATCTACTTAGGATGGTTGAACAGACAGAAATCACACCCTGCTCAGGAAATGACCCTGAGCTGAAAACAGCTGAGGAATTCTCAGGGACACACCACATGCACTTAGCCTGGATTTACTCTTTTTTTTCTCCAGGCATCACAAACAGCTACTTCTAAAGCAACTAGCCAATGATCAAGCACAGCGTGGCAATTCTTACACTCTCAAGCAATGCTGTTAAGGGCTTCTGCCTTTTCTTGAGACATTACCTATTAGGTAGTAGATGGAGAAGCAGTTCAACTCATTCATCAGCTCATTCAGTAAGAGTGGTCTGAGACTTGAAGAGGTTTTAGATGTCTAAACTTGAAAACTTGTTGACTTCAGCAGAGTAACTCCTGCCAAAGACACGCAATCAGCAGCATTTTACAAAGCTGTAAAATGGACAAAACTGTTAAATGTAGAGGCTAAACAGCTTAAACCCACAGTCTTACTAGATGAAGGCCTACAGTGACATGACTTTAACTAGTCAATGTTACAGTTCACTAAAATGAAGTTGTTAAGAGGATGTAAAAAGTGGCACTGGTGACAATGAAGCAAGTGAAGAATTTGTTTAAAGAAAGGTGTTTCCTCTAAAACTTCCAACAAGCATGACATGTGCATTGTGATGGGCTTCACCTTACACAAATGAAAGGGGGTGGAAGAAACTCTGAAGGGGCATCTGAAAGAAAAATCAGCTATTTTAATACTGTTAAGACATGTTAATATAAGCTGAGGGAACTGGAGTTGTTTGGCCTGGAGAAAATGAGGCTGAGGGAAGACATTATTGCTCTTTGTAACTACCTGAAAGAACATTGTGGTGAGTTGGGGATTGGTCTTTACTGCCAAGTAACAAGTTATCAGAGAGGAAACAGCCTCAAACTGTGGCAGGAGAGGTTTAGATTGGATATTAGGAAAAATTTCTCCACCAAAAGGGTCATCAAGCACTGTAACAGACTGCTCAGACAATTGGCTGACTCATCATCCCTGGAGGTATTTAAAAGATGGTGCTCTTGGACATGGTTTGATGATAGACTGGGCAATGTTCGGTTAACAGTGGGACTCAATGATCTTAAGGCTCTTTTTCCAATCTAAAGGATTCTCTTAATTCTCTGTGTACAGGTGCAACACATGGCTCAAATGTTGTTTCTAACACTTCTGCAGGCTTGCCTCTTTCTTGGGATACTTTTGATGTTATTAAAATGGTAAGTGGGTCCTAGTCACTGAAGCTCAAAGTGACACGCTGCCCAAATAGTTCATGCAGGTGTTTTCAGCTTCACTACACCCACAGAATAGTAGCTTTAATTTCTCCTGACATTGTGTAGGAAGATACTGATGGAGACTGCAAAATACAGAAGAGTGTCTATTGCATCCAACAACATTGTAAATTATAAGACTTCTTCACTAGAATACAGGGACTGAGAAGAAAACAGGTATGAAACACTTCTCTACCACAGGCATGCCCCAAGAAATCCACTTTCAACTTAGCAACACAGAAATTGCTGATGAGCCCAGCTCGGCTTCAGAACACTTGCTGTTGCAGCACTGCAAAATTGAACTGAGGCTGTCGGGAACAAGCAAAGAAGATGGTAAAGAATAGATGGCAGATAGAGCCACAAGGCTGCAAGACTCCTGTCCATCCTGCTTTTCCAACTGAGAAAATGCATCAATTCATTTGTAACTAAACACCATGTGTCGTAACACTAATTTAATCTGGGACAAGCAGCCACAGTTTCCTATGGCCTGTCTCACTAATTGCAGATATTTCACCATACTTACTCATGGTGCACTTGCCTACCATACAGAGTTCAGAAAAGAAAGAAAAATAAATAATCAAGGGGAAGACTGGGGAGAACAAGGTACCTTACTGCCTACCATCTGGCAGTGGCAGAATGCCAATAAATTTATATACTATGATAAGTGCAATATTTATTCCAGCAGTAAAACAAAAACCCAACTGTTTGGAAGTTGAAAACAGAATTGAGAAAAGATTCTTGAAGATGTTTTTTGACAGCACCCAAAATTGCAAAGATTAGGATGAAAAAAGGTAAAATAACTGGGATACATCCTCTTAGTCTATGTTGAAGGACATAAAAACCTTTCTTTTAAAAGCTTAAAAACATTTGTAAACCATTTTTGTGTACACTCAGAAGGAAAAGCCTTTGTTCAGATAAATGTTACACAAGCCACCTCACAGCTGCCCACGCTACTTGCAACAACTTGATTCAACTTCATAAAAATATTGACAATGACTATATCAAACAATACTTTAAGAAGTGAAGTACTGTTCTCCTGACAACCAACTTAAACTGGATTGCTATAGAATTAGTTACAAAACTCTAATTTGTATTATCCCTCTCTTCTCTGCCCTGGTGAGGCCTCATCTGGAGTCCTGTGTCCAGTTCTGGGCTCCTCAGCTCAAGAGGGACAGGGAACTGCTGGAGAGAGGCCAGCACAGGGCCACCAAGATGATCAGGGGACTGGAGCATCTTCCTGATGAGGAAAGGCTGCGGGAACTGGGGATGTTTAGTCTGGAGGAGACTGAGGGGGGATCTCATTAATAGTTACAAACATCTAAATGGTGGGTGTCAGGAGTTTGGGGCATCCCTTTTTCCTATGGTATCTAGAAACAGGACAAGGGGTGATGGAAAGAGGCTGGAACACAAAAGTTCCATTGAAAAATGAGAAAAAGCTATTTCACTGTTTCAGTGAGGGAGCCCTGGCCCAGGCTGCCCAGGGAGGGTGTGGAGCCTCCTTCCTTGGAGGTCTTCAAGACCCACCTGGACACGTTCCTGTGAGACCTGATCTAGGTGAACCTGCTTCTGCAGGGGGGTTGGACTGGATGATCTCTAAAGGTCCCTTCCAACCCTACCATTCTATGATCCTATGATTTAAACCTTGTATTATGCTAGAAGTACAACTTTCTTAAAGAATATTTTGTAGGCCTCTTCTCATTTTAGGCATTTTATTTTCTAACAAGAAGCAAGCAGCACTGAGTCCTCATTTCTCAACAGTCGGTGCTTAAGTAACATGTTCCCAACACCAGACACTACTACGAATCTTCAAGTACCTCCTGCGTCGTTGGCACCACTCACAACCACGTGCACTGTGCCACATTTGGCTGATCTCACGTGTAGAAGAATTAAATTATAGTGTTAAACAGTTGACAGTGTGCTGAAATAGCTCCCTAGATTTCTTACAGTGCCACTGTATGGTAGTGAATGTTATAAGGTCAACAGTCACAACCACGGAACCACTACTAAGCTATTTTCCTTCCCAGGTCTGTAGTTAGTATTCTTATGTAGGAAGAGTGCATTACCAAAACCTAAGAGAGATTAAAAAGAGCTAAGAAGGGAGGGGAAGTATACTTAGACAATTGAACTGCTGGTGTGACAATAAATGCAACTACTATATCCTGTTGTGAAGTTCTATAGGGCAATTTGGAACTGCTTCTGAGTTAGGGCATCGATAATGGAGAATAGCACAAGACAATATGAATTTGTATGGCAAAGATAAGAAATGAATTGGTCAAAAGTCATGAGGCTTCTCAGACTGTGGGAAAGAATATCAGGAATAAGAAGATGGCAAGGATAAATAAGTAAAAGAGTGATGACACACGGCTGTGCATAAATCACGATAACAGCAGAAACACAGCTTGGTGTTTCATGGCAAACGTTTCCACTTTCATATGAGATATCATTAGTGAGAATAAAGATAGAAGGTTGCAAGGAATCATAGTAGGGTGTGTGGTTTGTCACCTCTGGGATGTTCATCTGCCATCTCTACAACTGTACATCTGCCTCCTGTAGCTGATCTGTTAATATATCATGGGAATGTCAGTTTTAAATGAATAATAGTTCCACTTGAGGTCTTTTTCTAGCCCCAAGCCATATATGGATAGGTATGGCTACTTCTGAACACCTAACAGACTAGCTTTCTAGCTTGAGCACTAGTAAAGAATTCTTGTACTTGAGTTCACAAACAGGTTTGCTTTTCTTGGCCCTCTTTCTTGAACCCTTACAAGCAGTACACAGATTTCCCCAAATTCAGGATGACAGTTTGCATAGTCTGGATGCAACACATACCATTCCTACAGTAGTATCCTACTACACTTAAAAGAATGTTGGACTTCAGCCTGTACTGTCCCAACCAAGCCTCTACTAGATACATGTTCAGGAGCTGGCAAAAAATAGCAGTGGCTCAGAATCTACCAGACTTTTGCACTTCCCGAGTCCCTGCTCAGTCCTAAAATGGTAGATTCCATAAAAAGAATATGGATGAGGAAAGGGGAAACATGGTCATTTCAGCTACAGTCACATCTATATAACATCAGTTACACCTATATACTTAGTTCTTTAACAAAAAAAGTGAAACTTCCTTTTAACTGAAGTGCTCTAGGAACACAGTCTTTGGTGGTTTAGTTCCACTACAGATCAGAGAACAGCTGAGGTTAGAATGGACCCCTGAAGGCCATTTTGTCCAATTCCCTGCTCAAGCAGAGAACAGAACTGTGTCTATGTGACTTCTGAATATCTCCATGGATGGAGAGTCTCCACAACCTCCTTGGGCAAAATGTGCCAGTACTCAGCCATCCTCACATGGGGAAAACAGCCATGCTCATTACTGCTTGTCCTGTCATCAGGCACCACTGACAAGAGCCTGGCTCTGTCCTTCCTGCACCTTCCTTCAGGAATTCATATATATTCATATATAGGATGCCCCTCAAGTCTTCACTGGTCCTGGATGAACAGCTCACTCAGCCTTTTCTCATGAGAGGAAAACTGCAGTTCTATAAGTATCTTTGTGGCCCTTCACTGAACTCTCCAGTATATTCATGTCACTCTAGAATCCGACAAAGGACAGCTGTGGGTTATTAATATTCTAGTGGTGATCAACTATATGTGTTACATAACAATGTTTCCTCTGCAGCAGACTTCAGTTGTCTGTATATGTGCAAATTGTTTAAGACTGCATTTAGCACTGCCTGCTTTGCTCGCAACTCAACAAAGCCAAAATCCATTCCAAACGCTGATCTTCATTTGTGAATTCTACTCACAATACAAGGAGATGCAACAGAACAAAAGAGTCAATCAGTTCCGTTGATTGAAGCTCAATCTGTTGTTAACTCCATTTCTTTCCATTTGTTATCTTGTTCACAAACTTAGAACTTCAAGTTTTGAATTAAAACACTGCTTTTGAGTGCAAGTTGCAAGCAGAAAACATGCATAAATGATTCCACTTCAAGTTACCTGCTAGACAAATTATTACAAACAGGTAAAATCCTTATGAAGGAGATCATTTGAGTGATTTCAGTTGAAGAACCTGCAGTATTTATTGAAAACTTTAACAAAAAACAATGACTCTGTATGCTTAGGAGAAAATGCAAAATGCATTTGTTTGGAAAAAACATTAGATGACCTACACGACCAAATCTACCAAAGCTGTGTTAAAAGCAACTAATATTGATGAAGTAGGTAATATTTCTGATATATAATAATTTCTAAATGAGAAAATGAAATTTAAACGATCCCAGGAAAAAATTAGACCTGTAAGAGAATTATTTCTCAACCTACACAGGGAGGTGAAAGTGAGGGTAAGAGCATCTTTTGGCACCAAAGTATCAGCAATGACCAGATATGACTAGAAATACAGAGCTGATTTGGTCCAGGTGAAGAATTAACATTTTTAAATGTTGTCTGGAAAGACAATTTCTAAGTAGCATCATTTGAAGGGTACAATAGTAAAGGGAATACCACTCATTTGGTACATGCACAGCAATGGTAAAACAGCGAGAAATCAAATCACATCACACCTCAAAAGCAGCAGGTCACTGATTTCTCAGAATTAGGTCCCTTAGATCTATCCTTAAGATATGTTAAGGAGAGACTTTTTCTCTTTATAATGCAGGCAACGAGACCTCAAAATCTATTTGCACCATACAGGCTTTTATACCTCAGATATTTGTTTATAAAAAACAATTCTCAAACCTTACAAAGAAACAATGCAACACACTGCAAACCATGAACAAATCAGCAACGTGTCTACAAAGTAAGGAACTATCTGTTGACAGAGAGGAAAGATGGCACAAAAAAAACAACCCTGAAAAGAAACTGCTTAAGAATCAACTGTGACAGTTATGAGTACAAACTCTGTATGTAAAATTAATATCTACCAGTTCATTTCAGAAAGACTCTTCTAAGAATTGAACATGCTCATTGTGGAAAGAAAAAAAAAAAGTAAGAACATTAATGACATTTTAAAATCTATTCTAGTTAATTGATATAATTTTGTTCATCTTGATTACATGGAAAAATCTGCATCTTTCTCAAAAAGATCAAAGTCCTGTGACTATAAACCCACTCAAATGAAAAATAAGGAAGAAAGGAGTTATTCTGACTGGAAAACCAATGCACTTTGTAGAAGAAAATGTTTGAGGTTATATAATCACCTGCCAACACTGCAAATGAAGTCATGCAGTAACATTTCATTTTGCTCCCTGAGGGGAAAAGAGAAAAAGAATCTTTTAATTGGCAATCACTTAGCTTGCCAGAGTTATCACAGTGCACACGTAACCACTAACTCCAGCGCCTCGTCTCACTGCAATAAACTTGAGACAAATGGCAAATTATAGCGTGTCACATGAAAAAGCTTTGCCTAAAGTGCTGTTTCTTGTTCAAAAGGGAGTTAATAAAAATGCATGTGTTTACTATTCTAGAAAAGAGGAAACTGAGGAGGGATCAGATTAATATTTACAAATATCTAAATAGTGGTTGTCAGGAGGTTGAGACATCCCTTTATTCTATTGTAGCTAGCAAAAGGACAAGGGGTGATGGGATGAAGCTGGAACACAAAAACTTCCATTTAAACATAAGAAAAACCTATTCCACTGTGAGGGTGAGGGAGCCCTGGCCCAGGCTGCCCAGGGAGGGTGTGGAGGCTCCTTCCTTGGAGGTCTTCAAGACACGCCTGGACACATTCCTGTGTGACCTGATCTCGGTGAACCTGCTTCTGCAGGGGGGTTGGATTAGATGATCTCTAAAGGTCCCCTCCAAGCCCACCATTCTATGATTCTATGATACTATTTGCTATATAAGTCTTTTAAGGTATGGAGCTAACTGCTGTACTCCTTAGCTCATCTTGAAAGATGAGGTCCTTCAGGAGAACCTGAAAAGGACGCAATCTGAAACCCCTCATTTTCAAGTGTCTAATCTTGCAGTTTAACTCTGTATTTCTAATACAGCCTTTCTGTGCAATTTCCTAAGGTTTTTTTTTTTTCTTAAAGCATAAATCACAACATTTTGGTGTACATACGTAACAAACCCTCCAATCAGGTGCTATGCTCAGGATTTCAATGCCAAAGTTTTTTTGAATACAGCTGGAATTACAAGACCAACTATATCAACTGGATTAAGGGATGTGCAAGCTATTACCCTAGAATGCTGGTCCTTAGGATTTTGCTAAAGCTCATGTCTTGTAAGGACTTGTCTTAAAGAAGTAAATGAAGATTCTACTCCAGACTCCTCAAAGAAGAATTGGTAAGGCAATCTCTGTTTGACTTCTCCACTCTTTCACACGCAATGGTTTCAACTCCCTCAGTGTGTAGGATGACACACGTGCAGTTACCCTTCTAAAGCATTAACAAACTTTTCTCTGCAGTAAAATAAAGAAGTGGCATTTTGAAAAAAAATATGCTGCTCATGTGACTTGTTGTCATCAAGAAAACACCACAGTTTCAGAAGCAGCTCCATCTAAATCAAAGTAGATCCAGAACATGTAGAAAAAAGTAAAAGGGCTCAGCAGAAAGCAAATATCTTGTCTCTTGCACAAGCTGTTTTACAAGTATGGCAAAAAAAAGGACTCAAAAAAGATTCATGCTCATTCATTCTGATGAATGTGTAGATTTTAATATATTTCTGTGTAAAATTGAACATATTTTTAGAGTAATCTGTGTGATCACAAGAAATGGATGTCAGTCTCTCCAGATAGAGCTGAAACGTAGCCTGATGTATTAACCTATGAGCCACAGAATCCAGAAGCTAGGGTACACAAGTTGTTGATGTACACTGTCCTCAGTTTTATTCAAGGCAACTCCA
>WBNH01009636.1:28893-61023 GCA_013401255.1 Urocolius indicus
CTAGTCCAATCCCCCTGCCAAAGCAGGTCCCACCTAGATCAGGTCACGTAGGAACATGTCAAGGTGAGACTTGAAGACCTCCAGAGAAGGAGCCTCCACATCCTCCCTGGGCAGCCTGGGCCAGAGCTCTGTCATTCTTCAGATACCTTTTAATAGAAAAGATTTATGTAGCAATTAGCTATTTGATCTACTGTAAATACCAAGTTAACTCAATTGAAAATCACAGGGTGAGTCACAGTGCCCCAAATCTTAATAAGAGACAGAGGTCAATGTTATTCCTATCACATGCTTGAACACTGGGTACAGCTGCCTACTCCATAATGCTTCTATGCAGAAAGTACAATGACCTCTGAAAGGAATGTATGTCACAGGTGTGGAAGAATGGTATCAAACCCTATTAAAATGTTTCCATCAAAGCAAAACAGCAGCCCTGTAGTATATTTATCTTCAACAAGTATATATATCACTTGCAAGAGCTAGAGAGTTCCAAAATCCCTCCCTGTGCACTGAGGTAAGAAGTGGCAAACTATCAGTGTTACAGCAGGCCAGGGCACCATGATAAAGCAACGTTAGCAGCTAAGGCAGCACAAAGTCTGCAGCAGCAGAACATGTAAGCAAGCAGACAAGCTCAAAAAATGAGCAATCACTTGGCTCAACATCATCACAGCGAAAGTAACATCAAGGTTAATAATATTTCTTAAACAGAGAGAATAAACTGAGTCTGAATTCTAACCAAAAGAGGGAGTGTATCACTATGGCAACAAACAAAAAAGGTCACCATAAAGAAGTTCATAGCCATACAATTACAGTGTAGGCAAAATATTAAATAAACTTTGTTAGACAAAACAGACCTTTAAATTAATTTCAGCTTTAGTCTCTGAATAACAACAGGATGACTCAAAACCACCAGTCAACTAAAGAGCTAGAGACGGTCCAACATTTTGAACAGGTACATTACCATGAAGGTTATTGGAATTGCTTTTCCTATTAGAAAACACACTTTTGTCAGTTACTCCAGTTTTAGCACCTGGATTCAATATTCTGAATTAGGTTTCCCAGGGAATATTTTAATCTTTACATTTCAGAAACACTTGTTTCTAAAACTAAGTTTTATTACAGTAAGAAAGATACTCTGGCCTCAGCTTTGAGAGTAACCATTTACATCCCTACAAAAACCCACTCTCAAGCCAACTGAAACTGCATTCATTAATATTCCAATTCCCACTCCCCGCCCTTCCATGCTTTAATCACAACTGGCTCAAATGGCTGGGTTCCATACAAAAAATACTCCATTTTCTGACTTTCCTGAGGTATAAGATTCATAGAAAGATGTGCACTGCTTGTTATCTACTGAGGCAAGGGTGGAATGAACATTAATGATAAATAACAACTTACAAATTCAGTGTGTGCTTAACATTTCTTCCCTATGACACCTATGTGGGTATTTAAAATTGTACACTCTAATGAAAGTACAGTACACCTGAATTTTCTATGGGCTCAAATTTAAAGCTTGTTCACTATAGTATCTATAACCACCCCTGCCTTGCTCCTGGGGGGTAATTGTTTAATATTATAATAAGAAAAGAAAATAAAACCTCTTTGGACTTACTCGGAAGTAGTCACTGCAGGCTGCCAGGACTGCTTTATGTGCGTGGAACTTCTGCTCTTCAGCAATAAGGGTGATATCACAAAGTATGCCATCGCTTCTTTGTTGGTTCAGGGCTGCTAGGACAGCGTCGTTATGGGAGCTGGACTGACAGAGCCTCTGACCTGTCAGCATTTCCTGAACGCTGCAAGGGGAAAGAGGAAAGATTTTGTCCAAAAAATAGGGGAGGGGGAAAGTAGGTAACAAACAGAATCCTGTCAAGGTTGTTTTGATAATTCTTGGAAACAAAAAAAAAGTCATGAAACTTGTGAGGCAAAAAATGTTTATATGGTACAGACATCACAAGAAAAGCTCAGTATAACAAAGTACTGTGAAATCACTTTCCATACTCAAATTTGAAAACCTCGAGTGCTCTGATATCCATTCACAGCACTGGAATACAGCTTGGTGGGAAGCTCAACCTGGAGCAAGNATGCTGGAGTCACCTGGTGCTGGAAGGGTTTCAGAGCCAGGTGGATGTTGCACTGAGGGAAATGGTCTAGTGGTTGATAGGGCTGGGACAGAGGCTGCACTCCATGAGCTTCAAGGGCTCTTCCACCCGAAACCATTCTATGATTATGTGATTGGAATCAGGGACATAATGCACATTACCTTTTTTGCCATCTTCCTACAGAACCTAAATGTCCTTTTACAATTTTTGAACTAAGCTTTTTTTTCATTAACAACAGAAACTGCTTGGCAGATATCAGCAAGCACGAGTTCCCTGTTTACAGCTGGTACCTGAAGTCTGAAGAATAGATCAATATATCTTATAAAATTGTAACAATTTTGTAGTTGACCAAACTATTTAATACCACATAGATCATTCATAGAATCATAGAATNAGCTGCTGAGGGGGAAGGAGATAGAAACTTGGGAAGGAAGAAAGAAGGGATTGGAGGAGATGTTTCAAGATTTGGGGTTTATTTCTCATTTTCCAGATCTGTTTGATTGTTCATTAATAAATCAAATCATTTCTCCCCTAGTTGAATCTGTTTTGCCCATGACACTGATTGCTGAGTGATCTTCCTGTCCTTGACTCACAAACCTTTCGTTACAGTTCTCTCTCCCCTTTTCAGTTTAGGATGGAGAGTGATAGAAAGGCTTTGGTGGGCACCTGACACCCAGTCAAGGTTAAGCCATCACACACACCACCTCCAAATATCTCCTTGTATGAATATAAGATTTCCGTGTCATCCAGCCTAGAGACTTCCTCTTCCACAGCAGAAGGAAGAGACAACACAAGTGTCAATGCAAACAGAACCAAGCCAAACAAATCTGCAAATCCCCTTTGGCACAAAACAATGCAGTTCATTTGAAGTCTGTGAGACTATATCAATTTCTACTGCCCAGGAATCTCGATCTTTATAGAAGGGGAGTTTACATCCCTGAGTAAACCAAAGTGAAGGTATAATTTGTTTTACTAAGGGGTAAAAATGCTATTGTTTTTGCACTACAATCACTTAATTCATTCTACACACATGCGATGCAGCAGCTGTATGGCTACTATATTTTCCTTTCCCATCAATACATTCCCTTGTCCTGCCTATCCTACTCCTGCACTGGGGGCATCTGTAAACTAAAGCACACCAGCCTTGCAGACTGTTTGCTGTAAACTAACCTATTATTTTAAACAGGTAAGAACTAAGACATTACTTCCAGAAAGATGGCCCGAGTTACACCGGAGTACCCTGTATTTGAACTTCGCCCCCTCTCCAAATGTTTAGGTTTCACAGACCCCACATACATTGCAAAATGACTCATTCAGATGATTCTCTTTCCTTCAGCTATTCTGTTTGTAGAACCCTACTGATACGATAACATTCATCAGGAAATGTAACTTGTTAAAATACAAGGGATTTATTTCTGACAAGTATTTCCCTTCTGTCATTTCTATAGCAAAATGCCTGAAATCAAACCAAAATGGATTATTTTTGGTAGGCTCAACAGGCTCAACTTGCTGTGTTAAGAAAGTAAAATATTACACTAATAAAACAAGGGTTTTTCCCCCCCCAGCTTTTGTAAACAGCAATTAAAAAAATTTGAAATCAAAAAGTTAACTATCAGTTTTGTTACTGATTCCAGGAGAAAAGCAGGATAAAATCTGCTCACCTTCGTTTTCTCTTTAAGACTATGGTAGAACATTGAGGTTTAGGGTAGGGGTGGGTTTTTTTTCCCTAAGAAAACTGAGAACAGGAAAGAAATGGAAGATAACCTGTGCAAGTATAATAAGCTAATTATTCCTGGAGATGGTTTCTGTGTCTTTCTTTATTAGCCTCCCTTCCAATGTTGTGAACCAAGCCTTTAATTCTTCCTTTTCACACAATCATCTAGAGGTGATCTTCCTCAAGGAAAGGACTACTTCATTCAACAGAAAACAGACGGGAGGGACAAGGCACAAGAGTAGTTTTTGTGGGGAAGTTATTTCTTTTTATAAATACATTAAAATATTTGTGTATATATACACATGAGTCAGGCAGCTCTGGTTTTAAATGCAGCTCTGTCATCATCATTTTTGCAATTCAATAAGCAAAGTAAAAAATCAATTGCCTGTAACCCCTGTGTTAACAACACATGATGAATGTGTACACATGCAAGGCAATTGAACTGCAATTTATGAGTGACAAGGCACTGATTCATTAAACATGGCACAGTAACTTTGCAGTGATGTTGTCAGTTGATACACTCAACCACTTTAAAACCCAAGGAACTCTTGATTCTCTTCTGCTGCAGAAGCATGGTGGGGAACAGAACTGTTAAGTACTTTGTCAGACAGAACAATGACCAGTATATCAGAACAGGTTCTGCAGAAAAGCAACTGGATTAATAAATTCTGCTGAGTGTGCTCCCAGGAACTAATTAAATTATGAAGATGAAATCCTCTGGTTAGACAATGGGCAATAGAAATAAATGAGAAAAGCTAGACTGGCACCTTCATATAGATTAAGCCTCTGTAATAGGAGACAGAATGTAAGATTCTGGAAGGCAAGAAGATGAGTTTGGAGAGAATGTTTTGAAGCCATTGCAAAGAACTGGGAGAGTACTGTATGTCTGGAAAAGTGAAACACTACACACACACCAAAAACAATCACCAGTCACCAATTCCAGTGCTTGAATGTGAAATGTCAGTTGCTTCTACAATCAAAAGTTCCAAGTGTAGATAAAGGCTTAAGGGAATTAACACATGAAGAGACTGTGGGACCCAAACCAATCCCAAGCATGCCTCTTTTTGCTAGGCATAAATGGCAATAAGAAAGTGATGTTTTGCAGATTATAACATAGATGTGCTTGAAATAATGGACAAAAATAGTAATTTCACTTTTCTACTGTTGCCTGATGCTGTGGTAAACATCATCCTAAACACGAATGACTTCAGTATGCTACCAAGTACTATACCTGAGACACCTCTCAGATGGCATCTTTCAGTTTTTGCTCTTCAGAATATCGAAGCTTACAGTCCTGTAGAGAAAGCAGCATGCATTGCAGCTAGAAAGAGAGAAAGGAAAGGAACATTAAAATTCAAAGTACACACAGCCTCAGACTTGAAGATCAATACTCTCAGGATGTGTACTCCAAAAGCAACTTTCTTCAGTTCCTCTATTGCAGAAAGGCACATCACACAGATTAAGTGGACATGAAATTTTATTGGCTACATGGAGCAGTCTATAAGTGAGTTTTCCTCTAGTGTTTTCTAGAAATTCACACCCTGACATCTGACCTTCCTGTCCTTGAGGCACATCTCCTTTCTGCAAGCTCGGGAACACATTTTTTATGAAGTTGCAAGAGTAATGAGGGAAATAATCTTCCCTCAAATCACTTAATTTGAAGAGCAGGCTGGAAGCATCTGTTGGCGTTTGCTTATTTCCCTGAATAACATAGAGCTGGAAAAATCTTGCCTCTATCTGTGATTGTAATATCACAGGCCTGTCTAGGGTCTAAGAGGTTTGCCATACACCTACACTCATGCTTTAACTATATTAACTTTTCCTAAAGTCACAGTTTGGTGGGAGAGAGGTTCACTGTACAGCTCCCACTTTCCCCAGAGTAACATTCTTGATTGACTTACCAGTGCTTTGGCCAAGTCCCACTGTCAACCTGAATATAGATAAACCTTCTGGTAAATATAAAACAGTACAGTACATACAAGTGCTATGGTCATGTTTATCACCTCTATAGCTTTTTTAAATGAGGTAAAATAATTAAGTGACCACAGAAATTAATCTATGCTGCTTAATGAAGAATGGAAGTTGCTTTTGTAACAAAAAGGACAAAGGATGTTCTAACAGATAAATATTATTCCCCAAAGTCATCAAACTGTTACAAATATCACAAAGATCTCTCAGTACCTAGACAAGATGATAGAATTTTTCCATCTCTGCTGGTTGGCAGTGTGCCCCTTTAAAAGCAGTCACTTTTAATACAAAGGGGTTTCCCCCCCCATTAATACAATAGCCTTTTCCAGGTACAATTCAAAGGCTTCCACTGAGATCAATACGTCTGTTTCAATATTGAAACATCACAAACATCCTTTTGTAATGTCACTAATTAAACAAACAAAAGTACAAATAATCCAGTGCTTTGCTTATACTAATTTGTTCTTCATTTTGCCTCTTAATCTTACACTGACTGGTAGAAAACTCTGCAAAGCCACTGTATTCATTTCAGGGAGACTCTGCAGTGGAAATGTGAGGGCAGAATTAAGCCCCTTAGGCATTCCCCAGATGACAAACATGCAACCTGTGAGAAAGGACCATTAATCCTTTTCCTGTTCTCTTGAATTACAGTTTCTCATTCTACTCTCTCATTCTACTTGCCAGAGAGGCACAGTGACATCTACCTTCCTGCAAGTGCTGTCACCTGCACCACAGTGGTGGAAGGACCAGGTAGAGTGATCCATGAGTTCTGAATTTTGGAGCCTGACAACTTTGCTTATCTGGATTTTCTTGAAGACAATAGAAAGAACATTCTTGAGAATTCTGTGTAGATCTCAAAACCTTACTCCAAACCACAGAAGGAGTAAGGGCCACTCAGTTCAGACACAATTGGGAGTTTAGGTGAAATGTAGCTTCTTTCTGTCCCATTCTCAAAAGCAGCAGTGTCTAAAGTTTCAGCATGATGCAGACATCTGACACAGAAAACTACATCCTGACCAATGAAATAAGCTTCTGAAAACAGGGTTGTATGGCAAAGTGTTAACTGTTTTAACAGCCAGCACAATCAACATATAATATTTTGGCTTTATATATCAGGCATAAAATTAAAAATACATTTTAACAGAATAGTCAGAAAAGGGTTCACTATTTCGGTTGCTTATTTCAATGGTTTGTGGATTGTTTTAACACAACTCAATGACAATGAAGTGTCAGCAAAATGTGAAGAAAAATATTTTCATATTTTTCTTCCTTTTCCCAAAAGGCTAAAATGCTGAGCAAGGGGGTGAGGTTATTGACAACTTATGCCAATGATTCAGCTGGAAGCTCAGCCAACTGTTCTGCAGTGCTTCCCAACGATGGTTTCAGAACACTCTCACCATCATTGTCGCTTCTAGTTATATTAAAATCATAAAATTCTTTCAGCTGGAAGAGCCCTTGAAGCTCATAGAGTGCAGCCTCTGTCCCAGCCCTATCAACCACTAGACCATTTCCCTCAGTGCAACATCCACCCGGCTCTGAAACCCCTCCAGCACCAGGTGACTCCAGCACCTCCCTGGGCAGCCCCTGCCAATGCCTCACAACCCTTGCAGCAAAGAAATTCCTCCTCACAGCCAGCCTGAACCTCCCCTGCTGCAACTTGAGGCTGTTTCCTCTTGTTCTGTTGCTTGTTCCTAGGGAGAACAGACCCAGCCCTGCCTGGCTACAGCTTCCTTTCAGGTAGTTGTAGAGAGTGAGAAGGTCTCCCCTGAGCCTTCTTTTCTCCAGGCTCAACAGCCCCTGATCCCTCAGCACTTCCTCAGATGAGATGTGCTCCAAATCCTTTCCTAGCTTGGTAGCTGCCTCTGGATCCTCTCCAGTACCTCAATGTCCTTCTTGTAGAGAGGGGCCCAGAAGTGGACACAGGATTCGAGGTGCAGCCTCAGCAAAGCTGAGTCCAGGTGAATGATCACCTCCCTGCTTCTGCTGACAACACTGTCCCTGATCCAACCCCCTTCCAACCCCCACCATTCAGTGACTCTGTGTAGGAATTCTAGATCAAAAATCTCATCACAGTTCTCAATATGGACAAATCAAAGGTTTGAACTCCGTTGTTTGGAGAGGCAGTGGCCAGAAGTAACTCACCTCAGACACACAGAGCTCTTTGTATCATAAACCAATCCATTACTAACAGAAAACAGTAATAATCTAAAGGGCTTTCAACAAACTTGGATTCATTTTCATGCCACTCTGTAAACAGATCCAGAGGCAAACCGGAATATGGACCTAATTGGGCCCTTGAGTACATACAGACTACTAAGGACTTTATTTCTGTCCCTGTTGTGATCCAGAGTCATCACCATCAATATAAAGCAACAAACTGTTAAGTTCTGAATTTCAGCAAGCCACACTCCTTCCCACTTATAACTGCACTGTAGAAACAAGCATTTTTTGTAATGAAAAACTCCCGTGAAAAGAGCAGAGTCCAATTCACAGTTTTGTAAATAAGAGTGGGAAACTTTCTTCTTCATCTTCTCCAATATGCCAATTTTTTAAGTCAAGAAATGTCAATTTCTCTGGACTCTCCAATTTTCTTCGACTTTTTCAAGGGGATTCAAAATACCTGGCCAACAAAAAAAAATGCAAGCCAACAGTGGGAGCACACAGGAGAAGGACCAAGACCTGGAGGGAAAAGTGTTCCTTCTAAAACACAAAGGCAAATGCTTCAAGGAATTAACAAAATATCCAAATAGTCTTACAGTGAAAATATATATTTTCCAGATAAATCTATCTTCCCAATTTTTTTGCCATAAACCCTTTCTCCCCCCAAGTGCCAGTGCAATATGCTTCGCTTTTTAATTTTTAAATCTACATCACAGGTACAATACTATAAAACTGTGTAAATAATTTACAATACAGAATTACTTGATGCAGCTCAAAATCTTTATATCATAAATTCTGACACATTCCTGTAAACAAATATAATCACAGAATCTCAAGGATTGGAAGGGATCTCAAAAGCTCATCCAGTGCAACCACCCTGCCAGAGGAGGAACATCTAGAGTAGGGCACACAGGAACTCAACCAGCTGGGTTTGAATGTCTGCAGAGAAGGAGACTCCACAGCCCATCTGGGCAGCCCCTGCCAGTGCTCCCTCACCTCAACAGGGAACAAATTCTTCCTTGTATTTCTCTGGAACCTCTTCTGTTCCAGCTTGTACCCATTGCCCCTTGTCCTGTCATTGGCCATCACTGAGCACAGCCTGGCTCCATCCTCCTGACACCTGTACTTTATGTACTTGTAAACATGAATGAGATCACCCCTTAGTCTCCTCCAAGCTAAAGAGCCCCAGCTCCCTCAGCCTTTCATCACAAGGGAGATGCTCCACTCCATTATCTTTGTGGCCCTGTGCTGAACTCTTTTGGCAGTAAAAAGCATGCTACACCCATCACACATGCCAGGCTTTGCTGCTTCTCTAATCTAAATTAGCAGTCGAGTTCAAGAATGAATTGTTCAAATATTATTATTTAATAGTATTTAGGAAGGCAGTATTTCTTTCCTTCACCTTGTTAATTGTAATAGTGCTTGGTAAATATTTGACAAAGCAGTTTATTTCCCCCAAAAAAATGTTTGTTGACTGGCAGATGCATGTGTTACATAAAGTTCTTATTTTCACAGAAAGTTCTTATTTATTCAAGTTAGTTTCAGCTTGACAAACCAATAACATACTCAAGGTTTACAGAGAATTCATGGAAGACATTGAGAGAGTTTCATTTACACTTTTTCCTCATAATTTAGGCAGTTTTTTCCTTATATTATTTAGAAAGGAACTGCAGGAAAGAAAGTATTTCTAATTAATTCTTGAAGCTACATGCCAATAAAATATGGATTACATTAAGGGAGGTGGGAAATAAACCAGCTGAAATGTAATCTGGTTTTACTTGACTAACCACAATTTAACTTGAATGCCATAAAAATTCACATTTTTTCCTCACAACCAATTTTACAGAGGAAATTAAGCCATATTAAGCCATATAAAGATCATCACAGAATTAATTCCATGCACAAATAGGTTCTGTATTTCAGACTTGGTGCCTAAGAACCATTTTTCATCCTTCTAATCACACTTGCTTTGTCTTGCAAACTAGTAAAATATGTTTACAATGGAAACTATAGTCTCTGAATAATACCTGAAAACATATAGTGTTTCTGCATAATGGAAGCAAACATAAAATAAATACCACTTTGCAAGCTTATCAGTAATTCTCACATATGCTTTATGTAAGTCAGAACCCGGTTACCATCAGCCTCATCGTGAGCTCACTTACAGGACGTGACATCAGTATTATTTTTGTCAGTAAGTAAGAAATTAAGTGATTTGAAGGTTCTGGTTTTAAGTGTGCTCCTGTTTTAAAACTAAAATAGTGTTTGACAAGAGATTAGTTCTCTCTTCTTTACTAAGACAATTACATCTTAGACAGCAGTTACTGAATTATCCCCCTCCCCACACAACGTTCATTCCTCTCCCATCCTCTGAGCTCCAGTCTAATTTTAGAGGAAAGAAAGGGGTTTATTGCCTATCTAGAAGTCACAAAGCTGAAATGAAATACACCTGTAGAGATTACTTAACCATTTGTCATTGTCATGGGCCACTACAACTTTACAGACTTCAGAATAACACAACATTCAAGAGATACCAAGAGATGCTTTTGTGGACAGAAGAGATCCTCATGGCCCATATCAGAACTCCTTTAAGTGACAGGCCAAAAGCTTCCAGGACAGTTGATGCCTAAACAAAAGAGTGTAACTGAAAAGCTGCAACATAAAATTTGAGCCAAATGTATTTCAAAGAGCTCACTGTAACCCACACACATACATAAATCCCTCTCATACACAAATCTTCACCGCAACCAGCTGTGACATCCCTGCTCTTCTGAGGATCAACACTGGAGTGAGGAAAGAGAGCAGGCTGCTGAGAACCCCTGAGGATGTCTTCAAGTGGAATGAAGCAGCTACTCCTTCAATCCCCACAACAGCCTCTGTTGCTTCAGGTCCACTCACAGTGTGACAGACCACCTTGCCTTTCTGGGAAGATCTGATATTCATATCATAGAATCACAGAATGGCAGGGTTGGAAGGGTCCTCTAGAGATCATCAACTCCAACCCCCCTGCCAAAGCAGGTCCCACCTAGATCAGGTCACACAGGAATGTGTCCAGGTGGGTTTGAAAACCTCCAGAGAAGGAGCCTCCACACCCTCCCTGAGGAGCCTGGTGAGGGCTCCCTCACCTCAACACTCAAACAGTATTTCCTTATGTTTAAATGGAACATTTGTGTTCCAGCCTCTTTCCATCACCCCTTGTCCTGTCACTGGATACAATAGAAAACCTCTTGACACCCACCTTTTAGATATTTGATATTTATAAATATTGATATTTAGATATTTGTAAATATTAATGAGTTTCCCCCTCAGTCTCCTCTTCTCCAGACTCAACAGCCCCAGGTCCCGCAGCCTTTCCTCATCAGGAAGATGCTCCAGTCCCCTGATCATCTTGGTGGCCCTGTACTGGCCTCTCTCCAGCAGTTCCCTGTCCCTCTTGAGCTGGGGAGCCCAAGACTCCTAATAAATGACATGGTGAGAAATTTTGGGAACTCTGGAGAGCTTTACATTCCTCCAGAAGGCTTTCACCTAGCAAATTACCAATATAGTTGATGATCTATTTACCACTAAACCTCACAGAACAGCACTGCATTAGTTAAATACTACACTACCTAGAAACTCCTTTAGTGTGTAAAACATCCTCTCATTTATTCTCTTTAATTCTTTTACCTTGACTTGGGAAAGCCACTCTCATTTCACTTACGTAGCTTTTATTTTCCTAAACTGAGGTTGTCTCACTTGTCATTAATCATGATTAATCACTAAACATGATTGTTTTCATTTATTTTTGTGAGTACAGATAATGTATCATTCCAGTTAGCAATATTTCATTTAGAGATATCTATTAGTGTTATTAATCCTGACTCTTGTGTTGGAAATGGTGAATCAGTTCACCAAATCAATAATGAATGACTTTCATTAAACGTACAATGTGCCAAACTAGATTAGATAGAAAAGTACCTGATTTAGATTTTAGTTAAAAAGAAAAGATTTAAATCAGAAGTACACTACATCTGTTTCCTTCCAGAATGACTTCACAGCACATCCTGAAGGAGGCTGTCATGGATGCAGAATAAGAGCATTACGATTTACCCATGGCAATTTTCTGTCCTAGTTTAGATCTTTATTCATATGAGGTTCTGGTTTTGTCTTTAAGGTACTCTGGTTTTTGTAAGTCAGAATAAATCGTCATTTCAATCTCTACTTTACCTTCTGTCAGAGTAAGAGTCTCTTCAGGAAGAAGGCTATATGGGCTCACTATTCACAGAAAACAAGTGACAGCATTATCTTCTATTTTTATCTCAGAGCTGTACCAAATTAATTTGTCAAAAGGGAAACACTTAGAAACAGCTAAAAAAAAGCCAGGTTGCAAATTTGCTCTTCTGAATACCTTACCACACATCTTTCACTTGCCTGGGAGAGCCTCCTTTTTTCCTTTATTCATAACACATTTGAGAATTGGAAGATTTTTCTCATTCTATAGTAAAACATTATAGAAGGTCACAACTAGGAGGAAAACACCACCACTGCCCAACATTGTCAGTGAAACTATGTCTCCACAAATCACGTGATTTAGTGCCTTGACACAGGGAATTTCATAAGAAAACATCAGAGTACAAAAAAAAATATAGATTTAATGAACATTACAGTCCCAAGAAAGTACAAAATTGAAAATCTGGATTGGCTTGGAATACTAGGAGTCAGATAAAACAATGAAAGAAAACATCCAGGAAAACTAATAAGAAAGTAAAAACACAGTAAGGAAAAGCAAACTGTTACACTCAGAATTTGATTAGTTATAAACAATTTTCTTGTGAGACTTCAAAGGTCATTGCTATCTTCAGGCCATCAGCTACAGCCAGTTAGATACGTAAAGTTTATTGTCTGTCACTACCAAATTACCATTGGACTTCACAAATCATTTAGACCTTAAACCATACAAACATAAAATGAAACCACAAGGGTAAAGAATGTATGAGCAGAACCACATATTTATGCCTTTTTAGCCTCTTTGTGGCTTAATATTTTTATGTATCTGAATAGATCAGTATCCAGAAGATATTCACAGAATCACAAGGGTTGGAAGGGACCTCGAAGTCTCATCCAGTGCAACCCCCTTGCCAGAGCAGGGCCACCAAGAATAGGTCACACAGGAACTCCTCCAGCTGGGTTGGAATGTCTCCAGAGAAGACTCCACACCCTCCCTGGACAGTCTCTTCCAGTGCTCCCTCACCTCAACAGGTAAGAAACATTCTGAAGAGACATCCAGATCCAAAAAACAAGCCAGGTTTATAGTCTGTGTAACTTAAGATATATTTTACCTACACAACCACTTGAGCAAGAGGTTGTTGCACTGTACTGATAAAACCACACGCAGTCATGTAACTCACTATCCTCCTCATGAAAGGAAAAATCTGCAGTTTTACTGGAAAATACACGTTTGGAGTTTGATGACTTTCCAGAACACGTTTGTTTCCAGGATGTGTGTATACTGTGTAACATTTGTATTTGAACACCACTCATAATAACATACTATTGTACAGTATCAGCTTAGCTCGTCAAAGCTACTCGCTGTCATTTAAGCTGTGATACTCATCACTCAGTTGGCAAAACGAGAAAGCCATTCTCATTAATGTTTACAAATACACAAAGAGTGGGTGTCAGGAGGATGGTGCCAGGCTGTGAAAGCCAATGACAGGACAAGGGGCAATGGGTACAAGCTGGAACAGAAGAGGTTCCAAAGCAACACAAGGACAAACTTCTTCCCTGTTGAAGTGTGGGAGCACTGGCAGGGGCTGCCCAGATGTGTTGTGGAGTCTCCTTCTCTGGAGACATTCAAACCCACCTGGATGAGTTCCTGTGTGACCTACTCTAGGTGGTCCTGCTCTGGCAGGGGGGTTGCACTGGATGAGCTTTCCAGGTCCCTTCCAACCCTTATCATTCTGTGAGTCCTTAACAGCTGACCCACATGTCATAGTTAGGAAACAGTTTTGAGAAGAACATTACAACTTGATCCTGATCTAGCTGAAGATATCCCTTATCACTGCAGGGTACTGAATGAGAAGATCTTTAAAAGTCTCTTCCAACCCAAACTATTCTATGATTCTATGAATTTATCTTCTCATCTTTCTGAAACTTGGCATCAAATATGTAAAGTGCTCTCAAAGTGAAGCATCTAAACCATACATTGAGTCCACAGAGGCAGGGTCAATGCTCTCTGGCATTTTAGTTTTAAGTCATACTGCTCCTGGCATGAATTTAAATCTTTAGTTACTTTGCCCAAGTATGCTTTCAAGATTTTTTTCCTGTAGTCTCAAGAAGAAACATGGTGACATAATTAGTTTGTAACTGAACTTTGGTTTAGAGTTTCACCTGCATTTTCCTTGGATTAAAAAAAAAACAAAAATCCCACCCTGCTCCTCTTCTTCTGGAAAATTCAACAGGTAACAAACTGGGGAAGGCTACTCTAAATGAGGTCAGAATGCTCTACAGTAGAGTGCAACAGAAATTTAACTACAGAGATCATAACTATTTCTCCTGCTAACTCTAGAAATGAACACTGAAACGGATACACAGGAGTGAAGCGTGCTCCGGAACGCTGACAACTCTATCAGGGCCTCACTCAGACAAGCTTTGCGGTTTTAATAGTCACAGTCATCAAGGTGCTTTTATTGAACAGAGCAATCATTCTTTACTAGACTAGCAAGAACAAAAAATACATGGGTTTGGTCTTGAAACAACTTCAAATCTTGACATGGAGTAGTTATACCAGACAGGAGTATACACTACTGTAGTGGTCCACAATCTTAGCAGTTAGAATATACCAATTTATACACCTATAACTGAAACTTAAACAACCACATTTTCTGCCTAAAGCCACGTAAAAATACCAAGTAAAGCATAAGTGAATGCTGGATAGTGGAAGCTTTGCATGACTGAGGTGCCCAGCTGACCAGTTGTCTACATAGTAAATCTAACTGCATCTCCATTGAATGAGAATCGTAGGGGTTGGAAGTGAGAGAGCAGAGGAGTGGAAGGGGATCCTTCGTTGATGTATACACTGCTAACTTAAAGCATGCTTCGTAGACATTGAAAATCTCCAGTCATGGACTGGACTGAACAAGGCATTTAGAATCTTCCTTTCTTGTAGTGCTGCTGGCTTCTCAACTGCTTTTGGACAGAAAAAAATAATCTGACATTTAAATCAAACACTAGAAGTACAGAGTTCTACTCTGGATGAACAGGAGGGAGTTGCCTTCCAGCCTGCTGCGACCTAACTGGCTTACCAACTGTTGCTCCCCTCTTCAGTGTCAGAAACCAGATACATGGAAACACCTTTCTGCAAAGATAGTATCAAAAGCTTTTATTTCTGTCAGCTTTAAGCAAATTGAACAGGGAGTTGTTCATCTTGATGATGAAACAGATTTAGACAAGGCCAAGAGAAAGATGAAGAGTGAAAAAGGCAGTGAGGAATAAGCTGGCAATGCAAAGCAGGCAAGACAGCTGCAGTTGTTTTTTGGTTTTCCCCTTTCACAAAAGGGAAGCACAAACAGGGAATTAGTGCACAATACTAAACATCAGATGAGCATCTGGGAAAAATAGAGGAGAAGTTATCATAGAATCACAGAATGGTAGGGGTTGGAAGGGACCTTTAGAGATCATCCAGTCCACCCCCCCTGCCAAAGCAGGTCCCACCTAGATCAGGTCACACAGGAACACGTCCAGGTGGGTTTGAAAATCTCCAGAGAAGGAGCCTCCACACCCTCCCTGGGCAGCCTGGGCCAGGGCTGCCTCACCCTCACAGTAAAGATGGATTTTTCTACAGCACAATCATGGGAAGAAAAGACAGATGTCAGCTGGGAGTAATTCTAATTACTGGGCAGGAAGGTTGAATGCTTAGGTCAGAAAAGAAAACAGCAAAGAAACAAATGCAACAGAGACAGAGAAGATCCTGGCTAAAACCTGCACGTGACACAAAGATTTGGAAGAAAGCAACCCAAAAAACCAGTGTGTTAGAGCCCTCTCCATCTAGATTTTGAAAGATAAATTATGATAACCAAGTTTCACATTTGCTTTTCTTTTGTGGAAAAGCAGCTGTACAACACTTGCCTTCACTTTCTGCTGACTGTGCTGGATTGCAATTACAAATACCTGACAGTTTATTCAGCCAGCAGAGCTGAGTGCTAATGGTTTCAATTATGCTGCTGTTCCACGCAGTCAGAACAGCTCTTCCAGGTTTGGGTTTGGGGTATTTACATATGCTCTCAAAACCAAGAATGCTAAAGCTATGTGCTCAAACACCCAAACTGAAGTTACCTATCGTCATCCTTCTACACAAAAAGCCCTAAGTATTTCTAATTCTAACAATTCCTAAACACCTGAATGCTTGATTTTAAAATAACAAACAAAAAGTGAAATCCTTCTGACATGACTTCTGTTTGGTTTTATAAAGAAAGTCAGTTAGGGGTAATAAGATTAGGAAGCCACAGACACTCCCCTAGGGCTGTTTTTCCACAGGTCAGATTATAATGAAAATTTCTCTAAGCCTGGTTAATGCCATTCCAAGATGTTGCATGTGTTACTCTTGAACTGCAAGCTGCTGTTTAGTATAACATGAATGTTCACATGTAGCTTTTCATACTATTCACTTCTATTTGCCTTAGAAGTTTAAATAAGGACAACAGGACCTGAAGTTAGCTACAACTCTGAAGCAGATCCATCTAATTTAGACCTTTTCCTAACAATGAACTCAAGAGTGATGAAAACACTTGTATCAGATGACCAGAAGAAATAACACTGAGTTTTAGAAAAATATATATCTGGATGCTGTTGGATGATGAAATGTAGAATGACAGCAGAGAGAGGGCTGCCCACCTCCAAGTTTACTCATCATTCAAGTGAAAACATTCCTTCTTCTCTAACTTACAGGCACAAATTAACACGCATGAAATTCCACCTAAACACAAGAAAATAGTTTCTGCTGTGAGGATGGTTAAACACCAGAACAGATTGCCCAGAGAGGTTATTCATAACACCTGTGGACAGAGCCATGGACAACATGCTCTAGCTGACCCTGCCTGAAGAAGAGGGGTTGACTACATGACCTCAAAAGGTCCCTCCCATCCTAGATTCACTGTGGTACAGCTGAGAAGACTGTATGTATGCAAGCACATAGTAGCCCCATATGTCCTATTTATTCCACATTCCAATCTTCTTGGAAGAGATTTTATCTATTAAAAAGAAACAGAAGGCAAAGAAAAGAGAAACTACCAAAAGCACACGAACACACATACCTCTGCATCTTTGTTCAAGTGTCCTGGTGTGGCACGTTGGTGAGTTGCAGTTTTTTTCCATTGATTGGAACAGACCAGGAATCCTTTGAACTCCTGGCTAGAATTAACACCAATCCAAAGCAAACATACTGAAACACTAAAACGCTTCTTTTGTCATGAGCAAGCACTTAATTTCCACATTTTTAAAGCAAAATAAAACTCAGTAGCAATTCTGATGCAACTGCCATTTATGTGAAGTTTGATGATTATTTCACTTGATAAAAATAATACTTTGTAAGCAGTATATGAGCACATTGATTTGTATTTGTTCCAATTAAGTTAAATTAAGACTTAAATTCAGTTAATAATATATAGGAATTTATTGTCATTTCAGACCCTCTATACTAATTAAGACGTCTCCCTTAGGAGGTGAGAAACATGACATAGGATACCCACAGCACATCCATCCTTTTCTTCATCAGTGTCTCAAATGGTACTAGATATCACCTTGCAAGTGGAGCTCTGAATGATTTGTGATAAAAAGGAAAGGCGTTTCTTTTATATATAATCATAGATTCACAGAACAGTAGGGTTGGAAGAGACCTTTAGAGATCATCTAGTCCAGCTCCTGGTTAAAGCAGGTGCATCTAGATCAGGTCACACAGGAACATGTCCAGGTAGGTTTAAAAATCTCCAGAGAAGGAGCCTCCACACCCTCCCTGGGCAGCCTCGGCCAGGGCTCCCTCACCTCAACACTCAAATAGTCTTTCCTTATGTTTAAATGGAACTTTTTGCTTCTTTCCATCACCCCTTGTCCTGTTGCTAGCTACCATAGAAAAAAAGTGCTGCCCCAGCCTCCTGACACCCACCCTTTAGACATTTGTCAATATTAATGAGATTCCCCCCCTCAGTCTCCTCTCCTCCAGACTAAACAGCCCCAGGTCCCGCAGCCTTTCCTCATGAGGAAGATGCTCCAGTCCCCTGATCATCTTGGTGGCCCTGTGCTGGCCTCTCTCCAGCAGTTCCCTGTCCCTCTTGAGCTGAGGAGCTCAGAAATGAACACAGGACTCCAGATGAGGCCTCAGCAGGGAAGAGGAGATGAGTAGGAGAAAATGTAACTTAACAGTCAATGAGAGTATTTTCAAGAAATTTCAAAAGAACTTCCAAACAATCACAGAATCTCAAGGGCTGTAAGAGATCTCAAAAGCTCATCCAGTGCAACCCCCCTGCCAGAGCAGGAACACCTACAGTAGGTCACATAGGAACAATAAGAACATCTTGCACAAATGCCCAACGATCGCAGAATGTTTTGCTTTTAGATACAACGCTTCCAAGAGTCAAAAGTGAAGTGAATAAATGAGAACATTTCAGATACAAGCCACATTAAGGAGACTTCTTCAAAAAGAATTCTGCCAAGTATGACATCTGGGAAAGCCACAGCAAACGCTGAGTATTAAGAAATTAAAAATCTGAGCATCCATTCACTCCACAAAATAACATCATATTCCACTATTTATTCCAGGTCAAATCTTGCTATTTTCCAATTATTAATTTGGTCAGGATCTTCCATGAGAATTCGGCTCAATTCATACTTCGACAGTCTACATTGCTGAGAATCTCTTTCCTGCAGTGTTTCATAGCTTGCTAGTAGAAACGTTGCTGCATATTAGAAGGAAAATAGTGCAATATTAATGCTACCTAACTCCTCCAGATGCAGCTAGACAAATGATGAAATACCTAGCTATTGGCAAGCAGTCCTCCAAGGGCACACAGGTGTAAAGCATTCCCACTAGTGAAGAAAGAAGAAATTATATCTTTAAATAATCAACCACTCAGATTTTAATGATCTTCTTGCAATAAAAGGAATGGAGATTCTTACACAGTGGGACTAACTAATTGAACCTCTCCTTTATACCTAGGATTTCAGCATGAAACAGGCCTTTCAGTTTGGATGGGAAGATATGGGAAAGGTAGCCAGACAACAAGCAAAGCCACAGCCGGGCAATGTGGAGATAGGTGCAGTCCCTGGAGAAGATTCACTTCACTCAGCACCAAATGAATGGTGTTGAAGGTAAAACCAACTTAGCCGGGCAATGTGGGGATAGGTGCAGTCCCTGGAGAAGATTCACTTCACTCAGCACCAAATGAATGGTGTTGAAGGTAAAACCAACTTAGCCAGACACTGCACTTTTCTGTGGGTATGATTCAAGGCCATCAAGGCCATTCAAGGCATCTCTGTAAAAAACACATTGCCAGGCAGAGAAGGAATTCAAAACCAAAGGAAACCATGAATTACAAACAGAACAACACTGGCTTATTATTGTTGTTATCATAACTCAGAAAGCACTGAAGATTTTCTTAGGTGTGAGAACACCAAAACTCTGAAGACATTTCTTTCCCAAGTCTTTTCTCCATTAACACATTTAAGAACAAAACCATTCTCTCATACCTAAAAATGTTCTTGAAGTCCTCAGAGAAATCAAAGACCTGACTAAATCTCAAAGACCTACAATCTTTTTAGCAGTTCAGAGTAGGAGACTTGCATGGCACAGGGTTTTTTTTCATTCATATGTTGGCTGGGTTGAGGGTTTTTTGGTAGTTGAATAGAATTTATATGAAACAACTCCATTGACTAGATCTTATGCTGTTCATTGCCTTAACTGTGTAAGATCTGCAAGATCTCATGCTGGCATTGTTAATTATTTAAAACACATTAAATATTACTGGTATCAGCATGATCAGAGATTATCTTCTTAATAATCAGTCCTGTTAGAGTGTAAAGCATTTTATTCTAGCTGCTATGAACTTTAAAACAAGCAAAACAAACTACTGCTGACATGAAAGGGGCAATTCACAAGGGAATGATGACAAAATGAGTGCGCCCTTAATAAGTCTGCAGATGGCACCAAGCTGGGTGGAAGTGTTGATCTGCTTGAGGGTAGGGAAGATTAACAGAGAGCTCTAGACAGGCTGGATGGCTGGGCCAAGGCCGGTTCCATGAGGTTCAATAAGGCCAAGTACTGAGCCCTGCTCTTGGGTCACAACAACCCCCAGCAGTGCCACAGGCTTGGGGCAAAGTGGCTGGAAAACTGCCAGGCACAGAGGGACCTGGCAGTGTTGGTTGGCAGCAGCTGAACATGAGCCAGCAGCGTGCCCAGGGGGCCAAGAATGCCAAAGGCATCCTGTCCTGGATCAGGAACAGTGTTGTCAGCAGGAGCATGGAGGTNTGCTGACAGGGTTGTGAGGCATTGGCAGGGGCTGCCCAGGGAGATGCTGGAGTCACCTGGTACTGGAGGGGTTTCAGAGCCGGGTGGATGTTGCACTGAGGGAAATGGTCTAGTGGTTGATAGGGCTGGGACAGAGGCTGCACTCCATGAGCTTCAAGGGCTCTTCCAACTGAAATTATTCTGTGATTCTATGAAATTAAAACTGTATATGCCCTACAAAATAATATTATTTTATGTTAGACACTACATAAATTGATTTGCTTAGGAAGAGTCTGAATTACTGTATCTTACTGTGGTATTCTGACTTCTGCACTGTATCACAACACTAAGATTTCCTTTTACTTCAATTACTTTTTTGGTAGCTTACATTCCCAGCCTCTAACTCACATGGAAGCTACTTATGTGTTGCCTCTACATTTGTTCCCCAGTAAATAACAAAACTGATCAGCACTAGTACATCTCTAGAGGGTCTGAAGGGACAGCCTCACCACTAAAAGCCACTAAACTTCTACAGAAAAAATTGACACAGGCTGATTTAGGGAGGAAAATGCTAATGCAGTGTCCACCACTATAGAAAACTATTGTTGGAATCAAAATAAGCAGTGATCAGAAAATAAACACACTTTAATGTAAGAAAAAGTCAACATAAAGTAGTCATGGTGGTTTCTATCCCTGTCACCAAATGTATCTCCTGGAATCTAACTGCACCTGAATCTTTTGTTCTACAGAAAGCATAAAGTTCACAGGTCTGAAGATGACTGAGAGAAGCTTGAAAACATAATCTAATACCAGACTTATTACTTCTAATGGAAAGTGTCTGAATTGATTTAATTACTGATGTCTGGGAACTGACATGCAGTGTTTGAATGCTTGAGACTGACAAAGCTAAAATTAAAAGCCAATGAATGATTCAACAAAATGAATCTATTTATCAATGTCTTGTGCTGGGAACAAAGACACACTGGCCCAAAAGGTACTGGTTAGCCTTAAGATGGCCTGAAGCACTCACCCCTCATCCCCTTCACCAACTAAGCCTACAGATACTGCAAACAGATCCAAGGACTAAGAGGATAATTAAATGACATTTGATTTCTTTCTTTACCAAATGTCACACACACAAAAACCTGGATTTCAATCAAAGTATTTGCAGGGGACAGACTGCTCCTCACCTTGCCAATGAACTGAGCAGTTGTATTGTACATGTTCCAGCACTCTAAGCACAGACTCATTGCTTCTTTCCATCTTTGGACAGCAACATACTGAATGCAGCCAAGAAGTGCAGGACTGCATCCAGATGACCCGAGTTGCTATAACCAAAAAAGAAAAAGCTGACTTCTAGCTTTGGCCAAGTTCATTCTTTTGCCTGGCAACACTAGAGTCATCCCTACTTAATCAGAAAACACTTGTTCTGAAATAAATAAAGCAAAAATGGGTTCGAAAGATCTCTCTCTACCCTGCAGCACTTTAACTCTTAGCTCTGGCAGTGTTGCCAGTCAGTGAGCAGACAGAAGCTGTTGCATCACCACTGTGACAAGCTTTGCAGCATGCTCTCATGCCACTCTGGGTTATACTTCAAATGTAAGCATTTACCTCTGTATGTATACTCATCCTGAGATAACCAAACAAAGGCCAATCTCACCCACTTCCAGGAGAGAAACAGCACAAACTATGGACTGATTAGTACTAAAAGCTATTCCATCTTAAGCGTTTATGAAATTCCTTAAATCAGTGCTAGTGGACACAGAGATCTTCTCTGAGATGATTCAAAATCCAGTGCAGCAAAACTGCAAGGACTCAAGGATTTCCCCAGTTTACCATTAAGTAAGTGTGGGCTTTGAAGTAATTTCTCACAGAAAGAGAGTAAAATTTGTGAATCTGGATGGGATTTTACTAATCTGCAAATCCTAAAGGATCACCACTTCACCTGCACTCAGCACAGCCAATGAAGAGGCTTGCAGAGATGTACAAGTAGTTTCTCAAAGTGTTACCCACACAAAACACTGCAGTAACAAACACTGCTCCGGTACTGCTTTGTTCAGAGCTAACTAGGTACCTCTGCACAACACAGTCAACTTGTATGTTCTAATGATACCTTCATTTGGGAGGGTTCATCCCTTCTGTAAAACATCATTATTTCCTTTTCCTACCATCATAGCAACAAAAACATTTGATCTGTGGTTAGAGTCTTCCAGCCTACTTGGTTCAAGTGGAACCCTACAATCAAGAGATTCTCTGTGAAGAACCCAAGGTAGTTTAAGTCAGATTTTGGCTCCACATACGAAATAGCTAAGAAAAAAGTTCAGCTTTAGGCATGACTTTTATCACCACCACATCCATTTCTAGTCTGAGTCTACCCTTTCCTTTTAAGGCTGGAGACCACAGGTGTGGTTGCATGAAAACCCCCAAAAGTTGCAAAAAATCAATGTGAATCAGCAGCTATTAAAGTACTCAGACATTACTCAATCACAGAAAGTAAGTATCAGTATATAGTAAAGACTGAATATTGATTTTGATGTCATTTAACAAGTACTTAAAGTTAAGTCCCCTCACAAATCCATCCACCCGTCCAACCACCCATCCATCCTTCAGCTGCACCACTGCAAATAGTCTGCTGATCTGTGTATTGCCTACCCATCACTTTGTACAGTAATGTTAGAATGAAAAATGTCTAGAACACAAAATAATCATAGAATGGCAGGGTTGGAAGGGACCTCTAGAGATTATCCAGTCCAACCCCCCTGCAGAAGCAGGTTCACCTAGATCAGGTCACACAGGAACACGTCCAGGTGGGTCTTGACTAATTTCAATGTAGTATGTAATCTTATTAATTTAAGTAGTAAGAGCTTTCCCTGTAGGAAAAGTTTTGTTAGGGGAAAGGATTCTTTGCTTTAGCTAACTGCAATCTTGTATGTGACCACAAAACTGTAACACTCAGAAAAGGGTAGAAAACGTTCTTTGAAATACCTTGGAGAGATTCAATAGCCTTCTAACAGTACTGAATGTAGTAGCTCAAGATTTTCACCCTTCTCTGAGGCTGGAGTTGGTTAAAATCACTGTCTTTGGTTTCCTGAGATGTTCTGAAGGCTGAAAACAGGAGGAAATGAAACGTTACTGACATTTGTCCCAGGTTTGCAAACAATGGCTTGCAGTATTTGAAAATAATTTGCTGCTTTTGTAAGGGATCCCTTCTGCCTTTGTAAACCGTGAGTAACACCTCAGCTTTTATTTGTTTTCAGATTCTCACACAACCAGTTTGTTATGATTGCTTTCTCCTACACAAAAGCTGGTCAGGATTTTCAAGTACCCTTCTGCTTATTTATAGCAACCTGCAGTAAAAACACTTGCTGACTCCAATTCAGTGCAAGAATCTGATGAATAAAAATACTAATTTAATAGTTTTATATACCAAGGGGTAAAAAGTAAGTCAACATGTCTTTCTCTAGTCAACATATATTCATTACAGGTCAAAGAAACCTATTGCTCTTCTTTGAGTATAAGCCCAACAGCAACACTGGCTTCTGTACTTCCTTCTCTTGCCTGACACTTTTGAGAGAAACGCTCCTGTTTCAAGGAAAAAATGCCTAAAAATAAGATCTTAAACAATTTTTAAGCTTTGATCTTTAATTAGGACCAGAAATACCAAAGATGCACGCATTTAGATTTCTGTACCTTCTTCAGATCTAAGCAAAAGAAACGCTTCTGTTTGGAAGCCTTGTCCTTTTTTCCTCCCTCCCACAGACTTTATCAGCAGACCCAGAAAAAAAAAAAAAACCTGAAACAACATCATCAAAGCAATCTATGCCATTGAAGACACTTCCATGCCCCTTCCCCTGTATGCTCCGTCCTCTGTCACAAATTATTGCCCCAGCACACAGGCAATACTTATGTTGACATCATCTCACTTACATTACAGTAGAAATCCACACGACATCCCATGACAGTGCCTACCACTAGCCAAAATGCAGGCACGTGCTCTCCCCTACTAGCTCTGCCACAAGCTGAGAGGCAGAAGGCTGAACACTCTGGAGGGAGAAAGGCCAATGTCACTGCAGTCTGCAAAAAGGGCAAGAAGGAGGACCCAGGAAACGACAGGCTGGTCACCTCCATCCCTGGAAAGGTGATGGACCAGCTCGTCCTGGATGCCATCTCAAAACACAAGAAGGAAAAGATAGTTAGCAACGGTAGTAAACATGAATTCACCAAGAGGAAATCCTGCTTGACAACCTGATAACCTTCTATCAGAGTGTAACTGGCTGGCTGGATGAGGGGAGAGCACTGGATGCCATCTACCTTGACTTCAGCAAGGCTTTTGACACTGTCTCCCATAACATCCTCATCAGAAAGCTCAGGCAGTGTGGCTTGGATGAGTGGACAGTGAGGTGGATGGAGAGCTGCTGAATGACAGAGCCCAGAATCGAGTTGGAGGCCTGTGGCCAGTGGGGTTCCACGGGGATTGGTTCTGAGGACAGTGTTGTACAACATCTTCATCAACCACCTGGATGAGGGGACGGAGTGTACCCTCAGCAAGTTCCCTGATGACACCAAACTGGGAGCACTGGCTGATTCCCCAGAGGCTGTGCTGCCATTCAGCGGGATCCCAACCAGCTTGAGAGTTGGGCAGAGAGGAACCTCATGAGGTTCAACAACGACAAGTGCAGAGTCCTGCACGTGGGAAGGGACAACCCCATGCAGCAGCACAGGCTGGGGGTGACCTGCTGGAGAGCAGCTCTGCAGAGACAGACCTGGGAGTGCTGATAAAGCAATGAGCCAGCAGTGTGCCCTTGTGGTCAAGAAGGCCAATGGCAGCCTGGGATGCATCAAGAAGAGCGTGGGCAGCAGGTCGAGGGAGGTTTGAGCTTGTGCCTGGCCCAGGCTGCCCAGGGAGGGTGTGGAGTCTCCTTCTCTGGAGGTTTTCAAGGGCCACCCGGACATGTTCCTGTGTGATCTGATCTAGGTGGATCTGCTTGAGCAGTGGATGTGGACTAGATGATCTCTAAAGATCCATTCCAACTCCTACCATTCTATGAGTATAAGGAGGTGGAAATCCGGAGGTATTCACATCTTAAACTGTCACAAATCACAACTGACAGGTCTCAGCTATTAGAGCCTTAATTCTCTTCACTTACCCAGCAACACCACTAAAAATCAATAGAAATCCATAGCTCAGGAATTACTTCAAATAATGGCCTGTCCAGCAGCTTTCTTCCCTTTAAGGTAGTTTAGGGTTGTACCCTGCCAGATTTGGAATCCTATGGAAATGTGAACAGCACAGAAATACACACTACACTATTTTTGTGCATGACTTGCTCTCATTTTCACCGAGTCTCTTCTGTCATTGGCATGCAAAGATCTAAAGTGTCGAATCTGACCATATAACACATTTAACATGATGGATCTGATTACAAGGTCTTAGAGAAACTGAACAACCCTCATAAAATTAAAAAACAGTTAAAATTAAAAATAATTAAAAATCAGAAGCCAAATGGCATCCTTCAAACTCAGTATATACTTGGGGGTTCAGTCACATCGGTACAAGAGAACTTCATGTATTAGACAGCCAGCCTTGGCTACAGAAACACTTTGGAGTGTGACATACTCCCTGAGAAACCGAATTCCTACTTCTGTTCCACCTCAATTTATAGTTCATCCTCCCTAAGTCACCAAGCAAAGCACGTTCAGCCCTCTTATTTACATTTCAGCAACTCCTAGGTCTTTGCACTTCTGTTTGGACGATACAAGTGAAAAACATGCCTAGCCCAACAAGTCAATACAACAGTTGCATTTGTATGCAAAAGTCAACGCAGACCGCAGGCCATGCAAAGTGTATTTGAATGTAACCTCTGTGAGGCTGAGGGGCTCAACGCAGCAGGGGTATGGCACACTGGGCAGTCCTGGTGCACTAAGATCCTGCCAGAAAGTTCTGTTCCCTTCTTGTTTGTTTCCTTGAGTTTTCTAGTGAAGGAGAAAAAGCCAAAACAAAAAGTTGGGCTAAGGGATATACCAAACCCACAAAAAGGTAGTGTTATCCCCACTACAGAACTTCTACACTTTGGCTCAATCTTTATCTCTCTTTGTTTTATGCAGAGAAAAAGAAAGGTTACTGCCTGAAATGGGGCTTTCAAAACTGAGCATAACACAGACAAGAGGAAAAAAGCAACAAAAGATGTATCCCCTCAAAGGTAGAAGCTTTTGGTGACCTATTATTGCTTTAAAGGCATCATTTAAAAAATCTTTATTAGATCAGGAAGCACTATTATTCAAAGCTGTTGGAAAAAAAATGTTAACACCAATTTTAGGGAACTTCAGAAATAAGCCTGGAAAAAATATATTGCACACATTCTAATGGCATTTCTTCAACCACAGGTTTTCATTTGTTCTGCCTTGATAAGCCAGGTAGAGTCCCAGTTTAGCTTATAAAAGAGTAGCCCTTTTACTTTATTTAACCTGAAGTGAAACTTGATGGAAAATATTTCAGACATAATAAGGCCATAAGCCTGCTCTTGTCTGCTTGAAGATTTGTTATTAACCTGAGCAATGTTATTTTCACTTAACCAATCATTTTTTTAAAGCCCCAAAACATACAGGGCAGAAATCTAGTCTAATCAACACCACACAAATGGACCTCAGTCACTCTTAGCTGTGCTACCTTCAAAACAAAAGCACCCTGTTATCCCAACTAGTGATACCACGAATGTTTTTCAAGCGTATTTTTACCAAAGAGTAGGATGAAAAGCTATTCTGTAGGCACTAGGGGATAGAAGAATTGAAGATGTTCGAGTTTAGACTAACAGAGAAAAAAACCACACATGCACTTTGCTGACACACACTCTAAATAATCACAGCATTCAGGAAAGACACAACAGTTAATTAGACTGCAACATCACATCTTCTATACTGTAAAAACCCACCACTATACATATCATTCCTGTCAGGAAAAATAAAAGCAGATGGTTGCAGAGAAAGACACTCCCCAGAACAACCATGACCTTTAAGTATTGATGAATCAAAATATTTACAGTATTTATCCCCCCACAAAGCTCCTTCTCTGCAATTAAAGTTCTTTTAAATTGCTGCAGCATATTGCCACCAGAATTTTGGCAGAACACGCTCTCAATTTACATAATGGCTCAGGATAGTCACCTAACTTGAAAGACAAAACATACATTCTCAAGTATTATTCATGTCCTGAAGCTTCCTATTTCTTTTACTCATAATTGTTTAGGTATTTTGTTACTTTCTCATCACAGAGAAATCTCTGACTGCTCAAATCATCTTCAAGAGCTTGAAACTGGCACAAGCACGAATGGAAGTTGCACAACACTCACTGCTGGAATGTCCTTTGGAAATGACATTGAAAGGAGAACACGTTTTCAAGAGTTCACAATATAGGCAGGTACATAAAGGCTCATCAGTACCACTCCAGTTCCCACAGAGTATCTGTCCTTTGACTGACTTAGCTGTCCACTGACAGCAGAGAACAAAAGGTTCTCTAATTCAGCTACTGTGTGGGTGTAAAGCTTCCTCCCAAGAATCACAGAAGCTCAAGAGTTGGAAGGGAGCTGGAAAGCTCATCCAGTGCAACCCCCCTGCCACAGCAGCAGCACCTAGAGCAGGGCACACAGGAACTCATCCAGCTGGGTTGGAATGTCTCCAGAGAAGGAGCCTCCACAGCCCATCTGGGCAGCCCCTGCCAGTGCTCCCTCATCTCAACAGGGAAGAAGTTTGTCCTTGTGTTTGTTTTGGAACCTCTTCTGTTCCAGCTTGTACCCATTGCCCCTTGTCCTATCATTGGCCATCACTGCGAACAGCCTGGCTCCATCCTCCTGACAAGACTTCAGTGTCAAATCCTGGCTATGTCCAAGTTTTTCCATAGTTAAAAGCGTAACTAAAATAGCAATCTGATAAAATCTTGATAAAACATTTTTCCAGTTCCATTCTTGGCCAGGTTACTCAGCAGTCAGCAGCACAGAGTTCCTCCAGCCATACTGGAATTTGCATACACCGTGGCCTAGGACACAGATTAGCACCTGCCAAGAACATGCTCCAGCTCCCTTCTGGCCTACATTAGTTATTTCCCCTTCTCTATAAAGGTCAGGGCAGATTCAGATTCAGGGGTGGTTGGTCCATGTGAGAAAATCCAGAACTAGGAGTTTTAAAGCTCTTCCTGGCCACCTAGTTTAAACCACCAAACTCCAACATCATTGCTTGGTTTTCTTCTCTTGAAATTACCTCCCAGATTTGCCTCTGGTCGCTGGAAGTTCTTGGCAGGCTCAGCAGGAATGCCCTTTTAAAAAATTCTCTCCTGTTTCTTCTCAAATTGAAAGTTCTAACCGTTTAAAGCTCAAAATTCAATCAGAGGGAAATCCATCCATGAGATAACACTTCAAAAATAAATAAATAACTTCTTAAATGGTTTAAAAAACAACACAGTGAAAATTATCTGCCCTTCACTTATTTTCAGTTGTTGGAATTCGTAAGAAAACTGATTTTTCAGCCCTTTGGCACTGTTCCTCTGTATGTCTCCAAGAAATGAGATACAAAAATCTGAACAGGAGATTCCTCCCCCCGTGCCATCAGTTCGGGAGTAATTGAAATCCTCAGAGCACAGAACAGCCTGGCAAGTGTCATATGAAAGTCTTAGATGTATGAGAAATATGAAAGATCGTTTACTTACGCTCGAAAGAATTAAAACGAGACAACTATGAGTTACTGGAGGTGAGTGTAATTATAGTGGGTGATATTTATGTATGGCTAGTTTCTCCTGATAACACTGTCAACTGTTCTCACCCAAGAGCTTAAATTCATCTCGCTTTTCACTTAATCCAGTTCTTACTTCTAGTCTCATTTATAACCATCACTTCTCCATACCGGAGTGGCATGAAATTAGTGTCATTCTTGGCCCTTAAGTCAATCAGCAGTCGATCAAAAACACGAGAGCAGAGCCATTAGTTTCATATTGAATGCATTCCTTTTTGCTGCTGCAGACGCAGATCGGTGGCAGAAGTTACATTATATCCATATTTGATTTTTCAGGCTGAAGCAACACGTTCTGAATCAAAAATGATGATCTCAAGTAGCCACTGAAGACACAGCCCACACAAGCCTTAATTTCAATCCGATGCTTCAACCCTGCTTCTCACTGTAAACTGCAAATGTATTGCTCCACTTAATACAAAGGGAATGATCTGAGAGGAAAAAAAACCAAACCAAACAAAACCCATCACGTTACTCAAATTTCTTTGCGTGTTCAAATTCATGTCCTGATCCAAATCACCTACATGTTTAGCAATGCAGGTACTTTCATACAGGGCTTGCCATCTCAAACACAGCTACTCATGCCCTTATTAAGGAGAAGATAGACTGGAATAGGATTACAGCTCAACTAGAAGATCCCAGGGAATCTTTAGTTTGTTGTCTGAGGCAAAATTCTTCACTATCTGTCCAGGGACCATTTGAAGTTCAATCACTTCCAAGCTTGCTTTCAAGAAAATATCCCCAGAAAATGAATTTCTGCATAATCATCTTTACTTGTATAACGTCACTTGGTTTTCCATATGTAAAGACAAGGCTTAATCTCATATTCTGTGTGGCTCCTGCAACATGCTGATCTAGAAAGCGTTAAATAAACAACACTTCCATTTCCACATTAAGATTCCCTTCCCTAAAAGCACTTGCTCTTGCTTAGAATGGAATGCAAGATGTACCTGCAAACGTAACCAAATCGTTTTCAAAGGAACCCTGAGGTGACGTCTTTCCCCCTTTAAATATTACAAGTATTGCTTTCCCTACATCTGACAACTTTATGGCTGCTGAAATGCAAGTTCCCTCCGTGCTTGGGTATGTAGGAAGCGACGGGGATGTCTGTTGCTTCTATGCACAACAAAACACAATGATATTTTTTACAAACACTCTTGGCACATGAAAGATATAATGAAGAGGTGTTAATTGGTGTGACTGCATTATTTTGAGTGTCCTACTAAAGCAGGAGCTTCTTATTCCCTAACAAATTCTCAGAGTAGCCATACTTAGTAATTACCTTGGCTCTTCATAGGTAGCAACTGCAAAATGCTTTACATGGGCTGTCAAATTATTCACAACCTGAAAAGCGGACAAAAGACTGAAAGTATATGGAAAAAAAGAACTCCTTTAAAGTTAAGTAGAGATGTCTCATTTGTAAAGCAAACAGAAATGACTGAGTAGCTGTATGTTGGTAGACTCGTAGGCATCTGTGGTAACTAGATTATTTGTTCAGTGCATCCCTGGGTTTCTGGAGGACCTAGTTAAATAGCGCACTTGCTTAACAGATAAAAACTAAACAGCTGACGAACACTCCTCAGGCCTTGCCCCTGTCAACTGCTTCAGGCAGGCAGATCCCAGAATCAACGAGAAATGGTGAAACGACAGTGATGCTTTACTCTGTGTGCTATAGCTAACAGGACCACAGCCTATTGCTGGGTCTATTGCTCTTTTAAGGACTGAAGGAATGGTGCCATTAATATTTATACAAGTAACGCTACCCCCAAAAAAATCGATTTGGAAACATTTGTAAAATACCTCCCTACCCCTACGAAACCAGCCAAATTTATAACCAGCTTAAAAATGAAACGCAAAAGACGTTTTCCCGCTGTTGGTGGAGGTCAACGGCTGCACAGTTTATCTCGCCACACTGGCTTTTAAAGTGTAGCTCCATGTCTTTCAAAGGTTACTGTAGCATAAGGTGCCCAAACAATACTACTTCCCAACGTTCGTGTGTGTGCGGCGACTGTCAGGCAGACTCTCAGACACACCGGGCTCGCTCCAACAGGCTGAACTCACCCTCCACCGATGCCCTGCGAGACTCACAGCATCGACACCGAGTCATCTGCAACCTACAGCACGGCAGCAACCCATGGGGGTTGTTTTTTTTTTTTGGGGGGGGGTTTAATTACTCCAGATTGACCAAATAGGGAACCCAGAGCCGAACAGGCAAACGCTTCCCCAGTCTGAGCTGGGGATTTAACCACTGCTGCGGTGCCTTCTCGGTTCCTAGGGGCTGCAGGTTTAATCTCCCAGCCATCGAGGTACCTGGCTCCTTCGCAGGCGGGAGCTCTGTCACATCCGAACACCGGACAAGTGCGACAGCTCGCGGTTCTGTCACTCGAACGAGCGGCTTCCAGTCCGGATAACTCGGCAGGAGCGGTTTCTCTTCGTGTGAAGAGACGCGTTACCGGCGCCCGTTCCCCACGCAGCAGAGCCATGTTTTAAACCCCAAGCACCCGCAGCTCGTCCCCGCACAACCGCCGGCCGTTAATCGGAGCTGCCGTTTGAACCGTCTCCCTGGCAACGAGGACCCTCGCATTCCCCCCCCCCCCTTCGTCCCCCATCACACCCCCGGCTGCGACCGGGCAGCCACCGCCGCTTCGCCTCGCCCCGGTCCCGGTTAGGTAACAGCGGCGGCAAAGCCCCGCCTGAGCCCCGGCCGCGCTCTCACCTCACGGCAGCTGCCGGGGCTGCGGACGGGGCCGCCGTTCCGTGCTGCTCCCACGGCGGCGAGGGACGAGGTGCGGGGAGGGGAAAGAAGCTCCGGCACCGAAACGCCGCCGTCCCGGCTGTGCGGCTCCGCTGCCCGAGCAGGAGGAGCTTCCCCGCCCCAGCCCGCCCAGTGCGCAGCGGCGGCACGGCACGGCTCGGCACGGCACGGCACGGCACGGCACGGC
>WBNH01009636.1:64586-83433 GCA_013401255.1 Urocolius indicus
CTGCTGAGGCCTCATCTGGAGTCCTGTGTCCAGTTCTGGGCTCCCCAGCTCAAGAGGGACAGGGAACTGCTGGAGAGAGGCCAGCACAGGGCCACCAAGATGATCAGGGGACGGGAACATCTTCCTGATGAGGAAAGGCTGCAGGACCTGGGGCTGTTTAGTCTGGAGAGGAGGAGACTGAGGTGGGATCTCAGTAACACAAGTATTTAAAAGGTGGGTGTCAGGACGTTGGGGCAGCACTTTTTTTCTGTTGTGTCCAGTGACAGGACAAGGGGTGATGGAAAGAAGCCGGAACACAGAAAGTTCCATTGAAACATAAGGAAAATCTATGTCACTGTTGAGGTGAGGGAGCCCTGGCCCAGGCTGCCCAGGAAGGGTGTGGAGGCTCCTTCTCTGGAGGTTTTTCAAACCCACCTGGACACGTTCCTGTGTGACCTGATCCATGTGGACCTGCTTGAGCAGGAGGGTTGGACTAGATGATCTCTTCAAGGTCCATTCCAACCCTACCATTGTGTGATTCCATGATCAGTAGCAGTCCTTCGTCAGCAAGGAGAATCAGCAGCGGCAGTGTGTTTACAATAGAAACCAGAATTATGATTGAGTTCAGTGTTTTGTATTAGATATTTCATTCTGCATCAGTAAATGCAGTTCGTAGCTACCACATTGTACAAATAAGTCCCTACAATAGATGTTTGCATATCAAGAATACAAACAGTCTTTTGTGTTCAAAGATCCTTGACATACTGCTGGCACTAAAACAAACTAATCGACGGTTTTAAAAGCATTGGATGTCACCCATGAGAGCAAAAATTGACAGCCTGTACTGCCCTTAAATAAAGAAAGAGGATGTCACGTCGCTGCCAGCAATGTTCAGGGTCTCCACATCCGTGCTCTTATTTACAGGCCTGACTGGATAACTGCTAAAAAAAGAATCTTCTCATTGATTTCCAATGTGTGCTCACTAAAAGCCAGTCAACAAGTAAGAACTTACTCAGAGAATGGGATTGTCCTGTGACTATCAGAAGCTGGGAGCTAGACAGCAAGCAGTTCTGTGCAACAGGAAAATGCAATGGATTTATGTACGATACACAGCTTCTGTCAAGAACAGCAGTGAATCATGGCTTGCAGCATTCACAAAGTGCTTGACTGTTACACAGACAGTCTTGAAATTATCCTTAAATATAGACTCATCAGGCTTTTTTCATCTCTATATATACACACACAAGTTTACATTGCTACAAATATGCTCCCTTAGGCATTTTTTTTTTGGTAAGTCTAACTTTAGAAGATTGGCATCAGTGTAATTTCTTTATCACTGCAACATATGGCAGTCTTCCCTGCTGCCAAAACATGGCTATGTTTCAGCCTCAGGGTACAGCTGGGTTGATCTTAAAACTGAGACTGTTTGCAAACATAGACACAGAATTTTACATTACTCCTTCTGACATCATAAAGGAAAAGTAAATTCAAATCCATGTCACCAGAACCTCTGTGAACACTGCAGTGCCCAGTGACTCCAGCATCACTGCAGTGCCCAGTGGCTCCAGCCATGCTAAGAAGAGGTTTTTGCCTCCTAGTTTTGGGATAACATGATGACACCAAGCTGGGTGGAAATGTTGATCTGCTTGAGGGTAAGGAAGGTCTACAGAGAGCTCTAGACAGGCTGGATGGCTGGGCCATGGACAGTGCCATGAGTTTTAATAAGGCCAAGGGCTGGGTCTTGCCCTTGGGACACAACAACCCCCGGCAGCGCCACAGGCTTGGGGAGGAGTGGCTGGAAAGCTGCCAGGCACAGAGGGACCTGGCAGTGTTGGTTGACAGCAGCTGAACATGAGCCAGCAGCGTGCCCAGGTGGCCAAGAAGGCCAAGGGCATCCTGGCCTGGATCAGGAACAGTGTTGTCAGCAGGAGCAGGGAGGTGATCATTGCCATGGACTCGGCTTTGATGAGGCTGCACCTCGAATCCTGTGTCCAGTTCTGGGCCCCTCCCTACAAGAAGGACATTGAGGTGATGGAGATGATCCAGAGGTGGGCACCAAGCTAGGAAAGGTTTTGGAGCACATCCCCTGTGAAGAAGGGCTGAGGGATCTGGGGCTGTTTATCCTGGAGAAAAGCAGGCTCAGGAGAGACCTTCTTACTCTCTACAACTAGCTGAAAGGAAGCTGTAGCCAGGCAGGGCTGGGTCTGTTCCCACTAGGAACAAGCAATAGAACAAGAGGAAACGGCCTCAGCCTGTGCCTGGCTATGAGGAGGAATTTCTTTGCTGCAAGGGTTGTGAGGCATTGGCAGGGGCTGCCCAGGGAGGTGCTGGAGTCACCTGGTGCTGGAGGGGTTTCAGAGCCGGGTGGATGTTGCACTGAGGGAAATGGTCTAGTGGTTGATAGGGCTGGGACAGAGGCTGCACTCCATGAGCTTAAAGGGCTCTTCCAGCTGAAATGATTCTATGATTCTAATGTCTAAAATAATAACCAATCACTATGCCAGAATCATGTTATCAGTCAGATAATCCACACTGAAAACTTCTTCCACTCTGATCTCAGCATGGATTCGAAAAATTCTGAATGTCGTGGTGATTTATGGTGAGTTTCCCACATAACCACAAGTTAGAGCAACCTCTGTGTGCAACTGATGGTTCTGTACACTTTCTGTTCCCAGAGGCTCTTTACAACTCCTCCGTATTTACCAGTGCTCTTCCTGATTTGCAAAGCTGAACTCAAACCTGCTCTTCTGCTGCATGTTTTCTCAACCATCTGAAAATCAGCCAGCTAAACACAAAGAAAGCATACCAAGCACCACTATTTTGAGTAAAGTCATAAAAAATATTAACCACCACCACCCTTCAGTTCTGAGCAGTTTGCTCAGCTGAATGTTTTCAGGTTTACATGGCAGCACCACAAGCATGTAAAGCAAACAGAATAAAGGTCCATCATTCAAAAAAAGGAAGGAAAAAGATCTGCAATCTCGTTCTCTAAGTGGAGCTAGTAGAAAACCTCAGGTTTTGTGCATATTGGGGGAGCTGACAAACACCAGTTGCATGACAGCACCTGCTTAAAAGAAGCCCAGTGGGCAAAAGACAGTTAAAGCAGGTAAGGGAGTAACTATTCCCTTCTCAGTAGTAGGTATATAAATAGTAGTGTTAGCTGTAACGTTGGAGTTGTCTAGGTTACTGCTTTGACCTGGTTCTTTCATTTGGAACAGGCTTAGTCGGATGAAGTAACATTCCCTACAGGAGGAAAGAAGCTTCCTGAGGGATAGCAGGGTGTGTAAGGTCCTGTTCTGAACCTTGCAATGCTTTCTCTGCTAGGGATGTTCTTCTGAATATGGCTCTGGGTGCAGCTCTTAACATTTACTGAAAAGAAAAAAGGAAGTAGAGGTTAGACCAGAAACTAACAGCAACCTGTATAGTACTGTTGGCAGACCAACTGCTGGCCACTGAAAGGTAACAACTTTTTTATTCCTCTATCTCCTCTACTCCCAAGGAAGAGTGGAGTATGGCTCAGCCTGAGGCTGCTTAAAACATCATCATTCTCCACTTCTGAACTGTTGAAATCAAAATAGTCTGACATGTTAGATGTGACAAGCCACAGCTTTTATTTCTGTGAAGTAGGAGGTGTATTTCTAACATCAAGCCAGCATATTTTACTGGCAGCTCTGTGAAAATGTAATTGCTCCGTGCAATAGCATGTGGCTGCTGCATGAGGGGCTGGAGGCTTTCACGTACGAGAAGTTCCATGACTAGATGAAAGGGATCTCAGTGTGGCTGGCAAAGGGTGAGCAGGGATAGAGCCTTGGAGTAAATGGTCAGGAAGAGGGAGAGAGACTGTGCACTCCTGCAGTGCTTTTCCTACTGTGTCAAGAAGGAAAGAGAGCTGCTGGAGAGAGTTCAGTGCAAGGCCACAAAGATGATGGAGTGGAGCATCTCCTTTCTGATGAAAGGCCGAGGGAGCTGGGGCTCTGCAGCTTGAAGGAGACTGAGATTACTCTTTAGATTATTCTTCCTCAGCTTTTCCTTACAGAATCACAGACTCATTTTGGCTGGAAGAGCCCTTTAAGCTCATGGAGTGCAGCCTTTGTCCCAACCCTATCAACCACTAGACCATTTCCCTCAGTGCAACATCCACCCGGCTCTGAAACCCCTCCAGCACCAGGTGACTCCAGCACCTCCCTGGGCAGCCCCTGCCAATGCCTCACAACCCTTGCAGCAAAGAAATTCCTCCTCACAGCCAGCCTCAACCTCCCCTGCTGCAACTTGAGGCTGTTTCCTCTTGTTCTNCTGCTCCTGCTGACAACACTGTTCCAAGTTCAAGTCCATCTCAGGACCTTCTCTTCAGGATAGAGAAAAAATACCTCTTTTTAGTATTCAGACTCCAGATATACCCTTTAACACCATATCTGAAAGGCCTAAATAGGACTCATTTTAGAAGGATCAGAGGATATGTAAGAGCCAGTAGGTTGGCATGAGTGACAACAGCATAACCTAGAACAGTCACCTAGAGATAAGAAAGAGGAATCTGGCATTTCTCAGAAGGGCAGTTTTAGTACCCAAAACTAGGATAGAAGAGAATGTTCAGTCTATTTAATGCAGACACTTCATAGAGTCAGTAAGAGGAAGATCCTTAGCACATCAGGTAGAAGTCTCTATCTCTTCATTAACATTACCTGCCTTAGATACCAGTCTTGAAACCCCTCATCTGCTTTCTGGATTATGACTGAACTTGAGGGTGACACGTGCTACACTGCCTACACTCACTCTCTTAAACAAGGGTTATCTGAAAAACAAAAAAGAATTCAACATTAAGCAGCAGTGGAATGGTGGTTTTCTGGGTTACCACCTGGACTTACCTACATTCCACCCCAAGTCCCATTTAGGCCCTTAAAGCCCATTTTTATAGATGGTTCTTGATCTTTCACAGCTCTGTCTGCATTTATCACCATGGAGAAAGTGTAGAAAAGTATCCTCATACCTCTAGGGTTCTGTAAAATGGAACACACAGAAACTGCAAGGACAAGGCCACCTAAGTGTCTGAGAGGTAAAGTGGAAGTGTGGCTTTTGAGTAACTCAAAGTGGAAAATACAGCTTGTGCTTTTGTGATTCTGCTTTTTAAGGCTCATGCCTTTATGTTATTAAAAAGGAACTGAAGATGTGAACTGACTAGGATGCAGACAAGCCTGAGTCCTCATTTAAATTTAAAATCTTGTGCTGACATAGATACCTTGGTAGAGATTGAACAAACCTCACCCAATTATAATCATTTTGCATAGCTGCTACATTTTAAAAAAAAAGGGACATAAATTGCAATTATACCTGAGTCAAAAAAGCTACTCTGTCAGCACAATTCATTTTGCTGAGAACTCATAAATGGCAAGAGCAGTATCCCAGCATTTAGTTGTGCTGTTATATATTCAGCAGTTTTTAGGCTAACCCAGCCAAACTGAAACAGAAGCATGCTTACATAGGTTACCAACATCATCTGGATGTGACTGTGGTAATTTTCAGCTGAGGGACAGTGTATAACACTATGGACAAGAAGAGGTAACAAAGATTTATACGTAGTGATGGCAGCTTTGTGTGCAAACTGGCATGAGAGCCAAGGGATCACAGAATAGTACAGGTGGAAGGGGCCTTTAGAGATCATCCAGTCCAACCAGCTAAAGCAGCTGCACCTAGATCAGGACACACAGGAACGTGTCCAGGTGAGTTTGAAAACCTCCAGAGAAGGAGCCTCCACACCCTCCCTGGGCAGCCTGGGCCAGGGCTCCCTCACTGAAACACTGAAAGAAGCTTTTCCTTATGTTTTTCCTTAAGTGGAACTTTTTGTGTTCCAGCTTGTTTCCATTACCCCTTGTTCTGTCACTGGACACTACAGAAAAAAAAGTGCTGCTCCATCCCCTTGACACCCACCATTTAGATACTTGTACATATTATGTCCCCTCTCAGTCTCCTCTTCTCCAGACTAAACAGCCCCAGGTCCTGCAGCCTTTCTTCAGAAGGAAGATGCTCCAGTCCCCTGATCATCTTGGTGGCCCTGTGCTGGCCTCTCTCCAGCAATTCCCTGTCCCTCTTGAGCAGAGGAGCCCAGAACTGGATACAGGACTCCAGATGAGGCCTCAGCAGGGCAGAGGAGAGGGGAAAAGAACCTCCCTTGACCTGCTGGCCGCACTCTTCTTGCTGCATCCCAGGCTGCCATTGGCCTTCTTACCCACGAGGGCACATTGCTGGCTCATGGTCAGTTTACTATCCACCAGCACTCCCAGGTCTCTTTCTGCAGAGCTGCTCTCCAGCAGCTCAGTCCCCAGCCTGTCCTGTTCCTCCCCAGCTGCAGGACTCTGCACTTGCCCTTGTGAATTGCCCTTGAATTATTTTATTGGGTAGTATATATAAGCAATTTATAAGCTACTTTTGTGTTTTCAGATGGAAACTTTTGATTAAAAAAGAAGTGAATGCTTTTGTGCCCGGTCAGTGAGTTGAGCTGGGTGACCAGGCAGCCAGAGGAGCCTTTCTCTCAAGGTGCTTGTGGGGTGGCTACTAAGGAGAAGAAGGATTCTCGTTTAGCAACAGCACACTATTAGATTGCAGTCTCAAAGTGCTCCCTTTAAGCACACAAAAAGATACTTCAAGGTAATTTCAGGATAGTGGATTCCACTCTGTGAACCAAGCACCTAGCGCACGTTGTCAGCTCAGATAGATGGCAAGTCATAACATCTCAAGAGACACTAAAATGCAGACTGCATCTAACTTTCCAGAGATGTACCTCTGATCTATGGAAAAGTCTAAATCCTATTTCAGCTTAGTAGGAGTGATAACCAACTTCCATTCCACACACACCTTTTTTTTTAAATGTGAAAGCACAGGAGTCATTCTTCAAACCGTTCAGCACAACGACAAGCCTGGAGCAGAAGCTGAACAATTTGGTCTGAAGCCATGAAGGTTGGGAGGTGTCTGAGGGGCAGCTCTGTATGTCTGAGAGGAAGAGAAAAGCAGCAGCAGGGAGGGAGACAGATTATGCAAGTCATTAAATGAAACATTTAACTTGTGACAGCAGGGGCTATAGATGACAACAGACCCTCCTGTCCCTTTAAAAGCAACAACAGCATATGATTGTGTGTCTCAGTGTGCTTACACATGTTCACATCTGTCAATGTTGTCTGTTGGGGGCCCAAAACTCTGAGCATAGAAAGTATCGTCTGTTTCCTGCTGTGTTCGGAAAAGAAGGGGGGTTAGGTATAGTGCTTGAAAGGAACAGTAGGTCACACAAGAACTCATCCAGGTCGGTTTGAAATGTCTCCAGAGAATCAGACTTTCCAAACCCACCTGGACAAGTTCCTGTGTGACCTACTCTAGGTGGTCCTTCTCTGGCAGGGGGGTTGCACTGGATGAGCTTTTGAGGGTGCTTCCAATCCTTAACATTCTGTGGCTCTGTGACTCGAATGAGCAAGATTCCTTCAGGAAAGTCGTTGAAGCCATCATCTGATTCTCCTGGAAACAACCTGCAAAATCAGAAACACTGGCTAAGACTCCAGCAGTCAAACAAAAACTGTTGCCATTCAACTCCCAGTGTACAGGAGCATTAAAGAAAACTTCAGTATGATCCTCCCTGGTATATGGAAGTGATTAAGTTGTAAAAAGAGTTGAAAATTTTCAGAGTTGAACTATTATTAGGAGACAAGGAACACACTTGCATAGTTTTTCAAAATAGCTTTTACTAATACATTCACTTACTATACTTTAGTCTCTGATTCTTTGTTTGCAACATATACACTGCACTACAAGAATCCATGTGATTCATTTATGCCTCAGAAAGACCAAAGACATCTGGGGAAAAAAATAGATCTCATTTTAGCAAAAGATGTAAGTACTGTTTTACAATCATAGAATCATAAAATGACAGGATGGTAGGGGTTGGAAAGCACCTTTAGAGATCATCGAGTCCAACTCCCCTGCCAAAGATCAGGTCACACAGGAATGTGTCCAGGTAGGTTTGGAAACCTCCAGAGCAGGAGCCTCCACACCCTCCCTGTGCAGCCTGGACCAGGGCTCCCTCACTGAAACACTGACAGAGTTTTTCTTTATGTTTAAATGGAACTTCTTTGTTCTAGCTTCATCCCATTATCCCTTGTCCTGAAAAGTGCTCAGAGAGATTTAAGTCAATAACTTACTGGATACAGGTTCTAGCAGTTTTGTGCATGTGAAATGTATCATCTGTTCTCGCTCGTCGTTAACAGCCTTCAGTGGAGAACTTGATTTCTTAATCCATGTTAGAAAAACGTGAGTCATCCTTGACAGACTGTTTGTCAGCTAAAGAAATCTTGATGATTTTAAGCCAAAATGCATGTTATCCATGTAGACTTCTGAACTGATGCTGAAGAACACTGTTTTTGTGTTACTCGGAGGGTGAGGGAGCCCTGGCCCAGGCTGCCCAGGGAGGGTGTGGAGGCTCCTTCCTTGGAGGTCTTCAAGACCCACTGGACACGTTCCTGTGTGTCCTGATCTAGGTGAACCTGCTTCTGCAGGAGGGTTGGACTGGATGATCTCTAACGGTCCCTTCCAACCCTACCATTCTATGATTCTATCTTCTGCATATTTTATGGGCACCCTCCTATCTACTAGTCGTGCAGCAGCTAATGTATCTGCATCAGCTGTAGCAGTGGGGTTTGCCTCTTGTTAAAAAAATTGCTGACCACTCAACCTTCTACTGTGTCTGAAAAGCGTTACAAAACACGACCCTGCCATTTTGCTCATAAAGCTGAGCTATTGAGCTTGACTGAGGAGCATATGTGTGGATTAGGAAGAGCATTAAATATCTTGACACCAGTGGTGGAAACTGTCCTGGAACTAAACTTGTGGTTGCAGATTAACACGAGGAACTTTTCTGCAGTGGCTGATGAGACCGAGGGCCATAAAAAGCAATTCAGAGCTTCTTAAGAGATCTCTGTCTCACGCTGAAAAAATAAGAGGAAGAAAGAGACAGTGTTTTTTACATAGCTGCAAAATATTATGAAAGTTTAAGAGAAGTGGAAAAGGCAAAGTTTGCATATACAAAAACTGCGGAAGACTTGGTGTCCTTGCTGTGACCTGATCTAGGTGAACCTGCTTCTGCAGGGGGGTTGGACGAGATAATCTCTAAAGGTCCCTTCCAACCCTATCATTCTATGATTCTATGTTATATACAGGACAGCGTGGTAACTTCACCTTGATCCCAAAGACCTCTTACGTAAAGAAAGCTCTCTGTCTTCAAGGAGTCTCAGTAAGACTGCGATATCATGCTGGAGCTTTGAAGCTTAATCAGGTCCTTATTATACAACTTAAAAGTGAACTTATAGTACATAGAGGTAGTACTTCTTGAAATATTTTGGGACCTCTTTAATGGTCTATTTTCTCAGCTCCCAGAGCAACTCGACACTTACATATTTTGACACTATATCTCTCCATATAATTAGCAAATGTGATTGTTCAGAATTCATCTGTGTCCCACATGCTGCCCCCAGATTTTTGATGCTGTGGAAAGAAGAGACACAGAAAAGGGCTCTCTAACTTCACTAATGGTTTCCACATGAACTCTAACACTATTAGTCATGTGCTGGCATCATCAAAACCTCTTATTTCTCTAATGCATTGTCTACCAACACAATCTGTATCTATAAGCTCTCAGGTAAATAGTGACACATAGAAATGCAAATGAAAAGGCTCAGAAGACCTGTATCAAGAGTGTAGGTTATGTTCTATATTACTGTAGATAAAGTATACTATTTAGGAAGAATGCAAAATTAACTAAAGCAATATACCATTATTTGTCTCAACTGTATCCTACTCTAGGAATTAATCTAACCCCAGACATACCTGACATACATTAGTGGGTACTGCTACATTAGGTGTAGCCCAAATACATTGCAGTGGACATCACTCCTGTTAAAACAGGCATTTTCCTGCAATGTGTTGCAACAATCCATCCTGTTCTATTCCAAAATCAAACAAAACATCATCTTTTATGGTAAATGAATCAAGTAGAATCATAGAATCATAGAATGGTAGGGATTGGAAGGGACCTTTAGAGATCATCTAGTCCAGCCCCCAACAGAGTAGAGAAAAGGTCTTTTCCCCTCATAAGTCTTCTTTTCCCCTCATCAGCAGTATGGATACGTGTTGCCTAAACCAGTGTTTCCAATAATGGCTTCCACAAGGTATTTCAGAGTAAGCTGTAGAACAAACAAACAAACAAGACCCATGTGGTAGGTAACAGCATGTTGTTGTGAAAATCTTCCCCTCAGGAATTCCCTTTCTGACCCTCATTGGATCACATCTCAAGCCTGAGAAGTTTTGATCCATTTCAAATGGAGATTTCTGTCTAGATTCTTGGATTCTTTATTATTATTGATTTCATTCCTATTTGTCCTGGACGTTACTGAAGTCAACAGGAATATAAATGTTTTAAGGTCAGCCCCTAACCAGTTATTGTTTAAAACATGGAGGGGAAAAGTGAATGCAGCCACAAATTTAAGAAAAAGTTTGTGTTTGATCAGCAAGATCTGACCGTTTTAACACTGCTGGTGACTGCATATCTTAGACAAGTTAGGTGATGGTTTGTCATTTGTTTCCTGGACAATACTAAAGTAGTATGATGTACTTCTCAAATCATGCTCTGTAGTTTATCTTTTGGTAATACAATGTTACATGTTCTGCTTTACTTCCAGGCTTTTACTTAGAGGTTCTAGGTTGTAACCCTGTGGTGACATTTTTTTTGCTCTGCAGTGTGGTACCATCCTGTACCAGAAGCCTCTTTGACCATTAATGCAGGTGCATTTGCTTCTTGGAAAGGAGAGGACTTTAAATCCCTAGAAGAAGCTGGTGGAAGCAGCCTGGAAAGATGTGTAATCTCACAGTTTTCCTTGAAGCTTTGCAAAACATCCTTGGTGTGTGCCAGGTGGGTTTTTAGCTACTGTAGATCTAGAAATATACAGGTGTAGGACAAGGACTCAACTGCTACTTACCCATCATAACACGGATTAAGCCACTAAGCTATTGAACTGCGCTGTAGCTTCTCCAGCTTCTTAAGGCTTATCTTACCCTTATATAAATATACACAACAGGTTTAGAAGTGTTGCCTGAGGTTATTGTGGCTTCCCTGTTTTGCCCCAAATTTGGCTTCCTGTAGGTAAAAAAAAAAACAACAAGTTTCAATTTTTCATGCAAACTGTGCTCACAAATATCCAATTTGCAAATGGCAGAAGGCTGCAATTAAAGCCTGAACAGAAGCAATAAAACTGGTGCTGCAACTACTTAGAGAAGTGTGGAAATTCAATCCCATGATACACCAAATCACAGGTAACAGAATTCAGTTAGAAAGTTCTGTATACAGAATGCATCACACAAGTGGAAATATTTCTGCATGGTCACACATTACAGAGAGGAAGGGGAAAAGAATATTACATTACACTAGAACAGCATCTTACCAGCACATGCAGGTTCTGTATGTTTATATTAATATATTTCATGAAAGAAACAGGTAAGAACTATTCCAGAGGAAAGCTGGTGAGTAGATTCAGAATATCAGCTATCTCCAGCTACGGCCTAGAGTCAGCCTTCCCTAAAATGCAGCTCTGCTCCCATGGCCATTCTTTGCAGTATAGCAGATTCCATGACACCAGCCCTTTCTAGTCCTTTTGGGTTTTATAGCCTGTGTGTACAAAACCAAAAAGAAATCACTCCTTTCCCCCTCAAAATTTCATTCTTTGAGAGCTGNCTGCTGGAGAGCAGCTCTGCAGAGAGAGACCTGGGAGTGCTGGTTGATAATAAACTGACCATGAGCCAGCAATGTGCCCTCGTGGCCAAGAAGGCCAATGGCAGCCTGGGATGCAGCAAGAAGAGTGTGGGCAGCAGGTCAAGGGAGGTTCTGCTCCCCCTCTCCTCTGTCCTGCTGAGGCCTCATCTGGAGTCCTGTGTCCAGTTCTGGGCTCCTCTGTCCTATCAGTGCACGCTTTGGTCACCTCCCCAGATGCTATTAAAGTGCAAGATAAGCTCCATGGGACTGCTAGAACACTGAACAACACTGAGTGTGCTGTTTACAAAGAAATCCTATGATTCTTTGGACATTTTACTTTGTATTTGTGGGTGTAAATTAATCCTTTAAATTCAATCAACGCTTTTAAAACCTAAATCAGTATTCACTGCAATAGTTTTGGAAGTACTGATTTACAACAGACACAAATACAACACATTATTTGATATACTGGAAAGCCGAACATGTGGGTGGGATGTCTCAAGAAAAAGAAACCAACCCAAAACCTAAACAAAGTAAGTTTTATGATATCAAAGCATCTAAAGAAAACAATTGTTCTATTTGAGGACGATTCTTCATGAGAGTTCTTTGCTGGCTGTGGAAAACCTTACTCGAGAATAGGGAATTATCTGGCCTTGCTCAGCAAGTTGGATTCCAAGGGCTCCATTGAACAGCTACAAAGGTCTAAAGTTATATCGACTTACCTGTAGTTAATCCAGCAAAATGGTTGTGAGCACTGCTTTTGTCAGTATGCAACTTGTATTTGTACAATGCTGTCTGTGACAATTTATCACCCTAATACAGACCCTGTAACATAAATCTTACCTTTCAAGTGAAGAAACCTTCACTCACCTTTTTGTCAGTCCCAAAGGGATGGTGTTTACTTTGGGTGATACTGGGGCGTCAGCAAAACCAGTCCAAGGTGAGCCACCTCTCTGTTCTACCTACTTTTGACCTCTGGTTCAACTTCTCCTCATTGGAGCTGGTACAGTGAAACTGCTGGAGTGAAACAAAGTGCAATCTATCACCAACCAAACAACCAGCCTGGCAGCAATACCAGTTCAAGGTATTCATACTCCTCCTATCCTCCTTTTTTTTCCCCTCCTGTGTTTCTGGTGTCTTTTTGTGGGACCAGTCTAACCACTACTAACTGATGTAGCTTAGAAAAGTTGCAGGATCTCTTTTCTTTATTAAATCAGACCAACTATCTTGATGTTGTTTGCTCTGAAGAATTCCTGTACCCTTGCTCTGGCAACAAAGATGGACTGAAGCCAGGGTCACAAGAAAGAATGAAGGTACCAGCTCTCTCAACTAATATTGCCACTGAGAGAAGAGCACGAGGAACTGGACCCTGTAAGCAAAAATAAAGTAAAAATACACATGTAATTCCTATAATTAAACTAATCCCAATAACAAGCTGCCTCCTTCTCAAATATGCTGGCTCCTGCTGTGCATTTCCAAGTCAAAGTAACCTGCTAACTGATATATAACAATCAGATAGGAAAATGATGTCAGGTAGAGCAAGCCGCAGTCAACTGGGAGAATTTAAATGTAATGTCTTTGAAATGAATGTTATCTGACAGGGAGCTAGTCTGGGATGCTGTGTGAGCCTGTAGAGCATTCCCCAGAAACGGCATCCATGTAAGGGCTTGACAACACCTCCTTTAAATAAAGCACTGCAGCCACCTAGCCTTGAAAAGATGCAAGTGTGCAATAACATTCTCCTCACGGCCTGGAATGAAGCAAAAGCCTTCCATGTATTTGTAGATACTTCAGAAGCCAGTACAAAATGGATCAGTTGAAGCCAGTAACAGAGAAACAAGCTGAACTGAGCAACAAAACAAACAACCAGAAATCACCCAAAGGCAACAGTGGTCTAAAAGTTCACCCTTCCTGAGTTTGTCTTTGCAAGGTTGCAGGACAGGCATTTTTGCTTGGCTCATAATCAGTTCTTGCCAATGTTATGTTCCCTGGTTCTGCCTAATGCTGCTGAGAGAAGGAACAAATGGATCAGTGCTCTCATTGTATTTACTGGGAAACCAGTAGTAGGGACAGAGGGCTCAATTCCCTGAATACTAATTACAAATTAATTTGCTAGAGTATTCCTTTAGACTGCCATAAATTATGAACAAGCAGCCACAGAGATATGAAAAGAGAAAAACACCATCAGTGGTAGAAAATGTGGACAGAATCAAACACAAACCTATGCTGCTGTGTAGTGGTTTCACCTGGGCCAGGTTTTTGGTAGCAGGGGGAGCTATGGGGGTGGCTTCTTTAAACAAAGCTAAGGGTATTCCTCATTTTCCTCTGGGATGTTCCCGCACCGTAAATCACACAGCAAACATCACCTGCCTCCTCTAAAAGATGCTCAATGGGCACTCATTACTATGAGGAGGCTCCTATTGCACTGATTACCTGCCCATCTGGACTAATGCTCCAATTCCTGCTTTTCTGAACAGCAAAGAGAGCAGAGAAACCCCAGTAGTACCTCACAGCAAAACAAGCTAACAGCAGACATTCCTATTCCTGAAACAAGAGAAGTTTCAACAGAAAGATAAACTTCTGATGCTACTTTACCACAATTAACTTTTAATTTTCTGTTCAGCTACAGAATCAGACGAGGGTGAAAAATGAACAGGACACCATGCAAAACGATGAAAAGCTGAAAAGGTTCAAAGAATGGTCACAAAGGTGACCATGTTGTTTCCCAGGTGCACAGTAGTTTTAGAAATCTCTCTCTTAGAGGTGTGAAAGGATTAAAAGGAAGTCTAGTGTGGCAGCCCATGGCATGTGTAAGCAACAGTATTTTTCTGTGATGTGTTTGATGCTGTCTGCTGTTGAGAACAGGCTGCTGGTATCACAGAATCACAAGGGTTGGAAGGGACCTGGAAAGCTCATCCGGTGCAACCCCCCTGCCAGAGCAGCAGCACCTAGAGCAGGGCACACAGGAACTCATCCAGCTGGGTTGGAATGTCTCCAGAGAAGGAGCCTCCACAGCCCATCTGGGCAGCCCCTGCCAGTGCTCCCTCACCTCAACAGGGAACAAGTTTGTCCTTTGTGTTTCTTTGGAACCTCTTCTATTCCTGCTTGTACCCATTGCCCCTTGTCCTATCAGAATCCATTAACTCAGCTGGATAGCCTGTGTTCTCCTCAGGAGCTCTTTTGATGAAGAGCTACTTGAGAACTGAATTATTCATTTTGTTATTTTGAAATGGTTTTTGGTTTAATTCCATGGAAAAAGGCAGGCTTCTCATTCAAGGAAAATGCATCTCATTTGTAACATTGTACAAGCTGAACACACAGCTTTTCTGCTTTAGGAACGACACATTCTCTTTTTAATAAACACATTTGCAGACAAATTAGATATTAAAAAAATACCCAGGCTCTTAATTACTGATATTTAATATCAACATGTTCATGTTGCTAAAATACCACGTGAACAAAAAAGGGTTTTTTTAATCTCAGTTCTTCTGCTTGCTGCAGTCTAAGAGTCCTCAGAATAAAATTCCTGTACTTCTGATGCTTCCTCATACATGAAAAGAACAGCTTTGTGCCATCCTCAGTGGTAGGAAGTGACAGGCAGAGTATGACATCACTCTTTAACTGTCTGCCTTCTGGTGAATTTATTTTGCTCTCAGTAAATATGGCAGCAGTGTTAGTCACACTCAGGCTTTATGGAGACAGAAGCCCAGTGCTGAGTTTGACCCTAGAAGCTGGCAATTCTCAGGGAGAGGCTCTCTGTTCGAATTTGGTGTGCTTGTTTGCATCTACAGCCAGATTGATAACAACATGGCTCAGAGAAACAGTCAACCACACATCAAAGGTCTACAACTACTAAAGGCATCCGTGTGACTTTTACCACCGCAGCTGCACCGCACAGGCTAACCACTTCCACAAGTACCCAATGCTGTACTGAGGAATACAGGGTTAATCAGCAAGTGATCCATTACCCATATTTAATTAAGCTTGCCACCAGCCTGGGGCCAGCACCTTTTAACAGCATCCATGTTCTTGTTATTACTAATGTCGCTTATCTTCTCAGCATCACTAAGTGTGCAGTGCCTAAACTAAGATTGGTCAGTAAGCTTATCACTAGAGGATGTAAATTAAAGTCATGTTATAACTTTCTCCTACAGACAGGGAGAGAAGTGGAAAAACTGCACCTTCAGGATTCCCCAGGAGAGCAGAGATCCAGCACAGACCATACTTACATTACTTTGCCTCCCTTGCCATTGTAAACCTCTTTGGTTTTCCTCATCCACCAGCTTGTCTTTTGGCTTCCCTCTAAGAAAAACACTCATTCATCCCGTAGTATTCAAGCACCCTGTAGCCTTAATAACTATCACTTTATCATTGTTATTATTAGATCATGCTACTGGTATGTTATCACTAAATAATGCTGCCTGTGGCCCATGTTAAAGATGTGAAGGTAAAGCTTCCTGTCCTGGTATGACTCTCAATTATCCATTATTGATTTTGCAGGTGGGCACCAGTGAAGTTGCAACAAGAAGTCCAAGAGCAATCAAGAGAGACTTCAGGGCCTTAGAATGCCTGGTTAAGGAGCACGAGCAGTGTTCTTCTCTGTCCTTCCAGTTGCAGGGAATAATGAAGAAAGAACCAGGAGAAGCCACCAGATCAACACCTGGCTCAGAATTTGAGTGGTTTTGCTCATGGGTTGGTTGGTTTATGGGACATCAGGCCTGCTGGTGATCTGTTGCAAAGGAGGAAAAGGATCTTGGCACAGCAGTTAGCAGAGCTCAGTGAAACTAGATGTAAAGAGAGAAAGGGATAAAATCAGGATAATTTAAAACAAACAGCATGCCAGAGTTTTGAGGGACTGTGTGCTAGTGACAACCTTTGGTCTGCTGTCTCAGCAGCAAGTAAAGAGAAGCAAGGGGTTAGCACTCTGTTAGGAAGAGTTTTGACTGTCTAGAGCTTAATAAAGGTGACAATAGAGTTGGGTGTTTATGAGTAAGAATCAGAGGGAAGGGCAGCAAAGCACAAATGATGGTGGGAGTCTGTTATAGTTCACCCAACCAGGATGAAGAGGCAGATGAAATATTCTACAAGCAGCTGGTAAAAGTCTCACAATCGCTAGTCCTCATCATCACAGAGGACTTCAACCTACCTGACATCTGCTGGAAATACAATCCAACAGAGAGGAAACACTCCAGGAGGTTCCTGGAGTGTGTAGAAAGCAACTTCCTCACGCAGCTGGTGAGTGAAAGCAACTGGGGAAAGTGTGCTGCTGGAGCTGTTGTCTGTGAACAGGGAAGGGATGCAGGAGGATGTGAAGGTGGGAGGCTACCTTGGGCCAAGCAATCATGAAATGATTCTCAGGGAAGTAAAAAGAAGGGTCAGCAGAAATGCCACCTCGGAATTCCAGAGGGGACACTTTGGCCTGTTTAGGAGCCTGGGTGACAGAAACCCTTGGGAGGCAGCCCTAAAGGGCAGAAAGTCCAGGAAGGTTGAACCTGCTTCAAGAAAGAAGTTCTGAAGGTACAGGAGTAGGCTGGCTGTGTGGGCTGTAGGACAGGCAAGAGTGGCCTGGCTGAACAGAGAGCTGTGGATGAAGCTCACGGAAAAAAAAGGAGAGTTTATGACATTTGGAAGGGGGGGGTCAGACAACTCCAGAGGACTACAAGGATGTTGTAACGTTATGGAGAAAATTAGAAAGGCGAAAGTCCAATTAAAACTTACCCTGGCTAAGAGTCCTTAGTGTTGCTCTTTCTGCCTTGCTTTTTCTCAGAGGACTTTGTCTCTTTTCCATACTTAAATGTTTCTTCCTGAATCTTTAAACTGCTGATTCCATCTCAACAATTTTACCTGCCTACAGTTTTATTTTTTCTTATCCTGCATGGCTCAAGACTGAGTGCTTTCTCACAGCTCTCACAGATTAGCAATTTTGGCAGAAGGAAGGCGATTCAATTTGGCTTGAAAGGGTAAACTGCACCCTAGTAACACGGCATAACCCACAGATTCAGAATAGCACTAGGGAACTGGCCAGGTTTGCACATGGAGTTTGCTTCCTAGATTATACCTGTTTTTAACATTAGTTGTCACTGAATGAACCAGAGAGGTGCTTAAAAGGAAATGCTGTAACTGCTAACAAGAGTAAGACGAACAACATCCCTAAATACTTCCATGTTACCATTATCCGAGTAAAAACTTGAAGAGATGTAAGACGAGGGTGAGACTGGCTGCAGGCACAGATGGGCTGCTCAGCCCAGCCCCGGCACAGACCGATCAGGGGACTGGAGCATCTTCCTTGTGAGGAAAGGCTGTGGGACCTGGGGCTGTTTAGTCTGGAGGAGACTGAGGGGGAAAATCTCATTAATATTTACAAGTAACTAAATGGTGGCTGTCAGGAGGATGGGGCAGCACTTGTTTCTGTTGTATCTGGTGACAGGACAAAGGATAACGGAAAGAAACTGCAACACAAAAAGCTCCATTTAATCATAAGGAAAAACTATTTCAGCCTTCAGGTGAGTCTCCTTCTCTTGAGGTTTTCAAAACCCGCCTGGACACGTTCCAGTGTGACCTGATCTAGGTGGGACCTGCCTGAGCAAGGGGCTTGGGCTGCATGATCTAAAGGTCCCTTCCGAGCTCTGTGATTCTGTGACGGCTCTATGAACTCCCATGGAGCCAGCAGCCGCTCTGACGGGGCTCTCGGGCTCACACCGGCGCGGGGCAAGATAAACGACTCACTCCCTCCCCGGGGAGCTGCGGTCACCCATCCGCTTAGAAAAGCCACGGCAAGAGCGAATGGCCAGCTGCCTGCCTTGGAGAGGAGGAAGCATCTTGTGGTGGTTTAGCCCAATGTCCACCCTGTCATAATATCACTCCTCCTCCTAAGCTGGACAGGAGAGAGAGAGGAATATAACAAACTGCTTGTGAGCTAGATAAGGATGGAGAGATCACCTGGCAATTAGCATCACAGGCAAAACAGACTCAGCTTAGGGAGAAAAAGGTTTGATTTATTAAAGAGACAATAAAAACAGGGAGAGGAGAAATAAAACCATCTTAAAACACCTCCCCCACCCCTCCACTGCCCGGGACTCCTTTTCCTTCCCC
>WBNH01009638.1:0-32840 GCA_013401255.1 Urocolius indicus
CAGCCTCAGCCCCTGTCCCAGCCTCAGAACCAGCCCCAGCTCCAGCCCAGGTGCCGGGGGAGGTTGTTCCACCAGCGCCACAGCAGAGACACTGAAGCAACCACAATTGTCTGGCAGCTGCTCCTGCTGCAGGAGGCTCATTCCTGTCCTCACACACACACACCCCCCCTCTGCCCCCTCCATCCCGCTCCCTACCTTGGCTCTATCACTTGGAGCCACTTCCTGTGAACCCCTGAGGTCCCCCCCCAGCCCCCAGCCCTGGGTCCCCACAGCAGTGCCCATCTGGGTCCCCATCAGCCCACCCCAGTGTGTGTGTGGTGGCAGGAGCCCAGCCAGGAGCAGGGGAAGAGGCAAAGAGGGGTCACTCACAGCACTCCTCGGGGTTTTCATCCGAGTTGTCCCCACAGTCGTCCTCCCCATCACATTTCCAGGCCAGGGGCTTGCACAGGGTGTTGTTGCACTGGAACTCGTCCAGAGGACACGTGCGAACTGCAACACACAGAGCAGGGGGAGATGTCACCCAGAGCTGCCAGGATGGGGCTCAGAGCAGAGGGGATGTGGCAGTGGTGCCAGGAGGGGGCTCAGAGCAGAGGGGATGTGGCAGTGGTGCCAGGAGGGGGCTCAGAGCAGAGGGGATGTGGCAGTGGTGCCAGGAGGGGGCTCAGAGCAGAGGGGATGTGGCAGTGGTGCCAGGAGGGGGCTCAGAGCAGAGGGGATGTGGCAGTGGTGCCAGGAGGGGGCTCAGAGCAGAGGGGATGTGGCAGTGGTGCCAGGAGGGGGCTCAGAGCAGAGGGGATGTGGCAGTGGTGCCAGGAGGGGGCTCAGAGCAGAGGGGATGTGGCAGTGGTGCCAGGAGGGGGCTCAGAGCAGAGGGGATGTGGCAGTGGTGCCAGGAGGGGGCTCAGAGCAGAGGGGATGTGGCAGTGGTGCCAGGAGGGGGCTCAGAGCAGAGGGGATGTGGCAGTGGTGCCAGGAGGGGGCTCAGAGCAGAGGGGATGTGGCAGTGGTGCCAGGAGGGGGCTCAGAGCAGAGGGGATGTGGCAGTGGTGCCAGGAGGGGGCTCAGAGCAGAGGGGATGTGGCAGTGGTGCCAGGAGGGGGCTCAGAGCAGAGGGGATGTGGCAGTGGTGCCAGGAGGGGGCTCAGAGCAGAGGGGATGTGGCAGTGGTGCCAGGAGGGGGCTCAGAGCAGAGGGGATGTGGCAGTGGTGCCAGGAGGGGGCTCAGAGCAGAGGGGATGTGGCAGTGGTGCCAGGAGGGGGCTCAGAGCAGAGGGGATGTGGCAGTGGTGCCAGGAGGGGGCTCAGAGCAGAGGGGATGTGGCAGTGGTGCCAGGAGGGGGCTCAGAGCAGAGGGGATGTGGCAGTGGTGCCAGGAGGGGGCTCAGAGCAGAGGGGATGTGGCAGTGGTGCCAGGAGGGGGCTCAGAGCAGAGGGGATGTGGCAGTGGTGCCAGGAGGGGGCTCAGAGCAGAGGGGATGTGGCAGTGGTGCCAGGAGGGGGCTCAGAGCAGAGGGGATGTGGCAGTGGTGCCAGGAGGGGGCTCAGAGCAGAGGGGATGTGGCAGTGGTGCCAGGAGGGGGCTCAGAGCAGAGGGGATGTGGCAGTGGTGCCAGGAGGGGGCTCAGAGCAGAGGGGATGTGGCAGTGGTGCCAGGAGGGGGCTCAGAGCAGAGGGGATGTGGCAGTGGTGCCAGGAGGGGGCTCAGAGCAGAGGGGATGTGGCAGTGGTGCCAGGAGGGGGCTCAGAGCAGAGGGGATGTGGCAGTGGTGCCAGGATGGGGCTCAGCTCCCATTCCCAGCTGAGGGCTTCCCAGGGCAGTGTCCACGCAGGGGCTGGGCAGGGCAGTGCTGAGACATGCTGGGGTGTCAGGAGGCAGCAGGGCAGGCTGTGTGCAGCGCTGCAGCTCGGCCCTACCCCCGGTGCTGCAGTTCTCCTCGTCGCTGCCGTCCATGCAGTCGGCGTCGGCGTCGCAGCGCCAGCGCATGGGGATGCAGTGCCCGTTCTTGCACTGGAACTGGTCGAACTCGCAGCGGGGGGTGCAGTCCTTCTGCAGGGCAGGGACAGGGGCAGCACTCAGCAGGGACAGCCCTGGCTGCCACACTCACTGGACCTGCCACTGCACCCAGCGCCAGCCTCTCAGGATCACACGGTGCTGAGGGGTGGAAGGACCCTGCAGAGCTGCCCCAGCCCCAGCTCCTGCTCCAGCAGCTTCCCCTGGCTCAGGGGGCACAGGGACATGTCCAGCTGGGGTTGGGAAGCTTCTGAGAAGGAGCCTCCACACCTTCCCCGGGCAGCCTGGGCCAGGGCTCCATCACCCTCACCCCAGAGAAGACTTTGCCCAGCTGCAGGGAGATGGGGCAGAAGCCACAGGGTCCCTCGAGCTGTGTGACAGGCTCAGTGCAAACCCCCAGCAAACACTGAACTGGCAGCCTGGGCCAGGGCTCCCTCCCTCATCCCCACACCAGCACCCTGGGGCCTCTCTGCAGCAGTTCCTTGTCTCTCAGGAGCTGAGGAGCCCAAAACTGGTCCCAGGACTCCAGCTGAGACCTCCCCAGCTCTGGCAGAGCAGAGGGGCAGCACAAGCTCCCTGGCCCTGCTGCCCACACTCTCTTCATGCCCCCCAGGCTGCCACTGGCTTCTTGCCCACGTTACTGACCCCACATTCCCTTTGCTGCCCCCCAGCATCCCCAGGTCCCTGTCCCCATCACGTCATCCCCATCCTGTGCTGGTGCTGGGCTGGTTCCTCCCCAGCTGCAGGACCTTTGGGGACCCTCAGCAGGTCCCTGACTCAGTGACAGGAGCTGAGTGGTCAGATGGGGCAGGATGTGTCCCTCAGCTGCCAGAGCTGTGCAGGGTGAAGGTGCTGGGGGGGGTTCCCTGCCTTGGGCGGAGGGGGGGGGTCGTTACCTCGTCGGAGCCGTCGGCGCAGTCGTGGTCCCCGTCGCATTTCCAGCGGCCGGCGATGCAGCGCCCGTTGGCGCACGAGAACTCGCTCTCAGAGCAGGGTCTGGGGGCTGTGGGCACAGAGCACAGGGGGTACCCCTGAGGGGGGAGGCCACTGGAAGGACTGAAAGGCTCCCTGGCCCAAGCCCTGGGGAGCAGGAGCTGCCAGGGACACGCAGCCAGTGGCACCGAGGATGAGGTGGGGTGCAAGCAGAGCTGGGGGGGGGGGCTGCCAGAGAGAGGGGCACGGCTCATAGCACCCCCCCAGCCTCCTTCCCTGCCCATGCCAGGGCTCCCTGCAGGGAAATGAGGCTTTTAGGGGGGGTACCATGGCCATACAGCCTCGCTTCTGGCAGCTTCCCAGCAGGATAAGGAGGTTTTGGGGGGGTACCGTGGTCATACAGCCTCACTTCTGGCATCTTCCCAGCTGCACATCTGCATCCCCCCCTAAGTTATTCTCCACCAAAGGCAGCACTAAACCACAGCTCCCTGCTGCCCCAAGTCTGCTGTGGGCAGGAGGAAAGGCAGCAGTGCCCTGAGCAGCTGTGGCAGAGCCGTGTGCTCCTCGCAGGGCACAGGGACAGAGTCCCCCCAGCACAGCTCAACGTACCCACTGGGTTGGCACTGGCACAGTTGGTGCCAAATCTGGCTGCAGGATGGTGTGTGGTGCCTGGGGTGGCTCTCAGGACCCTTCCCCTCACCAGTGCCCCCAGGGTAGGAGGTTTTGGGGCAGGTGGCACCTCTGGCCACGGTGCAGAAGCCAACAGGACGGTAGAAGGGAAAGGAGAGGGGACAAGGGGGTGTCTGGCTGGAGCAGGAAGGATCAAGGTGGGGACAGATCTTGGAGCCACGAGCCATGCAAGAGCCTCAGGAGTGGAGGCAGCAGGGTTGGATCCCCCTCCCTGACTGCAGCTCCAGTGGAGGGAGATGCTGGTGCTGATGTGCTCAGTAAACCTGGGGTGGTCCAGCCCCATCCCCTCTGCCCCTCACCTAGAACTGTGTCTTCATCTAAAGGCTGTACATGGAATGGAAAGGTTTAGTCAGGAACCTACCTCTGAGTGCCCCAGAACGACAGTGTGGAAATGGAGAAAAACATAAGATGAGGTGAAATGGCACAAACTGAAAACCACAAGGTGAAAGCAACTGAAAAGGGGGGGGAGAAAAAAAACAACCCATCCAACCCCTCGTTCTCTACGTTGCTGCAAAGGAGACAGGAGGAGCCTGGGTTGGGGTTGAAGGTCTGGGCTCTGCCCAGGGTCTGTGCTACCCCATGGGCAGATTGAGCCTCTCCAGAGGGGTGGGAGGAGGGTCCCACCTGCAGCAGAACCCCAAGAACTCTCTGGTCACAGCTCTGAGGTGCTCAGCAGGACAGGCACTGGCACAGCTCTGCTAACGAGGGGCAACTCGTTAAGGGGCAGCAACTTGTCTGCCACAGCTTCTGGGGACCAGGTTGAGGTCTAAGCCCGCCATCTGGGTTCAGGTGGTTCCACAGGTCCCCTCCCCAAAGGCTCAGCATGTCCCCATCAGCTTTCCAGGCTGAATCCTTTCTAAACCTGCTGCTCTGCCAGTGGGATGAGGCTCCCACGGCTAGTGCTGCCTGGCAGGGAGGGTGATGGAGTCAACTCCTCCCTTTTACCTGTCCCATTTGTGGCCTCTCCTGACACCAGCCACCAGCTGAGGCTCTGGCTGTGAGCCTGGGGTCAGCAGACCCCCTGCAATCAGCTCTGGCCAGGGGAGGGACAAGCTGCACCCTGCCCGCCAGCCCCAGCCAGCCCTGGGCTGCGCTCCCCCTGCAGCCGGGAGCAGAGGGGTCGGGTGAACTCCCTGTGTCCAGGGCACGGGCAGCTCCTGGGGTGGCAGAGCCTGGCATCTGGCACGTACTGCAGCTCTCCTCGTCCGAGTTGTCGCCGCAGTCGTTGTCGTAGTCGCACTGCCAGCGGCCGGGCACGCAGCGGTTGTTCTTGCAGCGGAACTGGTACGGCTCACACGTGCGCTCGTCTGCAGCAAAGCACAGCCAGCATCAGCCCCTGAGCTCCCCAGCTCAGCACTGACACAGCCACCATCACCCCCTGAGCTCCACCATCAGCTCCTGAGCTCCTCAGCTCAGCACTGACACAGCCACCATCAGCCCCTGAGCTCCTCAGCTCAGCACTGACACAGCCACCATCACCCCCTGAGCTCCCCAGATCAGCACTGACACAGCCACCATCAGCCCCTGAGCTCCTCAGCTCAGAAGTGACACACAGGAGAGGCCAGGGCAGGGACATCAAGGTGCTGAGGGGCTGCAACACGTGTGTGAGGAGGAAAGGCTGCAGCCCTGGGGCTGGTGAGCCTGGGGAAGAGAAGCCTGAGCTCAGGGAGCCCTTCTCAGTGCTGCTCAGTCCCTACAGGAGGATGGATGGGGCCAGGCTTTGTGCTGGGGTGGCCAGTGGCAGGACAAGGGGTGATGGGCACAGGCTGGGACACAGCAAGTGCCCCTGGCCCAGGAGGAGCAAGTCCTTTGGTGCTGAGGGGAGGGAGCCCTGGCCCAGGCTGCCCAGGGAGGGTGTGGAGGCTCCTTCTCAGGAGGTTCCCAACCCCATCTGGACACGTTCCTGTGCCCTCTGAGCCAGGGGCAGCTGCTGGAGCAGGGGCTGGGGCTGGGGGAGCTCTGCAGGTTCCTTACACCATCCATCCTGTGCTTCTGTGAGCAGCACACAGGGAGGGATGGGCACAGCAGTGAGCCAGGACGGGCAGTGCTGCTCTGCCAGCCTCCCTCCACCGTGGCCTTGCCCAGGCAGCTCAGGAAAGGAGCAGCCACAGCTCCCCCAGGCACACTGGTGGGATCAACCAGTGCCAGGGCAATCGGGGCAGCTGGGGGCACGAGGTGGCCCCTGGGCTCGTCTCCCCAGCCCCTGCTCACCGCATTCCTCCTTGGGCTCATCGGAGCCGTCGCCGCAGTCGTCCTCCCCGTCGCATTTCCAGCGCGCTGGGATGCACCTGCCCGAGTCTTTGCACCTGAACTCGTCCACCCCACACGTCATTTGTGCTGCAGGGCGAGAGAGGAGGTGAGATTTCCCTCCCCACAGGTCTGATGAAGGCCACTGCAGCCCCCTCCACTCCCCACCCCCTCCCCTTACCCCAAACCCTGTGCTCGGAACAGGGTGAGCAACACCCTCCCCCCTTTGAAGCAGTTCTCCAAGGAGAAGTCAAGAGAGACGAGTAGCTCAGCAAATCCTCCCCCCCCACCCCTCAGCCACCTTCCCAACACCCACAGGGACCGAGCAGGGACCTGCCACCCCCTTGGAGCTGCTGCTTGAGGCAGCCCCTGTGCAGGGCCCTTACTGCAGTTGGCAGGTTCGTCTGAGCCGTCCACGCAGTCGTTGTCCCGGTCGCACACCCAGACGCGGGGGATGCAGCGCTTGGTGATGGCACATTGGAACTGGTTGGGGGCACAGGTCACCTCGGCTGCAGGAGGGAGAAGCAGAGTCAGGATAAGCAGCAGGGTGGGGTAAGGGGGGTTCTGCTCTAGTCACCAACCCACCGAAACCCATCCCACGGGGTGCAGAGTGTGAGCAGATGCTCTGGGCATCACGAGAAGCGTCTGAGCAGCCCTGGTGATTGTGAGGGGAAAGGGAGCAGAGCTCAGAGACTTGGAATCACAGAATCCCCGAGTGCTGGGGGCTGGAAGGGCCCTGTAGAGCTGCTCCAGCCCCGGCCCCTGCTCCAGCAGCTTCCCCTGGCTCAGGGGGCACAGGAACGTGTCCAAGTGGGGTTGGGAAGCTCCTGAGAAGGAGCCTCCACACCCTCCCTGGGCAGCCTGGGCCAGGGCTCCCTCACTCCCACACCAGAGAAGACTTTGCCCAGCTGCAGGGAGACAGGGCAGAAGCCACGAGATCCCTCAAGCTGTGTGACAGGCTCAGTGCAAATCCACAGCAAATATTGAACTTGCCACACGGAGGGATTGAAGGATTTTGTTTCCATTAGGAAGCTGAAGTGTCTGTGGGGACGGCAGGGTGATGGGGCACAGAGGCTCTACACAGGAACCCTCCCCTCCAGGAGCCAGCCTGCAGAGCAGCCAATACCCAAAGACACGGATCTGCTGCAGCCCTGAGACACAAGAAGGCTCAGGGGAGACCTGAGACTCTACAACTACCTAAAGGAAGCTGCAGTGAGGTGGGGGTGAGTCTGTTCTCCCTGGTAACAAGGACCAGAACAAGATGAAATGGCCTCAAGTGTCAGCAGGGGACGTTCAGGCTGGATGTGAGGAGGAATTTCTTGGCTGACAGGGTTGTGAAGCCTTGGAAGGGGCTGCCCAGGGAGCTGCTGGAGTCACCATCCCTGGAGGGGTTTGAGCCGGGTGGACGTTGCCCTGTGGGGCAATGGGCTGGTGGCTGATGGGGCTGGGATGAGCTGAAAGGTGTCTTCCAGCTGAAACCTTCTATGACTCCATGACTCCTCAGCCCTAGTTCTGCCCACTACCCATCCCCAGCACAATCCCCTCCCTCTCTCCTGCTTACGACAGTCCTTCTCGTCCTCGCCGTCGCCGCAGTTGTCCTGCCCGTTGCAGCGGAAGATGCCGGGGATGCAGCGGTTGGTGTTGGTGCATTTGAACTGGCTGGGCAGGCACACGTGGATGTCTGGGGAAAAGGGAAGCACCTGAGGGTCAAAAGCTGCTCGTCCCTGCCGTGCTGGCAGGGTGCTGTAGCTCTGCTGGGGTTGGAAGAGGAGGGAGAAAGAGGAGAAACCCACCGCAGTTGGCTTCGTCGGAGTTGTCCTGGCAGTCGTTGTCCCCGTCGCAGATGAAGGCTGGGTTGGTGCAGATCCCAGTGGAGCACTGGAACTGCCCTGGCCTGCACTTGAACTCAGCTGTGGGGTGAGTGAGACACGGGGAAAATCTTTCTTTTTTTTTGCTCTGGGGAAGATCTGCAGAAGAAACTTCAACCTCCCACATCCCCTTTTCTTGAAGTGGGGGGGGGGGGTCCTTCATCAGGGACTTGAGCAACCAACAACCAAAGGGGTGATTCTGCTCCTGCACGTGCTGCCGAGTGCCAAGGGAGGGAGGTGTTGTCCATGCCAGGAGAAGATGTGGGCACCAGCAGCAGCAGAGGAGCTGGGACCTGCTCAGACCATGGCAGGAGGGATGGGCAGAGGAGCACAGGCTCACTCACAGGGGGATGCCCAGCAGCAGCTGCCTGGCATCCTCCACCAACACTTTAACCCTCACTGCTCTCTACACCCACGAACAGGGTAACCCCTCCTCTCCAGCAGAGCTGAGCAGGGAGCAGCAGTGCTGTCCCCAAGCCAGAGCAGCAGCAGGGTGTTTGTTTGATGGAGGGGTTATCAGCTGCACAAGCAGTACCAGGCTGCTCCACACAGCACAGAGACTCTGGCAAGGGCCAGGTAAGTGTGGCTCAGGGTGCTGGCACCCCACGTGCCATAGGGTTGGTCAAGAGCCAGGCAAGTGTGGCCAAGGAACTGGGAAATCTATGTGCTGGAAGGTTTGGCAAGAGCCAAGCAGCTGTGGCCAAGGAGCTGGGAGTCTGTGTGCCAGGCTCAGCCCAGCTGAGGGCACTCACGACAGTCCTCGGGCTCGTCCGAGCGGTCCCCGCAGTCGTCCTCCGTGTCGCATTTCCACCAGAAAGGGATGCACTTGTCGTTCTTGCAGACAAACTGCAACGGGGGGAGGAGGAGTGAGCGAGGGCAATTCGGGGTGGGGAGGGATGGAGGAACCCCAGGGGACTCCTGCCAAGGGCACTGATGTCTTGTGCTGTTCCTGCCCTGGCAACCCCCAGGATGCTCCTTGTGCCGTGACCTGGAGTAGAGCCTTAACCCTGAGCCCAACCTACGCAGCCTCTGGGGTCTGAGGGAGGGAAGGGAACAGGAAAAAGGTCATTCCAGAGCTGGAGGGTCTCTGTATCCCCTTGGGCACCCCAAGTGACTGCTGTCTGTACGTGCTGAGAAGCACCACAGGAGGGAGGTGTTGCCCATGCAGGGAGAAGATGTGAGCACCAGCATGAGCAGAGGAGCTGGGACCTGGGGAAGCCGTGGCAGGAGGGACAGGGCGATGAGCACAGACACATGCTCAGGGCAGGGGGATGTCCAGGCAGGCAGGGGCAGGGAGGGACAGGCAAGGGGTGGGAGGGACAGGTAGGGACTGGCAGGGACGGGTAGAGACTGGCAGGGCCAGGTAGAGACAGGCAGGGCCAGGCAGGGACAGGCAGGGACAGGTAGGGACTGGCAGGGACAGGAGGGACAAGCAGGAACAGGCACGGGCAGGTAAGGGGTGGGATGAACAGGTAAGGGCAGGCAGGGACTGGCAGGGACAGGCNTGGCTGGCTGTGCAGTTGGAGACACAGGTTTTGCCATCCCCACCCAGGTAGAAGTTGGTGGGACAAGCACACTTGTGCCCCCCACCCGGCGAGAGGAGACAGAGGTTGCTGCAGCCGCCGTTGTTGGTCTTGCAGGGATGGTTGGGAACTGGGGAGAGCACAGGGAGGGCACAGTGAAGTCACACCAAGGCAAGAGCATCCCTCAGCCAACCCCCTTGGCTGCAGGATCCTTCCCACTGCACCCTCCTGGCCCAGCCTGGTGTCCTTTTTGAGTGTCATGGCTCAGCCTCAGCCCCTCGGGCTCGGCGCTGCTCACCGTCAGGCTGCCGGTGAGGGTGGTAGATGTGGATGTCCATGGGCCTGTGCAAGGTGCTGATCAGCAGGGTCTTGTTGGCCCCCGTGGTCTTGTGGGCACGGTTGATGGATTTGGTCTCCCAGTCGGTCCAGTAAATGAAATCCTCGAAGAGGGTGAGGGCGAAGATGTGTGGGATGTCCTGGCTCAGCACTGCAGAGGGAGGAGGGTGGGAGGCTCAACAAAGGGGCTCTCACAGGTTTGTCATGGGATGGTGGAGGGGTGGGAAGGGTCCTGTAGAGCTGCTGCAGCCCCAGCTCCTGCTCCAGCAGCTTCCCCTGGCTCAGGCGGCACAGGGACGTGTCCAGGGGAGGTTGGGAACCTCCTGAGAAGGAGCCCCCACACTCTCCCTGGGCAGCCTGGGCCAGGGCTCCCTCCCCTCAGCACCAAAGGGGTTTTGCCTCATGTTTGAAGGGCAGCACAGGGCACCCTTCCCACGGCACAGCCTCTGCCCAGGGACCAAACCCATCAGCTCTGGCTCCTGCTCCCACCACCAGCAGCCCCATGGCAGCCCCATAGCAGCCCCAGCAGCTCCGTGGCAGCCCCATGGCAGCCCCATAGCAGCCCCATAGCAGCCCCATGGTAGCCCTGTGGCAACCCCATAGCAGCCCAGCACCCCCATGGCAACCCCATGGCAGCCCAGCAGCCCCATNGTCCATGGGCCTGTGCAAGGTGCTGATCAGCAGGGTCTTGTTGGCCCCCGTGGTCTTGTGGGCACGGTTGATGGATTTGGTCTCCCAGTCGGTCCAGTAAATGAAATCCTCGAAGAGGGTGAGGGCGAAGATGTGTGGGATGTCCTGGCTCAGCACTGCAGAGGGAGGAGGGTGGGAGGCTCAACAAAGGGGCTCTCACAGGTTTGTCATGGGATGGTGGAGGGGTGGGAAGGGTCCTGTAGAGCTGCTGCAGCCCCAGCCCCTGCTCCAGCAGCTTCCCCTGGCTCAGGCGGCACAGGGACGTGTCCAGGGGAGGTTGGGAACATCCTGAGAAGGAGCCTCCACACTCTCCCTGGGCAGCCTGGGCCAGGGCTCCCTCCCCTCAGCACCAAAGGGGTTTTGCCTCATGTTTGAAGGGCAGCACAGGGCACCCTTCCCACGGCACAGCCTCTGCCCAGGGACCAAACCCATCAGCTCTGGCTCCTGCTCCCACCACCAGCAGCCCCATGGCAGCCCCATAGCAGCCCCAGCAGCTCCGTGGCAGCCCCAGCAGCTACACAGCACCCCAGCAGCCCTATGGCAGCCCCATGGTAGCCCTGTGGCATCCTCTTGGCAGCCCAGCGCCCCCATGGCAACCCCATGGCAGCCCAGCAGCCCCATGGCAGCCCCATAGCAGCCCCATAGCAGCCCCATGGTAGCCCTGTGGCAACCCCATAGCAGCCCAGCACCCCCATGGCAGTACCCTGACAGCCCAGCAGCCCTATGGCACTCCAGCAGCCCCATGGCAACCCCATGGCAGCCCAGCAGCCTCGTGGCAGTCCCATGGCACCCAAGCAGCCTCATGCCAGCCCCACGGCAGCTCAGCAGCCCCATGGCAGCCTTATGGCAGCCCAGCAGCCTCGTGGCAGTCCCATGGCACCCAAGCAGCCTCATGCCAGCCCCACGGCAGCTCAGCAGCCCCATGGCAGCCTTATGGCAGCCCAGCAGCCTCGTGGCAGCCCTATAGCACCCCAGCAGCCTCATGGCAGCTCAGCAGCCCCATGGCAGCCCAGCACCCCCATGGCAGTACCATGACAGCCCAGCAGCCCTATGGCACTCCAGCAGCCCCATGGCAGCGCAGCAGGCTCGTGGCAGCCCTATAGCACCCCAGCAGCCTCATGGCAGCGCAGCAGCCCTATGGCAACCCCATGGCAGCGCAGCAGGCTCGTGGCAGCCCTATAGCACCCCAGCAGCCTCATGGCAGCGCAGCAGCCCTATGGCAACCCCATGGCAGCGCAGCAGGCTCGTGGCAGCCCTATAGCACCCCAGCAGCCTCATGGCAGCTCAGCAGCCCTATGGCAACCCCATGGCAGCTCAGCAGCCTCATGGCAGCCCAGGAGCCCCATGGCAACCCCATGGCAGCCCCATGGTAGCTCAGCAGCCCCATGGCAGCCCAGCAGCCTCGTGGCAGTCCCATAGCAGCCCAGCAGTCCCATAGCAGCCCCATGGCAGGCCCATGGCAGCCCAGCAGCCTCGTGGCTCTCACCCGTGTGCCTGTTGGAGCCGTCCAGGCTGGCGAACTCGATGTAATCCTCGCGGGCATCAGCCCAGTAGATGCGGCTGTTGATGTAGTCGAGGGTGAGGCCGTTGGGCCACGTGATCTTGGTGTCGACGATGACGCTGCGGTTGGTGCCGTCCATCCCGATCTTCCCGATCAGAGAGTGGTCCCCCCAGTCTGTCCAGTACAGGTAACTGGGGAAGGGACAGAGAAGCAGAGAGAGGCCGAGTCGTGTGGCTGAAGGCGGCTGCAGGGCAGGGAGAAGCAGCCACGTGGCCTGGAGGTGAGGGGAGATGCCCTCAGAGCGAGGGCGAGGGATGGGCAACAAAAGCTGGGGGAGGGTCTGGGGAATAAATCTGATGGAGAGAGGCTGAAGGTCTTGGGGCTGGAGTAGAGGAGACTGAGGGGAGGTATAATCACTGTCTGCAGCTCCCTGACAGGAGGCTGCAGGGAGCTGGGGGATCGATCTCTGCTCTTCAGTGATGAATGATAAGAGGAAACAAGCTCAGGTTGTACCCCAGGGGAGGTTGAAGTTGGAGCTGAGGCAGAACTGTTTCCCCCAGAGGGGTGTCAGCCCCTGTGCCAGGCTGCCCAGGGAGCTGCGGCAGTGCCCAGCCCTGGAGGGACCCCAAAGCCGTGGGGCTGAGGTGCTGAGGGGTCAGTGTTGGGCTGGGCAGGGGGAGGGGATGGAGTGTGGGGGGGAAATGCAGCAGCTTCAGGGGCTTTGAACAACCCAAATGATTGTGTTGCTATATGAGAAGAGGGCAGCAGGGCAAGCTCCAGGTCCCCCAGGCTCTCACCCATTCTGCACATCCACCACCAGCGCCCGTGGCTCTCGCAGGCCCGAGTTCACCAGCACCGTGCGATAGGCACCGTTGAGCTTCGACACCTCGATGGTGTCCCGGCCCTTGTCACACCAGTACAAGTTGCCTCCCACCCAGTCCACTGCCAGCCCATCGGGGTTGCTGAGGCCAGTGCGGTGAAGAACCTGTTTGAGAGAAAACAAGAGGAGCTGGGGCTGGACAGAGAGACCTCCAGATCCTGTCTTGGTCCCTCAGGGATGACATCTCCCTTCCTTGGTACATCCCTGCCCAGCTCCCTTCGCTCCTCTCTGAACCCACCCCTCCTTGCCCACGGGCTCTGGGGCAGCGTGGAACCCACCTCTGATGGGGATGGTGCTGCAAAACATCCCCACAGACACCTTGGCCAATGCCCTGAGCCCAGTGACGACCCCCACAGCGGGGTTTGATGCCAATCCAGCCCCCTCTCAGACAGCCTGGAGAAGGGTGAGGAGCAGCTGCCAGGGCAGGGGGTGCCCAGGGCCCTCACCTGGACGTTGCTGCCGTTGATGTGCATGCGCCGGATCATGCTGCCCTGCGTCGTCACGTCCGTCCAGTAGATCATCTGCTCCCTGTAGTCGAAATCCAGAGCCACTGCGTTGTTCAGCCCCTGGCAGGAAGGGAGAAGCGTTCAAAACAGCCTCACTCACCAGTTTCAGAGAGACCAGAGAGCCCTCAGCCTCAGCTCCCCAGTTTGTGCAGCCCCCACCTCACGGGGGTCTGCTCACTCACACAGGGAGAGCTGCTGTTTAGAAAGGACCTACCATCTGCCTGAGAAGCCAAGAACCCCAACTCTCAGGCTGCCAAGGTCTCATGCCTTACAGGACACTCTCCAACCCCAAACCCTTGACCACATGGGGCTGGTTCCCACAACTCCCCCTGCACCTGCTTGAGCAGCGTGTAGTTGGAGCCATCCAGGCTGAGCTTCCTCAGGTAGTAGCGGTTGGCAAAGATGAGGAAAGGCTCTTCACCTGCAGAGAGAAACCACCAGAGGTGTGTGAGGGAAAGCGCTGCCAGGATCTGCTTGCAGACCTCTTGCCCTCTCTCTGCCCCACTGCTGCTCAGCTGCCCACCACGAGTGGGGCACGGCCACATCACCTCAGCGACGCCAGGAGCATCCCCACGCCTCCGAGTGCCCTTCTTGGCTCTCACCTGTGACAGCTTTACAGCTGGTGGGGTTGTCAGGTTTGAGCTCGTAACCTTCTACGCACAGGCACTTGTAGCTGCCCAGGGTGTTGATGCACTTCTGGCTGCAGGGGTAGGTGGTGGAGCACTCGTCGATGTCGATACACGTCTTGCCGTCGTCCTTCAGTCGGAACCCGGGACGGCATCTACACTGCAGGAGGCAACGTGGGGCTGTGAGACACATCCAAGGCTCCCCAGGCTGGGCTGTGACAGGCAGCACCACGGGCCACAGGCACAGAGGGTTTGCAGCCAGGAGAGCAGCACACACAGGCACGGCTCAGCTGTGGCCTGTGGGCATCCCTTGGATGGCTGGTGAAGGATAGAGCAACCCTCAGGGTGAGGGTGGCTGTGGAGGTGGAAGGGAGCAGAAGGCTGTGAGTCTTGGGGCTGGTGAGCCTGGGGAAGAGACGCCTGAGCTCAGGGGGCCCTTCTCAGTGCTGCTCAGTCCCTACAGGAGCGTGGATGGGGCCAGGCTTTGTGCTGGGGTGGCCAGTGGCAGGACAAGGGGTGATGGGCACAGGCTGGGACACAGCAAGTGCCCCTGGCCCAGGAGGAGCAAGTCCTTTGGTGCTGAGGGGAGGGAGCCCTGGCCCAGGCTGCCCAGGGAGGGTGTGGAGGCTCCTTCTCAGGAGGTTTCCAACCCCATCTGGACACGTTCCTGTGCCCCCTGAGCCAGGGGAAGCTGTTGGAGCAGGGGCTGGGGCAGCTCTGCAGGTCCCTTCCTACCCCTCACCACTGTGTGATGCTGTGATTCAGTGACAACATCCCTCCAGTGACCCTCCCAGCCTGCAGGCCCTTCCTTACCTTGTACCCGATCTTCAGGTCCTCACACTCCTGGGAGCAGCCACTGAGCTTCTTGTTGAGACACTCGTTGATGAAGCAGTTGAGCTCGTCGGAGCCGTCGCTGCAGTCGTTGTTGTTGTCGCACAGCAGCGACTCCGGGATGCACTTCCCGTTCTTGCAGAGGAAGAAGGAGTCATTGCACTTGTGCTCTGCAGGGACACAGGAGAGGAGGAGGAGGAGGCAGCAGTCAGTGATCAGCACAAGGCAGCTCAGTGGCCCCTGTCCCCAGTCAGTGCCCTGCACAGGGCAGCTCAGTGGCCCCGGTCCCCAGTCAGTGCCCAGCACAAGGCGGCACAGTGGCCCCTGTCCCCAGTCAGTGCCCTGCACAGGGCAGCTCAGTGGCCCCGGTCCCCAGTCAGTGCCCAGCACAAGGCGGCACAGTGGCCCCTGTCCCCAGTCAGTGCCCTGCACAGGGCAGCTCAGTGGCCCCGGTCCCCAGTCAGTGCCCAGCACAAGGCGGCACAGTGGCCCCTGTCCCCAGTCAGTGCCCTGCACAGGGCAGCTCAGTGGCCCCGGTCCCCAGTCAGTGCCCAGCACAAGGCGGCACAGTGGCCCCTGTCCCCAGTCAGTGCCCTGCACAGGGCAGCTCAGTGGCCCCGGTCCCCAGTCAGTGCCCAGCACAAGGCGGCACAGTGGCCCCTGTCCCCAGTCAGTGCCCTGCACAGGGCAGCTCAGTGGCCCCGGTCCCCAGTCAGTGCCCAGCACAAGGCGGCACAGTGGCCCCTGTCCCCAGTCAGTGCCCTGCACAGGGCAGCTCAGTGGCCCCGGTCCCCAGTCAGTGCCCAGCACAAGGCGGCACAGTGGCCCCTGTCCCCAGTCAGTGCCCTGCACAGGGCAGCTCAGTGGCCCCGGTCCCCAGTCAGTGCCCAGCACAAGGCGGCACAGTGGCCCCTGTCCCCAGTCAGTGCCCTGCACAGGGCAGCTCAGTGGCCCCGGTCCCCAGTCAGTGCCCAGCACAAGGCGGCACAGTGGCCCCTGTCCCCAGTCAGTGCCCTGCACAGGGCAGCTCAGTGGCCCCGGTCCCCAGTCAGTGCCCAGCACAAGGCGGCACAGTGGCCCCTGTCCCCAGTCAGTGCCCTGCACAGGGCAGCTCAGTGGCCCCGGTCCCCAGTCAGTGCCCAGCACAAGGCGGCACAGTGGCCCCTGTCCCCAGTCAGTGCCCTGCACAGGGCAGCTCAGTGGCCCCGGTCCCCAGTCAGTGCCCAGCACAAGGCGGCACAGTGGCCCCTGTCCCCAGTCAGTGCCCTGCACAGGGCAGCTCAGTGGCCCCGGTCCCCAGTCAGTGCCCAGCACAAGGCGGCACAGTGGCCCCTGTCCCCAGTCAGTGCCCTGCACAGGGCAGCTCAGTGGCCCCGGTCCCCAGTCAGTGCCCAGCACAAGGCGGCACAGTGGCCCCTGTCCCCAGTCAGTGCCCTGCACAGGGCAGCTCAGTGGCCCCGGTCCCCAGTCAGTGCCCAGCACAAGGCGGCACAGTGGCCCCTGTCCCCAGTCAGTGCCCTGCACAGGGCAGCTCAGTGGCCCCGGTCCCCAGTCAGTGCCCAGCACAAGGCGGCACAGTGGCCCCTGTCCCCAGTCAGTGCCCTGCACAGGGCAGCTCAGTGGCCCCGGTCCCCAGTCAGTGCCCAGCACAAGGCGGCACAGTGGCCCCTGTCCCCAGTCAGTGCCCTGCACAGGGCAGCTCAGTGGCCCCGGTCCCCAGTCAGTGCCCAGCACAAGGCGGCACAGTGGCCCCTGTCCCCAGTCAGTGCCCTGCACAGGGCAGCTCAGTGGCCCCGGTCCCCAGTCAGTGCCCAGCACAGGGCAGCTCAGTGGCCCCTGTGCCCAGCCCCAGCAGTACCTGGGCTGCTGCAGCGGGGGTTCTTGGGGGCCTCATCCGAGTGGTCGTGGCAGTCGAACTCCCCGTCGCACTCCCACTGCCGGTTGCTGAGGCAGCGCCCGTTGGCGCAGCGGAACTCGTGGGGGCCGCAGGTCGGGTACTCTGCAAGGGAGGGGGCAACAGGGCTCAGGTGGTGCTGCCCCAGCCCTGGGAGTTACAGGGGCACAGGGGGGCTGGGCAGGATCCAAATCTCCCCATAGCCCAAGCTCAGGATGGGGCAGCGCTGAGGAACTGGCGAATGGAGGGAGTCGTGGATCTGTCTGTGCTCTGGGGGCAGCTCTGCACCAAACCCCTGCTGCTTCCTCTCCTGGCTCCCCCTTACCCTGATTCATTCTGGTTGTTGAAGCCCCTGAAGCTGCTGGAGTAACCCCCCTCCTCACCTCCCTCTGCCCAGCCCAGCACTGACCCCTCAGCACCTCAGCCCCACGGCTTTGGGGTCCCTCCAGGGCTGGGCACTGCCCCAGCTCCCTGGGCAGCCTGGCACAGGGGCTGACACCCCTCTCAGGGGGAAAAACTCTCCCTCAGCTCCAATTTCAACCTCCCCTGGGGCAACTCCAGCCCCTTTCCTCTTGTCACTTGGGAGCAGACACTGACCCCCAGCTCCCTGCAGCCTCCTGTCAGGGTGTTCAGCACCTAAACCCAATATTATCCTCAGAAGTTCACCAAAACCCCACTTTTCCCCCTCAAAACCCCATCCCAGGGGCTCTGTCCCTGCTGCAGCCCCTCAGTGTCCCTGTGGCAGTGAGTGAGGGGCCCAATCCTGCCCCCAGCCCTGGAGCTGCAGCCTCCCCAGGGCCCAGCACAGGGGCACAATCCTGCCCTGCTCCTATTTCTAATCAAACCCCATCTGGATGATGAAAACCCTTCCAGGATGCCCCAGGAGACCCAGAGTGGTTGCCAGGGCCAGCGTTACCCTCCTGGGTGCTGCAGACACCCACCACACTCCGGGGACTCGTCGGAGCCGTCGCCGCAGTCGTCGTCGTGGTCGCAGACGAAGTGTTTGGGGATGCACTGGCGGTTCCCACACATGAACTCCCGCTCGTCACACGTGTTGTTGTACACTGCAGGCACAGCCATCCCTGTCAGCCCCCTGTCAGCCCCCTGTCAGCCCCCTGCCAGCCCCCTGCCAGCTCTCCTGCTCCCCCTCCCCGAGCCCTTCACCCTGCGGGTGAGAGCTGAGGCACAGCCCAGCTGGGGCAGGGACTCCTCGCTCCTTCAATACCCTGCAGGACTGGGCCCTCACCCCATGGCTGTGAAACACCTCCCTGAGGGAACAACCCTCCCTTTCTTGGCTTCTGCTTCAAAAGTGGTGGCAGAGGAGCTCAGGCGGCTCAGCCCCAGAGGTGGCTCTGACTTGGGGGACACTTGGGGGAAGTTTGGAGCAGCTTCTTACAGCCCCCTCCCCATTATTAACTGCTCCATGTGGTGTCTTTGGCCACTGGTCCCTGGGACAAAGCTCCTCCACACATCACCATCACAGAAAGGCTCCCAAACACCCTCATGGCCAGGGCTCTGCTGTGACCACAACACCCCAGTTTCCCCCTGCAAAAGCAGCCAGGACGAGGTACCAAAGGGACCCCGAGGAGTGGGGTTTGTCCCCTGAGGCAGCTCTGCCTGTGTCACACTCTGCTCCTCTCCCATCTCGGTCCCACCACATCCTCCATCCCTTTGGGGACTCACAGCAGCCAGCAGCAAGGGTCTCATCAGCTCCATCTGCACAGTCCTTGTCTCCATCGCAGAGCCAGCGCTCTGGCACACACACGTAGCTGCCCGGGCACTGGAAGGATCCTGCACTGCAAGTGGTGACCTCTGGGGAAGAGAGAAGCAGGAAGGTCAGTCTCACCCTCACTCCTGGACAACCAACACCCTTGGGCTGTGTGTTCCCATGTCTCTGGGTGGGGAGGGGGGGGGGACCCTTCCAAGATGAAGAACCCAGTGAGGACCAGAGCAAGGGTGGGAGAAAGGATGGGCAGAGGCAGGAACAGAGAGAGGTGGAGCAGCAGCACAGGCAGGGGCTGGGAGAGGGCAGAGCAGGGGTTGGGAGAGGGCAGAATAGGAGCTGGGAGGGCAGAGCAGGGGCTGGGAGAGGGCAGAGCAGGGGCTGGGAGGGCAGCGCAGGGGCTGGGAGGGCAGAGCAGGGACTAGGAGAGGGCAGAGCGGGGGCTGGAGCAGACTCACGGCAGCGACTGTCCTCGTCAGAGCCGTCCCCGCAGTCGTCTGCCCCGTCACACACCCAGAGCTTGGAGATGCAGCGGTGGTTGTTGCACTCAAACTGCACAGGGTAGCAGAACTTGTCTGGGAGAGGAGGAGAGGAGAGGTCAGAGCTCAGGGTGATGCACAGGGAAGGAGATGCAGAAGGTCAGGGTGGTGCTGGGGCTGCTGCTGGCTCAGCCCTGGCAGTGCCTGCATGCCATGCTGATGGGCACTGCAGCTGCAGGGCTGCTGGGGGAATCCCTGCTCTGGAGCTGGGCAGGTTCCCCAGTTCCTGAACACCGTTTGGGGGCTGTTCAGGAAGGTTGGAACTGGAAAACACAGCTCAAATGAGCCGTAACTGGCCACCTTTGACAGGACCATGGACACGATTCTGAGACTCCCACCGGTCCCAGCTACAAGCCCAAGCTTGTGCAATAAGACCACAGAGAGGGAAGACTCTGGAGTGTGATGCTTGGCAAAGGGATGTCAGGGAGAGGAGAAGCCCTGCCTGCCCTCCAGCACCCCGTGCTCACCACCCCAGGCTCTCCCCACCCCCAGAGCCCTTCGCTCTCCCCACCCGGCCGCTCACTGCAGTGAGTCTCATCTTCTCCGTTCTCGCAGTCGTCCTCTTTGTCACAGGTCCAGGTCATGGGGATGCACCTCCCACTGAGGCAGGCAAAGTAATTGGCTGGACATTTGGGTTTCCTTCCCCCTGGTTTGTGAAAGAAAACATCAGCAAAGGTTGTGGTGTGGATACCTGCTGCCTCCTCCCAGCCCTGACGTGCCCAAAAGCTTCTTCCCCAAAAGCCCTCTGGGACCCTTCATCCACCAGCACCTTGCAGCAGCTGCACAGGCAAAGGATGATGAGCTTGATGTGCAAACGAAGTGTCATCCCCCCCCAAAAAAGACCCCAAAGGGAAGTCTCCAGCAGCCCTGCTCCCCCAAGCCTGTGGCCCCTCGTCCTCTCCCTGCTCCCACCTGGGCAGTTGCGCTCGTCTGAGTAGTCGCCGCAGTCGTTGGCCCCGTCGCACACCCAGCTCGGGGCGTAGCACAGGGACGTGTGTTCACACTTCTGGAACGTGATGCCCTTCACCCCCAGCTTGAAATAGCTGCTGCAGTCGGTGGCAGCTGCGAGGAAGCACAAGAGGAGCCCGGGGTGACGGGTGCAGCTCCCACCCAGCAGCACGAGCCTTTGTCCTGCTGCTCACAGCCCTTCCCTGCCCCATCTGAGCTGCTGGGACAGGGTGGTGAGGGGCCAAGTGTGACATGGGGGATGCTGCAGGGCTTGGGCTGGGGGATGCTACCAGCCAATGAGTTAACCTGGGCTGGCTTCTGCTGCCTGCAGAGGAACCAGAGCCCGTTTCCCTCCCTCCTTCATTCAACAGAAGACCCTCCCAAGACTGAAATGGGGTGCAGGGATCAGGCCCCTGCCTGCAGGCACAGAGGGCAGGAGCGTACCCAGCTGCAGAGCAGGGCTGGGGAATGGGGCACTCACTGCAGTTCATCTCATCTGAAGCATCCTCGCAGTTGATGACCTGGTTGCAGCGACTCGAGTTCCCGATGCACGTCCCGTCCCGGCAGCGGAACTCGCTGGCAGCACAAGTGGTTTCTGCAAGGGGATGGGGGAACCTGCTGTGTGCAGCCACCCCACAGCCCCCACTCGTGTGGAGGACGTGGATGCACACACACACACACACACCCACACACAATCCTCCACTGCCCAGCACAGCCATGGGCTGCCTCATCCTCTGCTCCCCATCCCCAGCTCACACCCGGTGACTGTCCTGCTCATGCACTTTGCTCCTCACGAGGGGAGCAGGAGGGTTGGGTTGGTGCCTCTGCGTGTCTCAGCCCCTCAGGGACATTTCTAAAGGCCTGAATGGGCTCAGGGAAGCTCCTGACCTTCCCCATTGGTTCTGAACCAAGCAGACAGGCTCCTGCAGCCCTGCGGGGACGCTGCCCTTGGGGACACTCAGGTGCCCTTTCTCAGGAGCCATGAGGAGCACTGACACTGCGCTTCGCCACCTCCTTGTGCTCCTCCTGGGTGTCAAACCACTGTTCTCAGGGGTTCTCTGGCTGCTGCATGGCCGTGCTCAGCAGTTCTTCCACTCAGCTGTCAGGGAGTGAGTTTACAAAGCTGTTTGTGGCACAAGCAGCACACGAGGAGCGTTCAGCCCTCGCCTCTCCTCTAAGCCCTTGGCTCTGCTCTGACCCTGTCAAGCTGAAGGTAAAAAAAGACTCCTTCCCAAAGCCTCTGTCCTTGTTCCCAGGCAGCTGACAGAGCCCCTGCTGAGGGCTGGCAGGGAGTCAGGCAGTCTGCTCACTGTTACAGGGCACTTCGTCCGAGTTGTCGCCGCAGTCGTCGACGCCGTTGCACCAGGAGCGGCTGGGCACGCAGCGCCCGTTCATGCAGTGCAGGTAGCCCTTTCGGCACTTGCGGCTGCCTGATGGGGAGGAAGAGGAGGAGGAGGTGGAAGGTCAGCACCCCAGGGTGCCTCAGCTCCTCTAGGACCCTTCAGCAAGGGATGAGGTCAATCCTAAGCTTGGCCAGCGGAGAACCCCCCGGCTGAGGAGCGAGGGTGGGTGTCAGAGGAAAGGTGCTGCAGCCCACACCAGCCTGGCTCAGGGTGTGCCATGCTCCAGATGTCCCCCCCATCCCAAAACCAGAGTAGGTCTGGAGCCTTTTAGAGCCTCTGGCAGCATCTCTGTCAGGGCAAGAGGGGCTGTGAGCACCTGAAGGGGCACAAGAAGACACCCAAGGAGTCCCGTCTCCCTCGGCTGAAGGGAGGTGGCAGCTCGAGCCGGGTGTCCGAGTGAGGGGGGTGCAGGTGCATGCTTGAGCAAAGCAGCAAGAGGAGGAACCTTACTGCAGTAGGATTGCTTCTCATCTGACTTGTCCTTGCAGTGCACCACCCCGTCACACGTCCGGCTGAAGTCGATGCAGTCGCCGTTCCCACACTCGAACTCGTGCACGTTGCAGACGGAATTGAGGGCTGGGGAAGGGGCACAGGGAATGTCAGCTCTGGCAGGCTGAGACCAGCCTCCTCCTCTTCCTCTTCCTCCCCTTCCCAGCTCCAGCTTCCACCTCCCCTCCACCTTTGCAGGTGAAATCCTCCTGCAGGACGCGCTCGCCGCGGCAGGAGCAGTTGACGTGGCCTTTGGGTGTGAGCAGGCAGAGATCCTGACAGCCGCCGTTGTTCACCCGGCACGGGGACAGCTCACCTGGGAGAGATGGGAAACACTCAGCCCAGGGACAGTCTCCTCTCCCAGGCTCTTCAGATGGAGTTATGGGGGATGTATGGGGTTAGGGACAGTCTCCACACATCCTGCAAGGAGGATGCCCTGAAACGGCATAAATGGGGTGAAAATTGTCTCTGCCTTCAGCCTGAGCAGGGTTTGGAGCTGGGACAGGCCTTGGCATGAGGGTCCTGAGGGGGTAAGGACAGGCCAGGAATGATGGTGAGTTCCCCTTCCCTTGCCCTGGCCAGCAGATGGGGTGGAAGGAAGCAGAAAGGTGTGTGAAGGAGCTGAGCTGGGGCATCCTTACAGCTGTCGGTGTCGTTGGCCACAGCGATGATGCCCATGGGCTGCTGGGGGATGTCCACACGCAGCAGCTTCATGTCAGTGCCCACGTACTTGTTGGCTCTCTGCACGGCCCTGCGCACCCAGTCAGTCCAGAAGATGTAATCCCCATAGACAGCCAAGCCGAAGGGGTGCACGGGCTCCGACTTCAGGATCACCTGCGGGGCGATGGCAAGGTGTGAGCAACAGGGAAGAACCCCAGCACCAGCCCAAACACAGCCTGGCCCCGGGGGTCTGCCCCAAGATCCCACAATGGGAGTGTTGGGAAGGGAACTCGAGTTCCTCCAGCCCCAGCCCCTGCTCCAGCAGCTGCCCCTGGCTCAGGGGGCACAGGAACGTGTCCAGATGGGGTTGGGAATCTCCTGAGAAGGAGCCTCCACACCCTCCCTGGGCAGCCTGGGCCAGGGCTCCCTCCCCTCAGCACCAAAGGACTTGCTCCTCCTGGGCCAGGGGCACTTGCTGTGTCCCAGCCTGTGCCCATCACCCCTTGTCCTGCCACTGGCCACCCCAGCACAAAGCCTGGCCCCATCCATCCTCCTGTAGGGACTGAGCAGCACTGAGAAGGGCCCCCTGAGCTCAGGCTTCTCTTCCCCAGGCTCAACAGCCCCAGGGCTGCAGCCTTTCCTCCTCACACACATGTTGCAGCCCCTCAGCACCTTGGGAGCCTCTCTCCAGCAGTTCCTTGTCCCTCTTGAGCTGGGGAGCCCAGAACTGACCCCAGGACTCCAGATGAGACCTTCCCAGGGCAGAAGGAGAGGAGAAGCTCCCTGACCCTGCTGCCCACACTCTCCTTCACACCCCTCAGGATGCCACGGACCTTCTTGCCCACCAACACAACCCAGGAGCAGCTCTTCTCTCCTCTGACAATGCACCAGCCCCATGTTCAAGAGCCTCCGCTCTCCTCCTCCCCCCAAACCCCTGCAGGCAGGGTCAGGCCAGGACTCACGTGGCGGTTGGAGCCGTCGTACTCGCAGCGTTCGATCTTGTCCAGGGTGGCATCAGAGAAGTAAATCTTCTCAGCCTTGTGGTCAATGGCCAATCCATTGGGTGTCCTGATGTCCTGGTCGATGATGATGAGGACGTTGGCACCAGAGAGGGTGGCACGCATGATGCTGGGGTGCTGCTCGTTCCAGTTGGTCCAGAACATCAGGCTGGAAGGGGAAGAGACGAGTGATGCCTCTGCAACTGCAGCTCTCTGAGCAACACACATTGGGCTCAGCCCAGCCCTCTGCTGCTGAGGGGCTTCCAGAGATTTTGGGATGAGAGGAGACGTAAACAGGGATGGGAGAGGGGTGGGAAATGTGGTACCAGGGATGGGGGTTGTGTCTTTGCTTTGGGGATGCTGACATGTGGGGAGGGGGTGGCACAAGGCCTTTCCTCCATGGGACCCAATGCTCTCAGTGCTGGGAACCACCCCAGTTAGGAACCACCCCAGTTAGGAACTACCCCAGTTTGGAACCATCCCAGTTAGGAACTACCCCAGTTAGGAACCACCCCAGTTAGGAACTACCCCAGTTAGGAACCACCCCAGTTAGGAACTACCCCAGTTAGGAACCACCCCAGTTAGGAACTACCCCAGTTGGGAACCACTCCGAGTGCTGGGAACCGCCCCAGGGGTGTCTGGCCCCGGGACCACCGATGTCCACTCACTTCTGGCACTCATCCAGCACGAAGGCTCGAGGGTGGTCGTCCCCTGACATGGTGATCACCGTCTCCCTCTCGAAGGCCCCCAGCCGGCTCTGGTCCACCGTGTGCCGGGTGATGGTGGAGGTGGTGTAACTGGTCCAGTAGAGCGTGTCCCAGCCGCGGTGGTACGCCAGCCCCTCCACCGAGCCCACGTCTGCAGCGGGGAGCACAGACACAGCGTCGTGTGAAGCCCCTGCAAGGCTCCTGAGAGGCTGCTCAGCTCACCCCACACGGCCAGTGCTGCCTCACGCACTTGGAGGTGGCTTCTCTCATAGAATCCCCACATGGTGGGGGCTGGAAGGGCCCTGCAGAGCTCCTCCAGCCCAATTCCCTGCTACAGCAGCTTCCCCTGGCTCAGGAGACACAGGAACGTGTCCAAGTGGGTTTGGGAACCTCCTGAGAAGGAGCCTCCACACCCTCCCTGGGCAGCCTGGGCCAGGGCTCCCTCACCCCCACCCCAAAGGAGTTTCCCTTCAATGGAACTTCTCTGTTCCAGCCGATGCCCATCACCCCTTGTCCTGGCACTGGACACTACAGAACTGTCAGCTCTGTGAGACGAGCCCTGCAGAGCCCATTCTGCTGCTGCAGGAGCCCAGGAAACCAACTGAGTGCAAACTGAGGGCTGGGAGTGAAGACAAGGCCAGGCAGGCACGAAGAGGTTTGCTCAGGCTCAAGCCTTGGGGGGTCAAACATGAGCCCAGAGCAGGTCCCAGGCTGGCTGCAGAGCCTCATCTCCAGAGCAATGTGCACAGCCAGGCCAGTGATGCCCCCTTCTCCCTGCCAGAACGAGCTCTGCAGGCTGCTGCTGACACTCTGCATCCTCTGGGTGCCTCTGGCCAGAGGCTCCTGCCTTCAGCTCCCAGCTCAACCCTCCACAGCTGCCGCTCAAAACACCTCGAGAACACCAAACCCATCGACCCAGCATCGGAGAGCCCTGGGGCGAAGGAGGAGGGAGAGCAGCAAGAGGCGGCTGGTGAAAAGGGGCTGGAGAAGAGAAGAGAAGGAAAAGGAAGGCTCAGGAGGCGGCTGCAGGAGGGGTAACAGCCCGTGCCACTCACTCTCCACGATGGTTTTCCTGCCGGTGCCGTCGTCGTTGATCTGCTGGATGTTGCCGAAGTGGATGTCGCTGTAGAAGATGCGGTTGCTGCCTTTGGAGCCGTAGCGGTAATCGAAGGCCAAGGCGATGACGTTCTTCATGTGTTCGGCGTCCTCGAAGGGTTTGATGGGAGCGTTGAGGTTGTTCTCATCCGACAGGTGGATGCTCTTGAGGATGGTGCGCTCGGAGTACAGCAGGTACCCGTCGTAGTCGCGGCAGCTCACGCCGTCCTCCGACAGCATCCCGTGGGCGCAGGCGCACGTGCGTCGCCCGGCGCCGCGGAACAGGCACAGCTGCTGGCAGCCCCCGTTGCTCTGGGCGCAGATGTTGGTGCCTTGGGGAAAGGACACAAGAAGGAAAAGGGATTGTTTGAGGTGATGGGAGCCAAGGGAAGGTTCTGTGCTGCCACTCTCGCTGTAGGAAGTGGGGGGGGGAAAGGGTTGAGCCCAAGGGGAGACGCGGCTCTTTGATGACTGCGCTTGTTTCCACCTCCCCCCCTTCATGCTTCTGCTCGTCACCGGTGGCTGTAGCTTCCCAGGGGCTGACACCCTGCTCCCAACCCACCCTTCTGCCGGGCCCTGTTGAAGACTTTGATGTCCTTGAGCTGCACGCCGATGCCCGTGCGCAGCGACACCGACTCGGTGGCGTTGTCCTTGTTGCCTCTTTTGATGGAACCATTGGCGTGAGTCCTAAGGAAGGAGAGAGGCTCTGAGCAACTGGCACGGAGCCCGATCCACCAGCACCCAGCCAGCTCCATCACCCACAGCACCCCCCAGTTTCCCCCCAGCACCTCACCTATCGCTCCAGTAAATGTACTCCTCGAAGACCGACACCGAGAACATGTCCATGTTGTTGCTGGACAGGACGACCTCTCGGTTCTCACCCGTCTCCAGGTCAATCCTTTCAATCTTGTCTGTCCTGGCATCACACCAGTAAAGTTTCCCATCCTGAGGTGACAAAAAAAAAAACCCCACAAGTCACCCCAGTCAGCAACAAGGTGGCACCAAGGCAGCCTCTGCACCTCCCAGCAGAAGATGACCACGCTGGACAATCCTCCCTGGAGGCTCCAGGGACCTGTGTCCCCTGAGGTGCCATCAGCAGGGACCTTTGGGGTCTGCAGGCTGCCAGGGCCTTGGGTGGCCCTGGTTTTCCCAGTGACTGTACCTCGTAGTCCACAGAGATGCCGTTGGGCCAGCTGATGCTGACGTTCACCAGCACCATCCTCTCGGTCCCATCCAGACGCGAGCGCTCGATGCGGGGATACTGTCCCCACTCCGTCCAGAACAGGTACCTGCAGGGGACAGCAGGGCTCTGACCATGGGGCTGCCCACAACCAGCATCTTTGGGCATTTTTGGTCACCAGGGCAGAGCACAAACGACTCTTCTCCTCTGTGGCTGCAGAAAGGAGAGCTGGAGGCAGCCCTGAAAGCAGCCCCTGGGCCACGTGCTGTCCTGCAGCCCTCCTGGGATCCCAACAACACTCCTCACCCTGGGACACTGTCCAGAGCTGGAGCTGCTCTGAGGAGGCTCCACTTGAATTTTCATGGAACCATTATGGTTGGAAAAGCCCTTTGAGCTCATCGAGTCCAAGCACTGACTTCACCCTGCCGAGGCCACCACTAACCCACTGCCCTCAGCACCTCGGCTGTGCCACCCCTCAGGGATGGGGACTCCCTGCACACCCTTCACCAGCTTTGCTGTTTTCTGAGGTGCTGGCACCCATAAAGCCCTGGGGAGCACCCAGAAAGTTCAGCCCATCAGTGAAAGTGGGGGTTAAACCCAACTGGTTTGAACACCAGAGGCTTGTCCCTCGCTGTGTCCCTCACAGGAGACCTACAGGTCCTTTCCCACTGCATGCAAACTGCCTGGCTCTGCTGGGAAAGCACTGGGAGGTCTCCAGTATGGGCCCCCCCCCCCCCCGCAGCTGCTGAGCTTCTCTGGGCAGCTTTGTGCAAGTGTCTCACCCTTTCTCTGGATGGACCGTGATGGCCCGTGGCTTGTCCAGCCCTTGCGAGATGACCACGTAGCGAAAGGAGCCGTTCAGCCTGGCCACCTCGATCACATCAAAGCCCTGGTCTGTCCAGTAGATGTTTCCTGCAGAGAGGAGGTGAGGGGGGGGGGGAAACTGTGTGAGCTCAGCTTCTCCACCTGCCCACCCTCCTCCCCTCCTGCCCCCAGAGCCCCCTCTCACCAGCGATCCAGTCCACGGCGATGCCCTCCACGCGCCCGATGCCGTTGGTCACCACGTCCTCCCGCCACGTCTGGTCCCTCTTGGCCCGGCTGATGGTGCTCAGGCCCATGTCCACCCAGTAAATCGTGTCGTTCTCTGAGAAGGGTCAAGCAGGAGAGAGTCAGTGACAGCCCGTGGGTCACCCCAAAAGGTGGGCTGAGATGCACCCCGAGGCCTTGAAACCCTTCCCTCACACGAAGCTGCCAGGGGGAGACGTTCTAGGGGCAGAGCCCTGCTGAAGGAGGCTCTGCTGATGCTCCCCATCACGTTCCCCACTCCCTGAGCTTTCTACCCCAGCCACCCTGCTCCCAGCCCTCAGGTCACCTGCGTGGAAGTCGATCCCCACAGCCAGCGACGTCCCCGACACGGGCACCAGAGCGTCCGACTTGTCGTTGGGGTCCAGGGGGATGCCACGGATCCCTTCGTGGACTGAGTACAGGAGGAAGGAGCCAACGCCTGCCACACAGGCGTGGGGACAGTCAGACATCCTGCAAACCACACTCTGTCCCCTTTGGCATCACAGAATAGGTCTGGTTGGAAAAGAGCCTGAAGCTGCTGGAGTCCCCCCAGCCCTCCCCTCACCCTGCCAAACCCATCAGCAACCCCTGGCCCTCAGCACCTCAGCTCCACAGCTCTGGATTTAACCCCATCACCCTCCATTCTCCGTGCCTGAGGTCATCGAGGCATGGAAAAAAACCACGACAGCAGCTCCACAGAGGAGCACAGGCCTGGCTGGGCTGCAGGGAGAGCTCGACCCTGCCTGGGCAGCAGCAGCAGCAGCAGGAGTCCCCCAGCCCAGGACAGCAGAAGGACAGGCAGGGCAGGGCTGACCCGAGCTGGCTGGAGCTGCTGGGAGCTGTGTGGTTGTCTGAAGCATCCCTGCCCAGGCAGCCCCTGCCCCCAGCTCCCAGCTGACACACACAGCCGTGGGTTGGCAGCTCTGGGGGCAGCTGGAAGGGTGCTGGAGGGTGGCAGAGCTGCTGGGCACAGAGAGCCTCATCCTGCCCACGGTGCTGCGGTCACAGGGGCACAGAGAGCAAGTGACTGCAATGCTCTGGGAGCTTTTGCAGCACCAGGGTGTCTCAGCCTCTGTGTGAGAAGGGACCAAGCAGGATGGAAACAAGGAGAGAGCTGCTCTGTGAGGAGGATGGGCTGGATCTCACCCCCACGCTGGGCAGGGGAGGGAATGGCAAAGCTTGGACACAGCGAGGGACACTGATGGCTGTGGCAGGAGCCCAGGGAACAACCACAGGGAACAACCACAAAAGCTTTCCCTGCTCAGCCACATTCCAATGGGCTCTGCCTGGACCTCCCTGGAGGCTGCAAGCCCTGGAGTAGCCTGTTCAAGGGGTCCTGACCCACTCTGGGGCACAGGGGAGTCACAGTGAGACCCGGAGTAGCCTGTTCAAGGAGTCCTGACCCACTCTGGGGCACAGGGGAGTCACAGTGAGGCCCCTTTCCAGAGCTGCCTCCTCCCCCCGGCGCTGGCAAAGGCTCCACGTCGCATCTGGGTCAGGGCAGCGCTTGTTATTCAGTCCATGCCCTGACCCAGATGGTGCAGCAGCTCTGCCAGTCCCCTCCAAAACACACCAGAGAACATTTTGCACACAAACAGCCTTTGAGAGGCCCTGGCAGTGACCAGGGAGTGGGAGGGGGCTCTTCTCTCCCAAGGGAGATGGTGGCAAAGCGTGCAGGGGCCAGGGATCTGCAGAGTAAACCTTGTCCCAGCTACCCAGCTCCCTTCCCAGTGACTCCAGAGAGGCACCACCACCAACCAGTTGCCCACAGCAAAGGTTTCTTCTCTCCTTTGAGGGCTCCCACCGTGCAGTCCTGTCCCCTTCCTCCCACTAAACCCAGAGCCCTCAGTGCTCCACACTGGCAGCTCCTTATGGGGTCACAGCCCATGCCAGGGTCTGGGGTCAGCCCATGAGAGGGTCTTGAGCCCACAGTCCCTCCTGAGCCCCCTCCACATCCCTCTCGCCCCCAGCACCCCTCCACAGCACCCCTGGGAGCAGGGAGGTGTGGGGCTGCTGGGATGAGCCTGCAGACAGCCCAGAGAGCTGGTGCCAGCCTTGCTCAGCCCCACGGCACCGTGGGCACAGGCAGAGCTGCAGCAGGCAATGGGCACGGCCAGGGGAGCCCGAGGGGATGAGGATGGGCACACTCACCCTCACAGGACTGCTGCCCACTCTTCAGGCTGTAACCTGCCGTGCACATGCAGGAGCGGGAGGTCTCAGACGTGGGCAGGCAGAGCTGAGAGCAGTCGCCGTTGTTGAGGCTGCAGGGGTTGGTTCCAGCTGCCACGGAGAGAAATGGGGGGTGAGGGGCTGGCAGGGGCTTGGGTTGAGGCTGGGGCTGCCAGGGGCTTGGGTAGAAGCTGGGGCTGCCAGGGGCTTGGGGTGAGGCTGGGGCTGCCAGGGGCTTGGGTAGAGGCTGGGGCTGCCAGGGGCTTGGGTAGAGGCTGGGGCTGGCAGGGGCTTGGGTTGAGGCTGGGGCTGGCAGGGGCTTGGGTTGAGGCTGTGGCTGCCAGGGGGCAGCTCCACTTGTGCAGATGCAAAGGCTCTGTGCCAGCCTAAAGGCACCCTTGAGCCAAGCAAGAAGGCAAAGGGTCAGTTGGCCACCTGGCTACCACAGCTCCAGCCCCACGGACTCCCAGCAGGGTCTGTGCCCTGAGCACACACACACACACACACACACACACCCCCTCTCACCTTGCTGGATGCTCTCGTCATACACCTTCATGTGCATCACCAGCGTCGTGCTGTTGCGCAGCACAGTCACCTCCGTCCCGTCCTTCTTGTTGCAGGTGCCCATCTTCTCAGAGGCTTGGTCAGCCCACCACAGCTTATCCCCTGGGAGGACAAGGCAGCATCAAGGCAGCAGCTTCCCTCATCCCCCTCCCAGCCCAGCAGCAGCTCCACACAGATTAAACGTTAATGACTTAGGGAAAAAGGAGGCTTGAGCTCAGCCTTTGGGTGAAGAAACAACCCACAGGAGCAAGTTGTGTGTGTGCAAGGGGCAGGAGGGAGGGAAAGGGCTCCATGAGCCTCCCCAGCACCCTGCCAGCTCTCACCCATGATGGCCAGAGCTGTTGCTTTGCTCAGCTGACTCTTGACTGACTCGATGACCTCCAGGTTGCTGCCATCCAGGTCACATCTGTTGATGGTGCCATTGCCAGAGCTGATCCAATAGAGTTTGCTCTCTGGGTAGTCAATGGCCAAGCCTGGAAAGGGAGAGACTGTGAGTGTCCAGGCAGCACACGGGGCCCATTCCCAACTGGGAGGTGGGATGGGACTGGTAGAGGGAAAGAACAGGCACGTGAGGTCAGGGTAACCCTGCCCTGAGGAGACTGGGCTGCCAGAGCAGGGACTTGAGGCTTTTAGGGTCTGCAAGGTGAGGGGGTAGCAGCGGGGGGCACAGGGGAATCCGTACCAACAGGCCCCTTCTGGTTGGTGAAGAGCAGAGTGCGGTTGCTGCCGTCCATGTTGGCCACGCTGATGTTGTCCCCGTCTGTCCAGTAAAGCTTCCTGCACCAGTGACAGGACCCTGAGCTCCAGCAGCCCCATGGAAGGGGCTTTGCTGCCCTCCCAGCCCCCCATGGGCCCTGCCAGCCCCCCACCTCAGCTCGCTGTGCAGGCTGAGCCCAGCCTGGTGCTGAGCCCCATCGCTGCTCGTTGCACAGCCCAGGCAGCCCGACTCCACCTCCAGTGCTGGGGCTTAGGAGAGGGTTTGATGTTTGCTCTTGGGCAGCCCTGGGCAGCAAAGCCAGACTGGTGCAGGCTTGTGGGTGCACACTCATCCTTCAGCCCATTCCCTTCCTCCTGCTCTTCCTGAGCTGCTTGGCCCTGTCTCCTCTCACACAGCTCCTACACGCACTGACACACGGGGAGAGCAAGCTGTTCTCCCCTCCAGCACGTACATGCAGTGTCACATGTGCACACACACACACATGTACACACACACGTGTGCACACACACGTACACACACACGTGTGCACACACATCTGCATGCACACATGTGCACACACACATGCACACTGCGCACACACACGTACACACACATGCGCACACACACGTACACACACATGTGCACACACACGTACACACACATGCACACACACGTACACACACACACACACACGTACACACACACACACGTGCACACACACACACGTGCACCTTCTCCTCCAATGCCCCCCAGCCAGCCCCTCCACAAGCCCAAGGGCACCACACACTGGCACCAGTGACTTACCCACGCAGAGGGTGAACCACCAGGCAGTGAGGCTTGTCCAGCCCCTGGATCACAGCGTTCTTAAAGGAACCATCCAGCCTGGCCACGTTGATTTGCTTCTTGTTGGCGTCGTAGCTGGTCCAGAAGAGGTTTCTGGAAACCCAATCCACAGAGAGGCCGTGAGCGTTGGGCAGGTCTGGAAAGGGAACGGAGAAGGGGAGGTTCAGCTGTGAGGATGAGCTGGGACGACGCTGGGATGAAGGGGAAGGGTCAAGTCTCTTGGAGACGAAGCCTCTGGTGAGCTGGAAGCTTTTTCCCTGCCGTGTGGGACGTTGCTCCTCCAGACACCCACCCGCAGAGACGACGGTCTCCACGCCGGTGCCGTTGATGAAAGCTCTCTTGATGGTCTGGGTTCGTACGTCAGACCAGTAAATGCGCTGCTCCAGGGCGTCAAAATCCACCACGGTGACGTTGTCGATGTCGGGCACGGTGAAGGAGATGATGTAGTTGTAATAGGGGTTGTCGATGTCCACGCCGCGGATCTCCATCTGCCGCGCGTACAGCAGGAACTTCTTAAACTCTGGCCAGGAGGAGGAAGAGGAGGAGGAGGAGGAAGAGGAGGAAGAGGAGGAGGAGAGAGGCAGAGGTGGGATCCCTCAGCCTGGACCGCAGAGGCAGCTCCAAAGCTGGACCTTCCCCTCCCCAAGGGTGAACCTGGGCACAAGTCCCTACCGTAACAGGTCGTGTTGTCCTTGTCCAGCTTCATGAGGTGAGGGCAGGCGCAGGACAGCGTGCGGTTGTAGTTGATGAGGCAGAGGTGGGAACACGGCCCTTTGCCCCCGTTGTCTTCACAGGGATTAGGAGCTGCAAAGGGGACAAGGCTCAGTCAGAACAAGTCCATTGTTCTCCAAGGGATGCCTACCCAGGAGGTCTCAGAGAGCTGTCAGAACTCCCAGGCACTGCCTGCCCAGGCCAGGAGCTCTGATCCATCAGCCTCCTCACACCAAGACCACAGCAGAGGCCTCCAGCTCAGAGAAAGGTGAGAAGGAGCAGCCATGGGGATGGGATCAGCTCCCATACGATGCTCTGAGCGTCAGCGGGTGCACACCAAGTGCTGGTGCCATCTCCCTACCCCCAACACTCCCCTTACCTCATCCCACCTCACCCTACTCCATCCCATCCCTCCCCATCCTATCCCTACCCCATCCCTATCTCATCCCATTCCCATCCCCTTACCCATCCCATCCCCATCCCATCCCACCCCATCCCTATCCTATCCCATCT
>WBNH01009638.1:34628-49351 GCA_013401255.1 Urocolius indicus
GGCACAGGGAACAGACAGATCTCCAAGCCAAGGACTACCAGGCAGAGGGAACAGTGAAGTCTTTAAGCCAAGAGCTATCAAGTACTGGCAGAGGCCAAATCTCCAACCCAAGGGCTACCAGGCACATCAGAGGCCAAATGTTTAGGCCAAGGGCTTCCAGGCACAGGGAACAGACAGATCTCCAACCCAACAGCTACCAGGCACAGGCAAAGCCCAAGCTTTTAACCCAAGGGCTACCAGGCACAGGCAAAGGCTAAATCTTTAGCCCAAAGGCTACTAGGCACAGGCAAAGCCCAAGCCTTTAAGCCAAGGGCTACCAGGCACATCAGAAGCCAAATGTTTAAGCCAAGGGCTGCCTGGCACAGGGAACAGCCAGCTCTTCAACCCAACAGCAACAACCCACAGGGTCCGAGCAGCCACCTCCTCTGCTCAGTTTAATGCTGCTGATTTACACCAGGGATCAAAGTTCCCCACCCTGCAGAGGGAGAGAACCCAGAGCAAAGGCTGGAACGTGCTGCAGACACACAGAGACCCTCAGGGAGCAAAAGGCTTTTCCCTCCCTGCCCAGCAGCAGGGACACGACAGGGCTGAGGGGGAAGGAGCCGGAGCTGGGAGGGACGTGGTGGTGCAGAGGGGACAGGGAGGGAAGGTGTGGGGCAGAAAATGTTGTGTCCTGGGCTTTACCTGGCATCGATCCAGAGGATTCTCTTCTCCAGGTAGTCGACGGTGAGGCCGTTGGGCCACCCCCCGGAGCCCGTCTCCTTATGGATGGTGCGGCGGCCGGCGCCGCTCATGGAGGCGGCTTCGATGCGGGGCAGGCTGGCATCCCAGTCCGTCCAGAACAGGATCCTGGGGGGGCACAGGGCAGGGCAGGCTCAGCACGGGCACAGCAAGGCTCTGCCTCACAGCCCAGCAGCCACTGAGGTCTCAACCCGCTGCAGAGGAACCTGCTGAGGGTCCCCAAAGGTCCTGCAGCTGGGGAGGAACCAGCCCAGCACCAGCACAGGATGGGGGTGACCTGATGGGACAAGGACCTGGGGATGCTGGGGGGCAGCAAAGGGAATGTGGGGCCAGCAACATGGGCAAGGAGCCAGTGGCAGCCTGGGGGGCATGAAGAGAGTGTGGGCAGCAGGGCCAGGGAGCTTGTGCTGCCCCTCTGCTCTGCCAGAGCTGGGGAGGTCTCAGCTGGAGTCCTGGGACCAGTTTTGGGCTCCTCAGCTCCTGGGAGACAGGGAACGGCTGGAGAGAGGCCCCAGGGTGCTGGTGTGGGGATGAGGGAGGGAGCCCTGGTCCAGGCTGCCCAGGGAAGGTGCGGAGGCTTCTTCTCAGGAGCTTCTCAATCCCAGCTGGACACATCCCTGTGCCCCCTGAGCCAGGGGAAGCTGCTTTAGCAGGAGAGGTTGAGCTGGATGATCTCTAAAGGTCCCTTCCAGCCCCTGCCATTGCGTGTGGTGCTGTGAGCCAGCTGCATGCCCTGAGAGCAGCCCAGAGCCCTGTCCCTCTGCCAGCTCCCTGCTGTGTCCCTCCTGCCTCACCCGTAGCGGGGGTCCAGGGCGATGGCGCGGGGATGCTCGATGTCTCCGGCCAGCAGCGTGGTGCGCATGGTGCCGTCCAGCTTGGCCACCTCGATCTGGTCCAGGTTACTCTCCACCCAGTAGATGTTGCCAGCAATCCAGTCCACAGCCAGGCCCTCAGGGGTGGCCAGTCCGTACTGTATCACCACCTCAAAGCTGGTCAGAGCTGTGGGGCACAGTGAGGAGCGTGGGCAGCAGGGTCAGAGAGGTTCTGTTGCCCCTCTGCTCTGTCAGAGCTGGGGAGGACTCAGCTGGAGTCTGTGTCCAGTTCTGGGCTCCCCAGCTGCAGAGAGACAGGGAACCGCTGGAGAGAGGCCAGTGCAGGGCCACCAAGATGCTGAGGGGCTGGAACATGTGTGTGAGGAGGAAAGGCTGCAGCCCTGGGGCTGTTGAGCCTGGGGAAGAGAAGCCTGAGCTCAGAGGCACCTCATTAAGTCTTATAAATACTTAAAGGATGGGTTTCAGGAGGATGGGGAGACACTTTGTTGTCTCCACTGACAGGACAAAGGGTAATGGACAAAAGCTGAAACACAAGAAGCTCTACACAAGAGGAATCTCCTCTGGTGTGGGGGTGAGGGAGCCCTGGCCCAGGCTGCCCGGGGGAGGCTTGTGAAGGCTGTGTTTCCCTGCCTGCTGGCTTCATGCCCTTCTCAGAGCTACTCACCCCCATTCTCAAGCAGTTTCCCCCTGTAGATTTTGTCCTCCACCACGTCAGTCCAATAGAGCGAGCTCTGGTTGAGGTGGAAGTCCAGGGCGATGGTGTTGCGCAGCCCCGGCACCAGGACGCTGTAGTCACCCCGCTGCAGGTCGATGCGACGGATCTCGTGGCGGTTGGAGAAGATGATGAAGGGCTTGAAGGGGTCTGGGGAAAGCAGGATGAGGTCAGGGAGGGACACAAGACAAAGCAAGGAGGTGGGGGGTGGGGGGAAAAAGGTTGTTCCTAGTGCCACCCCCAACCATGGCATCACCCACACTGCTGCACCTACAAGGGCTCCCCGAGTCCGGTGGGGACAGCGAGGGCTCTGCTGTCAGCAGGCAGATCTCCCCCCTCCCAAGGCCTGGCTGTGTCTATCAGCACAGTCCTCAGCTGCTGCTGCTGCCTCTGTGAGCAGGGGGAAGCCAAAACCCACCCCAGGGCAGTTGGGGAGACGCTGCCAGCCCCCACCAGCCCCCTGCAGCCCACCCGCACACACCCAGGCTGCGGCAGCTCTCGCCGTCGGGCTCCAGCATCCAACCCTCGTAGCAGGAGCACTTGACGTTGTACTTGTCCTGCTCGCACTTCTGGCTGCACTTGAGGTGCTTGGCACAGTAGCTCTGGATCTGGCAGGTCTTGTTGTCCGAGCCCAGCTCCATCCCCAAGGGACAAGAGCACACGATGCCCTCGCCGGGGGCCACGGTGCAGTTGTGGCTGCAGCCGCCGTTGTTCAGGGAGCACTGGTCTGTGGGGAGAGGATGAGTCGTGGTCAGGCCTTCATCCTGCTGCAGCCAGGCTCAGTGCAGACTCTATCCTGCTTCAGCCAGGGTCATCAGTGCAGACCCCATGCTGCTGCAGCCAGGCTCAGTGCAGCCTCCATCCTGCTGCAGCCAGGCTCAGTGCAGCCTCCATCCTGCTGCAGCCAGGCTCAGTGCAGCCTCCATCCTGCTGCAGCCAGGCTCAGTGCAGCCTCCATCCTGCTGCAGCCAGGCTCAGTGCAGCCTCCATCCTGCTGCAGCCAGGCTCAGTGCAGCCTCCATCCTGCTGCAGCCAGGCTCAGTGCAGCCTCCATCCTGCTGCAGCCAGGCTCAGTGCAGCCTCCATCCTGCTGCAGCCAGGCTCAGTGCAGCCTCCATCCTGCTGCAGCCAGGCTCAGTGCAGCCTCCATCCTGCTGCAGCCAGGCTCAGTGCAGCCTCCATCCTGCTGCAGCCAGGCTCAGTGCAGCCTCCATCCTGCTGCAGCCAGGCTCAGTGCAGCCTCCATCCTGCTGCAGCCAGGCTCAGTGCAGCCTCCATCCTGCTGCAGCCAGGCTCAGTGCAGACCCCATCCTGCTGCAGCCAGACTCATCAGTGCAGAACCCATCCTGCTCCAGCCAGGCTCAGTGCAGACCCCATGCTGCTGCAGCCAGGGTCAGTGCAGTTTCCATCCTGCTGCAGCCAGGCTCATCAGTACAGACCCCCCCAGAGCTCCCCCTCATCACCACGCTCACCGCAGAGCTCGCCCTCATCAGAGCCGTCACCGCAGTCGTCGGAGCCGTCGCAGAGCTTCTTGGGGGGGAGGCAGATGGAGGTGTTGTTGGCACAGGTGTGGGAGGGGGGTTTGCACACCAGGGACTCGCAGTTCTCCTCATCAGAGTTGTCCTCGCAGTCGCTGTCCCCGTCGCAGACCCAGGCTTTGCTGATGCAGCGAGCTGCGCGGTGAAGGGGTCGAGGAGCAGCTATTAAATTACCTCCAGGCACCTTCCTGCCCCCTTAATCCCCCTCCCCTGGATCCAACACTCCATCTCCTCCCCAAACATCACCCCTCTTGGCTCTCACCCGAGTCCTTGCAGCCGAACTTGACGTTGGGGTCGCAGACGTGGGTGACCCCCTCGCAGTTCTTCTCGTCGCTGGAGTCCATGCAGTCGGTGTCACCATCGCAGCGCCAGCGCATGGGGATGCAGAGCCCGTCCAGCCGGCACTGGAACTCATCCGTGTGGCAGCCACCGGGTGGGCGAGTGGCTGGGAGGGGAAGGGTTGGGGGAACACAACAGGCACAGCTCTCACTGCCTCTGCACCCCCCCATCAGGAGCTGCAGCCAGCCAGGCTCAAGGGGAATGGTCAGGAAAAGGAGCAGGGACAAGCAGAGGGGAGGGAGAGGGGGATCTGGGAGGCCAGAGTGGGTAAAGGAGGCTGCAGAAGTCCCTGTGTGGAAGGTGGGGAGTTGCTGATGGTACCAGAGTGGTTGATTCACCCAAAGACTCTGCTGCCCTCAGAGCTCAACCAGCTTAAGGGCTGGGCAGAGAGCAACTTGCTGAGGGTCCCCCAAGGGCAGGGTCCTGCAGCTGGGGAGGAACAAGCCCAGCACCAGCACAGGATGGGGGTGACCTGCTGGAGAGCAGCTCTGGGACAGGGCCCTGGCAGTGCTGGGGGGCAGCAAAGGGAACGTGGGGCAGCAACGTGGGCTCGTGGGCAAGAAGCCAACGGCAGCCTGAGGGGCATGAAGAGAGTGTGGGCAGCAGGTTGAGGGAGCTTGTGCTGCCCCTCTGCTCTGCCAGAGCTGGGGAGGCCTCAGCTGGAGGCCTGGGGCCAGTGCTGGGCTCCCCAGCTGCAGAGAGACAGGGAAGTGCTGCAGAGAGGCCAGTGCAGGGACACCAAGGTGCTGAGGGGCTGCAACATGTGTGTGAGGAGGAAAGGCTGCAGCCCTGGGGCTGGTGAGCCTGGGGAAGAGAAGCCTGAGCTCAGGGGCACCTCAGCAACACTGACAAGTATCTGTCCAGCTGCAGAGGGACAGGGAAGTGCTGCACAGAGGCCAGTGCAGGGACACCAAGGTGCTGAGGGGCTGCAACATGTGTGTGAGGAGGAAAGGCTGCAGCCCTGGGGCTGTTGAGCCTGGGGAAGAGAAGCCTGAGCTCAGGGGGCCCTTCTCAGTGCTGCTCAGTCCCTACAGGAGGATGGATGGGGCCAGGCTTTGTGCTGGGGTGGCCAGTGGCAGGACAAGGGGTGATGGGCACAGGCTGGGACACAGCAAGTGCCCCTGGCCCAGGAGGAGCAAGTCCTTTGGTGCTGAGGGGAGGGAGCCCTGGCCCAGGCTGCCCAGGGAGGGTGTGGAGGCTCCTTCTCAGGAGGTTCCCAACCCCAGCTGGACACGTTCCTGTGCCCCCTGAGCCAGGGGAAGCTGCTGGAGCAGGGGCTGGGACTGGGGGAGCTCTGCAGGACCTTTGCAAACACTCCCAGCCTGTGTGAGGATCTGCTGGGGCTCACCCTGGTTGGTGCAGTTGGCGTGAGTCTCGTCGCTGTAGTCGCCGCAGTCGTTGTCCCCATCGCAGGTCCAATGCACCGGGATGCAGCGGCCGCTGTTGCACTTGAACTGGTTGCTGGAGCAGGAGTGGCTGCAGCCGGCCTCGTCGCTGTTGTCCCCGCAGTCGTTGTCTGGGGAGGGAAAGGGAGAGGGAAGGGGCTCAGGGAGAGTCAGAGGGGGGGGCTCAGGCTGGTAGAGGCACGGCAGGAGCGAGGAAGGTGGAGAGAATCCCCCCCACACTTCCCTTTGCCAGAGGAGAGGAGGCAGCCAGGGGAAAGCAGGGAGCAGGGGGGATCAGATGGCCCACGCCAGCAGATGGGACGTGGGGCACCGAGCAGCCCCCCCTGGCAGCCCCCCTGGCAGCCCCCTGGCACGGAGGGGCTGGGCTGAGCAGAGAGCCCCCAGCCCCCAGCACCCCCTTTACAGAAGCAGCAGCAGCACACAGAGAGAATGAGACACAGAAACTGCATAGATCAGCCATGTACCTGGGGAGGGGGCCCAGCACCGAGGGGATGCTCTGCTCCAGGGGAGCTGAGCTGGGATGGGGAGGGGATGGGGGGCTCCTTTGTGGGGCACGTCCATGGGGAGGGGTGCTGGTATTGCCAATTGTTGGTGGGAAGGGGGGGTTCAGCTCGCCTGGAGGAAAGCCCCTCACCCACTGATGGGCTGGGAGAGCTTTAGCCTGACTCCTGAGACACTGGCAATGCAGCTCCTCTGTCTGCCCTGGCCACGGGCTTGCTGGAGACACCACAGGGCTCTGCTCTGCTTTCAGCCTGCTAAAGGGCTTTTGCTTCCCAGTGCCTCCACTTCCCCACACACAGGAGCTCACGGTGGGCACAGGGGACGTTGCCAAGCAGCTTCACCAGGCAGCCCAGCTCCTGCAGCTGCAGCCCCTGACCCCTCCAAGGCTCTCAGCAGCTCAGAGGGAGGGATGGCTGCCTCCATCCCCATGTGCTGCTGGAGCACGGGGGCAATGCCAGAGAGCATCAGGGGGCATTGCCAGGGAGTGCAGCCTTGCCAGAGAGAACAGGGGTGGCATTGCCAGCGTGTGAAGCAGCAGCCCCCTGGGGCTGGCAGCACTCTGGAGGGGGCAGGTTTGGGGTTGCTTGGGGCCAGGCTGGAGGGGTCTGGTGCATGTTGATCTATGCACTAACCGGTAGGTTTTGGACAGTTCTTTTCGTCAGAGCCATCCCCACAATCTTTTTCTGAAACACAGAACCAACCAGACAGGAGAGTGGGCACAATGACAAACAAAACCAGCACAGCATGGCACACACACACACACACACAGAGGCTGGCACAAAAACCCACACCGGGGCCAGGACGTGAACGTTGACATGGAGAGGACACAGAGAGGCTGCACAGCACACGAGTAGGATGGGGGCACGAGAGACTGGGAGCAGCAGAGGGTTACTGGGGAGCCCGGGTGGGGTGCAGCCAGGCTGGGAGCCTCATGTTGCTGTGGGTCCTGTCCCACAGGTACCTGGGTGAGGCTTTCAGCTGCACACAGAGGTGTCCCACGCCATGGCTGTGGCTTTTGGGAGGGTCTGGCTGCCTGCAGGGGTGCATCCCCAGGAAAAGAGACCATCCCTTGGTGGGGCTGGCCGAGGACAAAGAGGCCACTCGCTCAGGGAGAGACCTGCACCCGCAGCTCCCTGCTAACCCCCTTCATTCTGCAGCTCTGACCGTATCTTGCCTGCTCTGAAGCCACTGATTACACCTGACGGTGCAGAGCTGCTAAAAAGGAAAGAAGGGAAGGTGTGGGGAAGGAAAGCAGCCCTGGGGTAAAGCCTCTCTCAGGCTTGGCCCTGGAAACACAGCTAAGGCCAGATGCAAGACTGCTGGGAGACCTCCCCTGCCTTCCCTGGAGCTATGGGACCTGGCTCAGCCCCACCAGCAGCACAGGCTACTCCACACTCATCTCAAGGACTGGGACAGAGCTTTGGCCACCTTGCCAAGCAGGCCAAGGTCTGCTGAAGGGATCCCTGCCAGGCTATTCCTGCAACACACGCTCCCCAAGGGCAGCCAGGGCTAACGTGGGTCTGGGTGCAGAGGATGCGCTCACAGCTTCAGCTGATGCCTCTTCCCTTCAGGGCCTGGGCTCTGCTGTTTGGCACGAGGGTGAGAAGTGTCCGTGGCAAGACCAGGTCCCCACCAAGGTTGGTAACCCCTGTGCCTGACCTCCCCATGCCCACAGCAGCTGTGGGGCCGTGTCCTCACCGTTGTCACAACGCCAGTTGATGTTGATGCAGCGGCCGTTGTTGCAGGTGAACTGCGTCAAGGGGAAGCAGGTGGGATAAGCTGTGGAGGAGGCAGAGGCACCATCAGTGTGAGGGGAGGCTCCCAATGCCCCCAACTCCTCCTGCTCAGAGCCCAGAAGGGTCCTGTGTGCTGCCTCCTTCCCCTCACCCCCCAGCTCACCGCACGACGCCGACTCGTCGGAGCGGTCGCCGCAGTCGTCGTCCAGGTCACACGTCCAGGAGATGGGGATGCAGCGCCCGCTGGCACAGGAGAACTGGTTGGGGGAGCAGGTCCGAGCTGGCCCAAGGACAGACAAAGAGCTTTAGCAGCTGGCACTGCTTTGCTTTGCTGGGGAAAAGGCTGAGGAACAACTCCCCCCCTCCCCTCCCCTCCCTGCAGGGCTCCCGCGAGGCACCGAAGCCAAACTGTCTGCAAGGTGAGTAGCGGGGAGCGTGAGCCCCCCGAAATCTCAGCCTCAGCCCTGCAAACAAACAGCCAAGGCTGTGGCTTGACACAGCGTTGTGAGCTCCTGCTGCTGTTCCCTGAGGCTGGGATCCGGCTCCTCACCCGAGCAGGTGGAGTTGGACTCGTCCTCGTTGTTGCCGCAGTCGTTGTCCCCGTCGCAGAGCCAGCGGTTGGGGATGCAGCGGTTGTTCTTGCACTTGAAGCGGTCGGAGGGGCAGGTGTGCTGGTCTGTAGGGGACACACAGGCTCAGGACCTGCCCTCCTCCATCCCTCTCCCCAGTCTGGCCCAGAGAAAACCAGTCAAAAAAGGGGCAGGAGGCCTCCTCCAACGTGAGCATCCCAGATCCTAATCACCACCTTCTCCTCCTACAGCCAAGGGGACAAAAGCGTCCTTGGCTGCCTGTCCATCCCTCCCAGCCCAGTGGCCCCCACATCTGAAGGAAGCTTCTCCCCAACCCCGCTGCCCCAGGAGGTGACAACGCACGGCAGAGCTCGGGGGCCTCGTCGCTGTTGTCCAGGCAGTCGTTGTCCCCGTCGCACTTCCAGCGCTCCTGGATGCAGCGGCTGTTCTTGCAGGCGAACTCCCCGGGCTGGCACTGAGGTGGGGGGATGTAGGATGGGTTGGCTGGTGAAACAAAAGCAAAAGGGAGGGATGATTTTAACCAAGTGACCAAGAGCAGAGCAGCGGTGAGGACAGTCCTTGGCTGCCTGGGGTTGTCTGTGCAGTGACCCAGCAGCCCTGAGAGCATCCAGACGCTCGTGCCCACGTGCACCAGCTCCAGAGCATGAAACAGGGGCAGAGACTCTGGCCCAGGGGCATGCACAGGCTGTGCCAGCAGAACATCCCTCCTCTCATTTAGGCTGGCAAAGCACAGCAGTGCCCAGGCTGCCTGCCCTGAACGGGGCTCTTCCCCCATCCTGGCAGCTTCAGATGTGGTTGCTCAGACAGAGATTTCCACTTGCTCTTTCCGTTGTGCAAGAGGAGGAACAGGACCCAGTAACATCCCTTGTCTGCAGTCTCCCATGGCTGCAGAGAGCACCCAGCTCCCCAGGTCCTTGGGCAGCCCCACACCACGTGTGGCATCACTGAGCAGAGCTCTAAACCCTGTATCCCAACCCATCTCCCAGGGAAAGGGCATCCCCACGCAGGGCCAGGTCCTGGCAGCCTACCCTGGCAGGTGACTGAGTCCATTCCCAGGAGCTGGTCCTCAGCACAGGCACACTGACGGCCCCGGGGGGTGGCCAGGCACAAGCTGCTGCAGCCACCGTTGTTTACACGGCACTTGTTGGAGCCCACTGTGGAGGAAAAACAAGAGTGAGGAGAAAGGGACTTCAGAGCTGATTCCTGGGGAGCTGCTGAGTGTCTCAGGACTCGCTCAAGCCACCCCAAGCCCAGGCAGAGCTCCAGGCTGGGGCAGAGGGGCTGGGGCACAAGGGTGATGGGGGGAGGCTGAGGGAATGGGGGTGTTGAGGAGAGACAGGAGCACTCTCTGCAGCTCCCTGACCTGGTGGGGGTCAGGCTCTGCTCCCAAGTGACAGAACAAGAGGAAACAGGCTCCAGCTGCCCCAGGGGAGGTTGAGATTGGAGCTGAGGCAGAACTTTTTCCCTTGACAAGGTTGTCAGCCCCTGTGCCAGGCTGCCCAGGGAGCTGGGGCAGTGCCCAGCCCTGGAGGGACCCCAAAGCCGTGGGGCTGAGGTGCTGAGGGGTCAGTGCTGGGCTGGGCAGGGTGAGGGCTCAGAGCTGGGACTTAAAAGGTCTTTTCCAACCAAAACAATTCTCTGATGACTCAACAAGCTCCACAGCTGGAACCCAGTTGGAATCCCCCAACTCAGCAGGCAGCGGGGACCCCTCAGGCAGGGACACGGCCAAGAGGAGGCAAAGGAAAAGTGTGTGGAGGAGGCTGAGAAAACAACCCCATCCCTCTCCCCAGCTCCATCCCAGCGTGTGGGGCAGCGCCTTGGGCCCAGCACCTTGCTGCTGCTGCGCGTCGTACATGCGGATCTCGAAGATGGGCGGGCGCTCGTTGCGCAGGAGGCTCACGGCCTTGGACGTCTGCTCCAGGCGGTAGATGCTGCCGCTGCGGTACTCGGTCCAGAAGAGGAAATTGCTGTAGTGGCACAGCCCGAAAGCGTGGTTCAGCTCCGGGCCCTCGTACACGATCTGCAGGGACAGGCACAGCCCAAGGGGCTCGTGGTCACGATGGGTCAGAGGAGCCCGAGGTGAGGGGAGAGAGAAAAGAGGGTCATAAGATCATGGTTGGAAGGGACCTCTAGAGATTATCCAGCACAACCTCCCCTGCACAAGCAGCTCCCACCCAGCTCAGCTCACACAGGAACGTGTCCAGGGGGGTGTTGAAGAGCTCCAAGGAAGGAGCCTCCACACCCTCCCTGGGCAGCCTGGGCCAGGAGTTTCTCCTCTTGTGCCAGTGGAACCAGAGAGTCACACACTGGTGGGGGTGGGAAGGAAGCGCCAGAGCTCCTCCAGCCCTAAAGCAGGTTCCTCATGGTCAAGGGGCACAGGAATGTGTCCAGATGGGTCTTGGAGACCTCCAAGGAAGGAGCCTCCACCCTCTCCCTGGGCAGCCTGGGTCAGGGCTCCCTCACTCAAACACTCAAACAGTTTTTCCTCATGTTTAAATGGAATTTGTTGTGTTCCAGCTTCATCCCATCACCCCCTTTGTCCTGTTGCTGGATACAATAGAAAAAAAAGTGCTGCCCCAACCTCCTGACACCCACCCTTTAGATGTTTGTAAATGTTAATGAGATCCCCCCTCAGTCTCTTCTCCAGACTGAACAGCCCCAGGTCCCGCAGCCTTTCCTCGTATGAAAGATGCTCCAGTGCCCTGAGCATCTTGGGGGCCCTGCACTGGCCTCTGTGCAGCAGTTCCCTGTCCCTCTGGAGCTGGGGAGCCCAAAACTGGCCCCAGGACTCCAGCTGAGGCCTCCCCAGCTCTGGCAGAGCAGAGGGGGAGCAGAACCTTCCTTGCCCTGCTGCCCACACTCTGCTTGCTGCCCCCAGGCTGCCACTGGCTCCTTGCCCACGAGGCCACGCTGCTGGCTCACATTCAGCTTATTATGGATCAGGGTGCAGCAGGGAGCATGGAGGTTGCAGCAGGGGAGAGGGGCTGAACCCCTTGAGCAGAGCTGCAGCAGCTTGAGGCAATATCTCAGCTGCCCACAGCCCCAGCCCCGGGGTCAAACGGAGCCCCTGAGGGTTCCACCTGCCTTGCGCTCGGTGCCGTTGAGATAAACCATCTCGATACGGTCGTAGAAAGCATCCACCCAGTAAAGGATCCGTGCTGGGATGTCCAGGCTCAGCCCGTTGGGCCACAGCACGGTCTTGGAGGTGATGAAGATGTTGCGGTTGGAACCGTCCATCCAGGCTCTCTCAATCTTGCCCCTTTTGCTGTCCTTGGGATCCTCCTCCCAGTCTGTCCAGTACATCCACCTGCCCCACACACACACACACACACTGAGCACAAACAGGAGCAGCCACCAGCCCACTGCTGCTCTGATGGGCTCTGCCCACCCCTCACTGAACCCAGGCTGCTGGCACAGCAGTGGGGAGCTCCTGCTGCCCAGTGCCCAAGCCCCACGGTCCTCTCAGCCACACCAGTGCTGCTGAGCCCGGGCCAGAGCTGCCACACAGCACAGAGCTGCTGCCAGCACCGTGGCTGAAGCTGCCCGGCCCCACTGGCACAGCTCAGGAGCCACTGTGGGCGCTCAGAGATGCAACAACTGCTGTGAGGAGCTGAGGAGCCCATCAGCAGCTCTGCAGGGGCTCAGATGCAGGCAGGAGTGGACATATCCATCCAAAAACCAGTATTGCCCACTCTTGAGCCAGCATTGCCCACCCAGGAGCCAACCCTGACCACCCAGGAGACAACTTTTCCCACCCAGGAGCCAACTTTGCCCACCCAGGAGCCAGCCCTGCCCTCCCAGGCCCTCTCACCCGTTCAGGGGATCCACCACGATGGCTCTGGGGTGCGTCATCTTCCCCTCGATCAGCGTCTTCCTCGTCTGAGCAGCTTTCTCCAGCCGAGCCACGCTGATGGTTTTCTTGGGGCCATCGTCTGTCCAGTACAAATTGTTCCCCATCCAGTCCACGGCGATCCCTTCCACGTTGTGGATGCCTTTGGGGAAGGGTGGCAGATGAACAGTGGCCCTTGGCACCACCTGATGCCAACGCAGAGTGACTTGGGCGATGGTCCCCCAGCCCCAGGGCAGGCAGCTGCCCCACAGGCACCACGGCCATGGGGAAATTGGGTTGGGAAAAGCCAGACTGGGGAGTGTCCTTGGCTGATTGGCCCCAAGGCAACACAAACATCCTTGGCTGGCAGCGTGGGGATGGATGTGCCACCACGCTGAAGCCCTTCCTCCTCCTCCTCCTCCTCCTGTTTGGTCAGATTGGGATGGGCCAGCTTGGGCAATTGGAGGTGGGGGGGGACACATCCAGTGGAGGGTGGTCCCTGTCCCTCCTCTGTGCCTGTCTCTCTGCAGCAACCTCCAGCTAAACCCAAGCAGCAACTCTCTGAGGGCTCAAAGGCTCAAGGCAGAGCGACAGCAGCGCTGCCACGACACCAGCAGATGCCCTGAGGGGTGTCACTGGTGGTGCCCAAGGGGGAGCTGCCAGAGCCAGGGAAGGTCCAGGCTGGGGCCCCTCTGGCCACTCACCGTCCTTCAGGATGGTCTCTCGCTCGGTGCCGTCGATCTTCTGGCGCCCGATGAGGTAACTGGTGGTGTCGGCGAAGTAGATGAAGCCGGTCTCGGCGTGGAAATCCAGCGCCCGGGGGTTCATCAGGTTCTCGATGGGGATCATGTGCTCGTCGGGCACCTTGGCGCCCATGTCCATGCCCCGGATGATGCCCGGCCGCCCCTTCCCGTACACCAGGAACAGCTCGTGCTCGGGCTCTGAGGGGAGGAACGGGCTGAGTCACGGCCACCAGCTCGGCACAGGGTGGTCTGAGGGGTTGGCAGCCCCGTGCAGGGGGCACTGGGGGTGTCACAGCCGTGGCACTGAGGCCAGAACCTGCCCCCCTGCACCCAGCGGGTCGGTGGGGGCTGCAGAGCACACAGGCTGTTTGCAGCCAGGAGGGATGGAACTGCAAAAGCTCTGCTCGGCCCTGGGTGTGCTCCAAACCCCTTGGCACAGTGTCTCTCTGCCCAAACTGGTCCCTCATAGACAAGGTGACCACCAGCCCCCTCCCACATCTACCCAGGCAGAGCCAGGACTCACTTTTGCAGGACTTGCCATCGCTGCCCAGGCTGAAGCCGGAGCGGCAGCGGCACGTTCGGCTCTTGTGGCTGTTCCCCAGCAGGCAGATATCCGAGCAGCCTCCTGGCTTCCCAAACTGGTCGGGCTCACAGGCATGGCTCCTCACTGCAACACACAGCACACGGGCTCCAGCAGCCACAGAGGCAACCAGAGCTGCACACACACACACACACCCTTGTCCTCTGCACCTCCAGCGAGGGGACGCTGATCCGCGTCACCAGATGCGTAAGGGAGGTGGCTGTCGGGTGAGTTGATGATCTTTAAGGTCTTTCCCAAGCTGAAATGATTCTATGAGGAGGTGATCTCGTGGGTGCTGGTGGGCTGAGAGTGACCCTCAGGGTTTAGGGGTGACCTTTTCCCCTCAGAGCTCCTGGGGAGTCAGCCAGGGGCTGAGCATTGCACGGGACAGAGATGGGAAAGGACCTGCCCAAGACGAAGCATCACTGAGGAGGAAAAGCTGTGAGGGGCACTGGGTGATGCTACCTCCATCCTGCCAGCTCAGCACATGTCAGAGTGGAGGCCTCGTGCAGGTACAGCCAGCACCAGCCCCTCCAGCACAATCCTTCACTGCTCAGAAACCTCCTGATGACTCCTACAGCCTGGAAAACGCCAAAGCAGGCTGCAGGCTCTGTAAGGGCATTTTAAAGGAGCAAACTGATTAACTGCAGGAAGGTGCTGGGGGTGGAGAAGGCAGATGAGGAGGGACACGGGTTGGGGACCAGAGCCTGCAGCTCCCCTGGGATCCCTCGGGGCCGGGAGCGGGCGGCTGCGGTCGAAGGGCAAACGCAGCCCTGGCAGCACGTGGGCACCACGAAGGGAACACATCAATATTGCAAGATCCTGCCTCTGCTCTCGAGTCCCTGAGCTCTCCAGAGAGATGTGAGGGATCAGGCACGTGGCACAGCTGCCTGGCTCATGGGAACAGCGGCCAAGGCTCTCGTAGGAGGAGGTGACAGCATCACAGCGTGGTGTGGGTGGGAAGGGCCCTGCAGAGCTGCTCCAGCCCCTGCCCCTGCTCCAGCAGCTTCCCCTGGCTCAGGGGGCACAGGAACGTGTCCAGATGGGGTTGGGAACCTCCTGAGAAGGAGCCTCCACACCCTCCCTGGGCAGCCTGGGCCAGGGCTCCCTCCCCTCAGCACCAAAGGACTTGCTCCTCCTGGGCCAGGGGCACTTGCTGTGTCCCAGCCTGTGCC
>WBNH01009638.1:54996-81243 GCA_013401255.1 Urocolius indicus
CCTGGCTGGCAGGATTCACCCTGATGGTATCAAACCCTTCCCTGCACCACGACCTGCAACGAGACCCAACGGAGCAGCGGTGCTGGGGTGCTCTGTCTGAGCACAGTCCTGCACCCTGGGTTATCCAGGTCAATCTCTGCTCGCTCCAACACCTCCAACTGAGCATTTTGTCTCAGGGCTGAAGCCCTGGGGATGTCGGGCCAGTGACCAAACCAACCCTCCCCTCCGGAAAGGCGAGGCCAAGAGCACCCGCAGCCACCACCCAGCGTGATGCATCTCCTCAAAACAAGTGGAAACAGCCAGAGCCAAGGAAATAGCATCAGATCAACCAAGCTGAAGGCCTGTGCAGCGTTCCTGCAGCACTGCCCAACGTGCCAGAACCAGCACTTTGGGGTGGAGGCGAAGCTGGTGCAGCCAGAGCCAACCCCCCCTACCCCGAGCCTGGCTCCTGGGTGGGATCAGGGATGAGCGAAGAGCGGGGTGCACAGGGCCGGTGGGGAGGCGGCGTGGGGCAGGCAAAGGGACGTGTTTGTGCCTCTGAGACGGAGCTGCCTGCGTCACGCTGCCTGGCCCAGCGCCCACCCTCCCTCCCCCTGCCCCCNAAAAAAAGCAGGTCTTGGCTGGTGCCTGCATGGATGAGTCAGAGTCACAGGACCACGGGAGCGATCCAAGCCAGGGCAGACAGCGAGCGGCCGGTGCGACGGCCCCCGGACCCCCCGTGCAGGGCCATGGACCCTCTGGCCATGGGGGTGCTGAAGGGGATGCAGCCATCACTCAACTCAAGCCTCAATCCTCCTTTCCCATCACTCTCCCCTAAAGCCCGTGGTGTCAGGGGGGGCCTCAGCACCTCAGCAGCCACCTCCCCCTGAGCCTGAGCCCACAGCCACGTCCAGCCCGTCCCGTGGGGAGGAAGCTCACCACTCTCCAAGGGCCAAACAGGAATCAGAAAGGGGATTAAAAAAAATGACCAAAACAAGTTCTAAGCTTCCAGCCACTTGCTTCCCAGGTCCTACAGCTTCCCTCACACCTCTGCTGCTCAGAGGAGAGGGTCCCAGTACCCCCCCCCCCCCCCAGGGGTCTCCCAGTCAGGCTGCAGCTCAGGCAGGGCAGAGCTGGGCTGGGGGAGCTGGGGGTGACGCAACCACTCCTCGTCTCCCAGGCTGTATTTTTGCAGCTGGAAAGCATTACCCTCCTCAAAGGCTTTTGTTTTGCTGCTTTGCTCCTTCTCTCCCTGCTCGCCATCCTCCCAGCTCCTTCACAGGAATCAGCTTTTGCTGTTACAGCTCTCGTAGCCCCAGCTCAACCTGGCTTTCCTCTGCAACCTTTCAGTTCAAGCTAATTTAGCAAATGTCTACTTTGAACCCCTCATATTAGCTCACAGAGAACTCCCCCCACTCACCACCAGCACCACTTGGCTTTGGGTGCCTGGGAAAGATGTGCCATGACCACTCATCACTGGCAAGACCTAAGCCAGGACCCAGCTCAGGGGCACCAGTAGGGACCAGCCCATCCCCAGGCATGGGATGGGTCTGGAGAACAACTTTCATGGCAGGAAGAAGTGAGGGGCAGTGACAATCCCTCTCCTCCTTGCCCACAGCTCCCAGTAGCAATGGTGGGTTGGGGCTGGTGAGTGTGTGCTCCCCATCAATTCCCATCCCAGAGTCATCCTCCTTGCTCAACCCTGGCTGGGCATTGCAAGCGATTGCAACACACCCAACTCATCGCCCAGGGTTTGTTCTTTTGCTGGTGTTTGAAAAGAGGAGCCTGTGGGGGCAGAAAAGAAGGAATGTCAGCTTTACAGGCTCTCCCCTGGAACAAGCCACCCAACCTCCTCAGGCCAGCGAGCTGTGGTCCCTGCCAGCCAGCCCCCTTCAGAGGAGCCAGGAGCTCCCTGCATTGAGGTGGGTTTTGACCTTCTTTGTTGGGAGAGAAGAGGGAGAGAAAGGAGCACCAAAAAGCTCATCAGCAACGTTGCTCAACAAGGGTGGGCTGGCAACTTCAGCAAACTCCACAAGCCACCCCAACACAGATGTTTCCTGGTTTCAGCCGAGTCATCCTGACCAAGCTCTCGCCCGAGGTCCCTGCCACAAAACAACGTGGCTGTGTCACCCTGCCCTTGGCTTCTCCCCTTTTCCTTCTCGTGGCCACTGGTGGAAGAAGCTGAAGCAGCCTCTGGGGCCAGCAAGCCCTGAGCAACCACTGCTGGGGCCAGCTGGCTGCAGGAGGAGGCTCCTACGTGTCCCTTCCAGCTCAGACTCCTCCAGCACTGGGTCAAGATCTGTTGCAGCACTCAGGGATTTCAGCTGCCCCAAGAGGAAACAGAAGCATCAAGCCTGCACCCAAAAAGTTCTTGGCCCTTAGACTCCTACTTCCCAGGCTCTCTCAGCAATTGCCCTCCCCAGTTCCCATCTCATCCTGGGGCTGGGAGCATCTTGTCCTGCTCAAAGAGCTCCTTGACACGAGCAGGTCATGGACTCCAGGGCTGTCCACAGCGAGCTCGTCGCCAGGAATCCTCCCTCTCCTTAACCCAAGGCCTGGAGCATCTGATGTACCCCAGGAGCACTCAAAAGCATTGCAAAGGCTGTGGGGTGGTTGGGTTTGGGTTTTTTTTTTGGGGAAGGAGCTTTGCTGACCCAGCACATAACTTTCCTCTGCATGAATCAGTTGTTGTGCAGTCTGCAAATCCATCAGCTGCGGCCCTGACGGGAGGGAGGGAGGGAGGAAGGAAACGTGCAATCTTCCCCTCAGACCCAGACAGGGATTTCAACACAGCCCCGAAAACAGCTGCACTGAAGATGTGGAACAACTCAGCAGCTCATCCTGACTCTTGCACAGAAGAAAAGAAAAAATAGACACCCTACCTGGGGAGGTGGGTGAAGGTGCAAAGAGCTTTTGATGTGCAAAGCAGCAATCTGAAAGCCCAGCCAAGGGAGCAGCCCCCCCGTGGGGTGTCTGGAGCAGGGCAGGACAGGGACACTGGGCAAGAGAGCTCCCAGCTTTGCTGGGACCCTTCCTTGCAAGACTCCCTTCGTTGAAGGAACTGAAAACATCACCATTTCCCACAGCAGGCACCAAAGGTCCTTGTCCTCCATCCTGCTGAGGTGCATTTTCCCCCTGGCCTGAGCACGTGGGGATGGGGAAGAGCTGGGCTGAGCTCTGCTGCTGATTCACACCTCGCTTGGAAAGGGAGAACACTGGTGTCCAAGAGCATCTGCTCACAACAGCCCCACGTGGGCTCTGAGCTAACACGAGCCCCAGCAGCAAACAAGTGCCCAAAAAAAAAAGCACTTGGGGCTGCAGAGAAAAGCACCCAGATGGACACAGAGCATCAAACCCAACCGTCTGTGCCACGCCAGGAGCTCAGACACCTCCCAGAGAGCAGCCTCCTGGGCATCCTGGCAACAGCCAGAGGAGCCACAGCCCAGGGGGAGGTGAGGAGGGGACTGTGCCCCCAGCTCAGGGGCCGGTTGGCAGCGGCAGAGCCGGTGACACGGTGGGGAAGGAGCTTTGGGAAGAGCCGGCGGCCGTTCGGGCTCCACAGATGCCTCCAGAAGAGCAGCAGAGGCTCGTCAGGAATGTGCTCCCCAGGGCTTCTCAAACGCATCAGCTTCCTACTTTTCCTTTTCACAGGGAAGGATCCGTTTGATACATTTACATAATGCCATAATCTGGAGGAATTTCTGTCTCTTCCCTTCCACCAGACATCCCTCCCCTCCCTCCCCCCCCAGAGAACAAGGGCTGTCTCTGTAACAGCAACGTGCTCCCTGGATAAACACTGCTCCTGGGGACAATTTTCCTTAATTAGAAGTGTGTTAACAGGACAGGGAGGAAGACAAACTCCAGCCCTGATGGGCACCCCCCAGGCTCCACGAGGGTCCAGCATGGCCACCCCCATCAGCCCTCCCCAGGTTACAGACACCCCCCCCACCCCCCATCTCCTTGTGCCAGAAGCCACCACCTCCAGCCTTCTGCCAGCTCTGAGGTGGGGAAGGAGAGGGCAGGGGATGGGACAGACACACACACACAGCCACAGCCATCACGTCAGCCTTGTTCCCTCAGAAAACCAGCCTCAAAAGTAAATACATCTCATCCCACCACCCCCCCCCTCATTCATCAGCTTAGCTCAGTGGAGGAATAGCTGGGTGGATGCCGGTGGCCCATGTCCAGGACGTCTGACTCGGATCCCTGTGGCCTCTGCACACACTCACACTTGTTCCTGCACAAGACAAACCCTCCCCAGGAGGTAAAAAACATCTCCCCCTTCCTCTCCCAGGGGCTGTGCAGCCCCTCTGCTCACTGGGATGCTGTGGGAGGTAAAGCCCCAGCACCACCATCCCCAGCCAGGCAGAAGGACTTGCCCAGGAATGGAAGATGCCACAGCATCACCCTTCACCAGGGAGCCTCAGGCTGGCTGGACTCACAGCTCCATGGCCTTGGAGCATGCAGACAGCCCAGCATCACAGCCCTGTCCTAAGGGAAAGGCTCAAGGACCTCTCCAGCACCAGGCACAGCTCTGGGCTGACACGTTCTCCAGTTCCCCAGGGACGAGCTCAAGCCCCACAGCAACCCTTCATGAGCCTGGATGAGGTCCCAGAGGTGGGGAGGGCAGGAAGAGAGATGGAGCAAGTGCCACCTCAGCTGCATGGAGGGCAGCCAAGGGACTGCTAATTACTCTGCCTTAATGAGGCCATTCCATGGGTAAAAATATTCAGCAGAGGCTGATGGAGGGACAAGGCACTTGGCTTCCTTCTGGGTGAGAGAGAGAGAGACAGGCTCAGTGGGAACCCAGGATGATTTCTGGGGGTAGGAGGGGGGAAAAAGAAAGGGAAAACGGGGCCAATCTGGGCAGAGAGAACCCTGGCAGGGCTGGGCACAGGCACAGGCGTGTGCTCCTGGCCATCTGAAACCAAACCTGTCCCTGTGTACCAGAGGATCCCAATGATCCAGGACGTTAATGTCACCCTTTGGTCTGCAGCAGCCTGGGAATGCAGCTGCCTCAGGTTCAGTGCCTCAGGGCTGGCTGGAGGGGAGCAGCTCTCCCTGCCAGAGACACTGCATGATGCTTCTCCATCCCAGGGAGGCAGAAAAGATCATTCCCTGCTCCCCCACCAACTCCAGCCTGGGGGTGACCACGAGGGAGGGAGATGGCAGCTCAGGCAGCAGATCTGACCAAGCCTGAGCATCCTCCAGAGCAGGGGGATGCTGCTGCCTTCAGGCTGCTCAACAGACCCAACACAGCTCACTCCAGTGGGGTCTCAGTCCTGTAGAGAACCTTCACCCCCATCCCACATCTGAGGGGACACTGAGGGGTGATGAAAAGCAGAGGAGCCTGGGCAGAGGCACAGAGCAGGCTCCAGGCTGAACCAGCAGGCACCCAGTTAACAGACTCATCAAAGCCACTGCGTCCCCTCCAGCACAGGGAGCTTGGCTGTGTACACACTGGCCTCAGCCACTGCACCCATCCCTTGCTCTCCACAGCCACAAACAGTTAAAGAAGGAACCAGCAGATGAAGTTCCCAACCCTGCAGCTTCCTGGCCAAGTCACCACACTTCGGAGCCTCTTTCTTGGCTGGGATGAGGCAGCAAAGGAAGAAATAAATAGCTTTCCATGCAAAGCAAGGAGAGGGAGGAGGGGGGGAAAAAAAATGTCCTTGGATTCCTCTGCAGAGCAACATCTCCCTGAAATCAATTTGTCCCAAACCCTGGAGCTCCTCTGCCTGCTGGCAAGGGGACAGGTCATTAGGGCTGAAACGGAGTCAATGAAAACAACCTCCCAGACAGGCCTGTGTGGACAGATGCTGCCCAGGGAAGGGTTTCATGCTGCCCAGAGTGCTGTTGTTTAGGGGGCTCATCATGCACTTGGGGATCAAATGTCCTGATATTTCAAACCCCCTTTTTTTCCCTGGGGCTTGTTTTTATGAAAGCAAAAGAAAACAACCAACCTTGAAGCAAGGAATAATAAATCAATGGAGCTCCAGTTCTCTTTCCTAGCAGCCCTGGATGTGTCCCCACCGACACTCCTGCCCTACAAAGGCTGCTACAGCCCAGGCTCTGTCACTGCAGCAAACCTGTGGCCGTCACCCCTGTGCTGGGAAGGAACTAAAGCTGCAGGCACCTGGGTTTCTGGAGCTGTGAAGCAGCTGCAGTGGCAGCAGAGATAAAAGCATTGGGTGAGATGATGATCCCTGGCACCAGCACTGAGGGTTGCAAAAGGGTCACGAGAAAGGGGGCAAAAAGGGAAAGAGGAGAGAAAAGGGGGGAAGGGTGGGACATCCCTGAGAAGCCCAGGCTTAGGTCTCCTGACACACACACCCTGAAGTGTTTTCCCACTCCTGAGGCCGTGCTGCTCCCTCCCACCACGCTGCAGCCGAGGCTCTGAGGCAGCAGCACAGGCTCAGGTTGCTGCAAACCATCCGTGTCCTGCTCAGGAGTGTCCCTCACAGCTCACAGCGCTGCTCACCCTCCTGCTCTTCCCCCCACAGCCCTCGCTGGGTGGTGGAGGGGGGGTGGCATCACCTTTCTGTGTCACCCCATGGGGAATGAGGGCACCAGCGTCATTTAAGGTCGCACAAACCCAACCACAGAGCAAAGAGCTTCTTGCCCTCACCCCTCTCTGTCCCAGGACCTCCAAGCAGAGCTTTCAGGAGCTGCAGCTGGACCCCAACAACCATCCCTGGGATGAGAAAGGCACAGGCTGGGTTAAGCTGGGCAGCAAGAAGGGCTGTGGGAGCAGAGGTCTCCGGGCCATGGGATGCTGCAAAGCTTTCTGCACGCATCACCTCAGCAGAAATGGCAGCAGGAGGGTTAAAATCAAAGCAGCCACCACCTCAGACAGAACCCACCCTGTCCCAGGCACTGAGACTATGGACAGTCATCCCAGCCCTGGGAACATCATGCACTGTACCCCCAGCTCTGCCCCAGAAGTGCCCACCAAAGGGTCAGCAGCACCAGCCCTGGCCACAGCAGCTCAGTGGCACAAGGGCTCAGAAGCAGACACTGGTGGGTGGTTTTGGGGTGGGGGGGGAAAGGTGGGTTTGTTTTTTGGTCTGTTGTTTTGCTTTGGAATTCTTTGGAAGCCCAACTTCAAACAAACAAGGGCATTGTCTGGGGAAAACACGTGGAGGCTGGAATCTGGCTGAGAAAAAGCCACGGGATCAGAAAGTCCCTGGAGGTCAGGGATTAGCAGCTGGGCAAGGTGGGTGCACAGGGACTGTGCAGCACACAACCCCCACAGGGCTGTTTTGGACCTTTAAGGTCACCAAGTCCAAGCATTAAGCTGACCTGAGAGGTGCCCAGGGCTTCCCAGCCACCACCAGTCAGCTCTGACTGATGGGCAGAAACAATCCCAACACGAGCTGGGAGGAGGGAAAAGAGATGGAAGGCTTCACACCAGCCTCTGAGCTTTAGTGTGTCTCTGGGGAAGAAGAAAAAAAGACCTGGGGGTAGGGAACAGACCAGCTCAGATCAACTGAGCTCAGAACACGTGCCTGGGAGCCAAGGGACAGGCAGCACGAACAAGTGCCTCAGTACTGAGGGGAGAGAAAGGGTTTAGCAGTGCAAGGAGCAAGGGGTGGAGGGGGGGAAAGCAAAGCTTCAGCGTACAGTGGGTCTTGCCAAGCCCTGTTAATAGCCTTCATTTAACACATCTCCCCCCAGCAGAAGTGACACTAATCTCTCTGCAGGAAGGGAGCAGGGACGGTGAGGCAGGGAAGCAGAGCTGCTGTGGGAGCAGAGCTCTGACATCTCACCAGCCCAGACCTGCCCCTGACAGCTGGGGGGCTGCTAATTTCCAGCCCTTTCAGCATCAGTCTTTCCCCCCCCCCGCGCCCCCCCCCCCCCCCCCCCCCCCCNNNCCCCTCCATCCCTCCTTCAGATGCCAACTGGAGCCCCATTAGCAGCAGGCACCAGGGAAGCCTCAGTCCTGCTGTGAGCAGATAATGCCATAAAGCAGCAAATAAAGAGGGGAAACCACTAATTGGATTCACGGGTCTCTCCAGTGTCCTGACAGGGAGAAGCAGGCAAGTGACATTATCTCCACATCACAACCCCCAGCACCAGACCCAGGGCTGGGAGAAACTCATTGCTCCAACTTGTCAAACCCTGCCCTGGGAGGACGTTTCCCCTCCGTGTCACCCACCCACAGCGATGCCACGGGGGCAGGGACTCAGCACAGAGCCTGCCAGGAGCACCCAGCAAGGCTGTGTGAGGAGCATTCCCTTGGGAAACAGGACAGGTTCCTGTGCCCCCTGGTTGAGGGGAACCTGCTGGGCTGGAGCAGCTCTGCAAGGCCCTTCCAGCCCCCAGCATCTGGGGATTCCATGAAGGAGGGACCCCCCCTTCCCCACCACCTTCCAGCTCCTTCACAAACACCCACCAGCCAACAGCAGCTGGGACCATGTGTGGGAGCTGCTGGTCCTTCCCTCTCTGCTCCCCTCATCCCAATGCAGAGCCTTTTCCACCCAGGTCAGCTCAATTCTCCTCTTCCCACCCCGAGCTACAGCAAAGCATGAGGAGGCCAAGTGAAGCAAAGCACCTCTTCTTGTCTGGACTTGAACACGTTCTTATTACGAGCTCCCTTCCTCTCCTGACCATAATTAAAAGGTCACGTCTCAGATTAACTTCCCGGAGCTGGAGCAGCCCAAGAAAAACCACACTAAGAAACATCCCAAAAGCAGCAAGGCTGTGGTTGGGGCTGCAGGTCCTGATCCTGCACTGACACCTCAGCACCGTGCTCAGGGTGGCTGCTCCTCCTGCAGCTCCAACCCCTTCAACTCAAGAGCCAGGTCACTGGTCCTTGCTGCTGCAGGAGCCTCAGCCCCACGCTTGAAAGCAGCTCAGGACCCTCCCAGCACCGGGGACTTGGCTGCAGAACAGCACCCTGAAAGCTCCCAGCTGACTCCCAGAGGTTCCACTTCCCCATGGGCCAAGCCACAGCTCAGGGCTCACGTGTCACCCATGAACCACAAGCCACTGCTGCAGGACATCACGGCACTGAAGCTCAGCTCCATGGGGAAGGAGCGTGCAGCCAGAGCTCCACACAGCCCTGCTCTCTGCCACACAGACAGGAGACCAAACTCAGCCTGAGGGAGCCTGAAGAGAGGAGGTAGAAGGAGAATGGAAATGAGAGTCATAGAAACAGAATGGTGAGGGCTGGAAGGGTCCTGCAGAGCTGCTCCAGCCCCAGCCCCTGCTCCAGCAGCTGCCCCTGGCTCAGGGGGCACAGGAACGTGTCCAGATGGGGTTGGGAACCTCCTGAGAAGGAGCCTCCACACCCTCCCTGGGCAGCCTGGGCCAGGGCTCCCTCCCCTCAGCACCAAAGGACTTGCTCCTCCTGGGCCAGGGGCACTTGCTGTGTCCCAGCCTGTGCCTGTTCCCCCTTATCCTGCCACTGGCCACCCCAGCACAAAGCCTGGCCCCATCCATCCTCCTGTAGGGACTGAGCAGCACTGAGAAGGGCGCCCTGAGCTCAGGCTTCTCTTCCCCAGGCTCAACAGCCCCAGGGCTGCAGCTTTTCCTCCTCACACACATGTTCCATCCCCTCAGCACCTTAGGAGCCCTGCTCTGGCCTCTCCAGCAGTTCCTTGTCCCTCTTGAGCTGAGGAGCAGAAACCTCCTTAAGCCATGGTGGAGGAGGGAGCAGAGAGCAGAGCCCTGTCCTGCCTTAACTTCAGGCTGTCGCCTGTGAGAGCAAAGGGTGAGGCCTCTCCCTAAAAATACACACAGCCCTAAAAATACACAGTGCAAAGCTTAAATTAACTGTGCAGCCCAACACCCTGGGCAGGCAGCCGAGCCCTGGCCCCACAGCACCCTGAGCTGCAGCCAGGCTCTGACATCCACCCAGGGGCCTTTCCCCCCACACCTTGCCCTCGTTTGCTGCTGCTCACAACATCACATCTCTGTGGGGGAAAAAGGACCTGCAGAGGCAGCCCCCTCCACCTTCAGGGAGCAAAAGGCAGAGGGAGGATGGCAGCAGGGAAGCTGAGGGCTGCAAAACCTCGGAGAGATGCCCTTGCAGACCCCTGATCCCACCCTGATGGGTTTCAAAGGGTAGAAGCAGCGACAGCCCAACAGCAGGAGAGGTTTCACACATCCCACCCACCCACCTCTCCTCCTGGGGGTCCCCCCACTGCTCTGTGAGAGCTCACAAGAGATGCCCAGAAGCCCACAGGACCCCTCACTGGGCAGAGAGAGCAGAAATCCACCGAAATCCCAGCAGGTAACTCTGCTGCCCGTTCTCCCTGCTGAACTGGGACCAACAAGCCCCAACAGAGCCACAACCACCCTGGTTACAACCAGAGAGGCCCAAATGGGATGAAACCACCAGCTGCCACTCACCCCAGTGACTCAGCCAGAGGCATTTTTGGGTTAGGGCTTTGTTCTCAGCTCAGGGTGGGGACCAAAGCCTGGCTTGGCCAGAGGAACAGAGGGAAAGGGGAAGCGAAAAGAAGCGTCAAGAAGTGCCACTCTCTGCCCTGCTGTCGCCTTTCCCCTCACCCTCTCACACAAAGGAACCACAAAACTCGCTGCAAACAACCAGAGGGAAGGAAAAGGAACAAGCCCCAAAGCCTTCTGGCCCGGGAGCAGAGCATCAGCACTCACGGTGGAGGCTGAGGGAGATGTTGATGGAACGTTCTTCCACGAAGCCCTTGAGGTTGGGGATCTTGGCACACTTGAGGATGGTCTGGGAGGCGCTGTCACCCACGTGAACCCAGCACACCGTGTCCTCAACGTAGTTGAAGTCCATGGCCGTGGTCTGTTTGGCACTGGTGGGGGTGATGTTGGGCACAGGGGCTCCGCTCAGGTAGGTGGCCAAGATGTTCTGGGAGTTGGCGATGAGCAGCACGGGAGGACGATCCACAGGCTCTGGAAGGGAAAGGAGAGGAGGAAAGGGGGTCATGGCACAGCACCCAAAGCTCGTGGCTGCAACACCCAGTCAGCCTGCAGCCTGGCTTTGCTGCTCCAGCTAAAACAAGGAGCACAGTCCTAAGGGAAGAGCAGCCTGAAGGGTAGAGCCAGGGGCAAGGGGACATATACAGCAGGAGGCCAGGGTTTGCAGAGCTGCCCAGAAGCAATCTGCTCCTCCTGTCAAGGACCTCACCATTTTTGGCTTTGCAGGATCTGTTATCAGGCTGCAAGAGGTATCCTTCAACACAGCTGCAGCTGTAGGAGCCCTCTGTGTTGGTGCACGTCTGGCTGCAGGTCCCGTACACAGTGCACTCATCAAAGTCTGGAAGAGAAGGCAAACACCCCAAGGTTTGGACAAGCAAGTAAAGAGCAAAGGCTTCTCTTCTTCTCCAAGACAGAGCTGCAGCACAAGACACAATCCCCAAGCCACAGGGACAGCCACAACATCTGATCGCTGCTCGTTGCCCCTCTCCTGTTTTCCAGCATCCTCTCTGAGGCACAGACACTGGCAGCACGTGTGAGCCCATCCATGGCCCCTGACTCTGTCCACAAAGGCAAAGCCTTTTCCTTATTCCCTCCCAACATTTTCCTCACTCAGGTTTTCAGGAGCTGCATATCCACAGCCCCAGGGCAGCAGGGAGGGAGCCAGAGCCTCATCAGTGCCCATGTTCCTCTCTGAAAGTTGGGGTCTGCAGCCCAGAGGAGCCAGCAGCTCCGTGCCAGGGGTGTGATGGCTCTGCCCACCCCACACCAACCTTTGCAGCTCTTCCTGTCCTCAGCCAGCTGGAAGGAGTTGTTGCAGTAGCAGACTGGTCCGCTCAGCGTCGGCACACAGTGGTGCTGGCAGCCCAGGGCCGTGCAGTTGGATAATTGCTCTGAGGAAACAAGGGGAAATGCAGGAGGCTGTCACCCACGTGCAAGCATGGAAGCTCAGGTGAAGGACAGGATGGATGCCAGGGCCCCAGAGCTGGATGTAGGGGACCCTCAGGCACCCCCACGCTGTCCCTGTGCTGCCCAGGGGGAGGGAACGACCACATGCAGTCAGCTGTGACCCAGCACTCCTCACACAGCTCTTAGCTCTGGGGTATCCCAGGGGATGTGGAACTCTGAGAGCCTTTGGAGCTTATCCATCACATCCTCTCCACGTCAGCTTCCCTCTAACCAGGGCTGCAGGGAGCCCAAAGACCACTCTGAGCCCTGAGTTCACAGCCACCCAACCTCTGCAAAGGCAGCAGCACCCCAGGGTCAGGATCAAGGTCAGGGTTGGGTGGCCCTGGGGTGAAGCAGGGACCAGAGATGCAGCCTCTCAGCTCACTGCCTCCTGTAGCTTCGTTTCCTTGAGCAGTTCCACACCCCAGTAAAGCCTCCAGCTGCCCAGTGCTGCCAAGGGGCAGGGGGAGCCCAAGACTCTGGCCACACTCCAGCACCTCAGTGTCCGAGCAGTTGAGTGGAAGTGCCTCCCCAGGGCAGCATCACCAGCTCTCCTGATGCCAGATGCGAGGTGGGGGAACCTTTGGCATCTAACACAAGAGCTAATGAGCTTTACATCCCTGACATGCCCAAACCTGTGAGCAGCAACTGTGCTGACCCAGCCCTCGCCTCGTGTGTGCTGGCCACGTGCTGCCCAGCTGTGAAGCATCAGCTCTCACTGAGCTAACCAGAACCATCAACCAAATGCTAAATGCCAGCTCAGGCCCAGCTGCCCTGGGCTCCTCCTCCCATGGGAGAGGAGTTTGGGTCCCAGTTGAGGGCTGGGTGGGAAGGAGCCCTTCAGGGCAGGGTGTCCCACATCAGGCTGCAGGCAGAGGAAGGGCTGTGGAGAAAAACCAGCTCCCTGCTCACCCTGAGCCTGTAGAGACCCAGCTCCAGGGGTCAGCCCAGGACACGTGTTTCTGAGCAATCTGCACACACACTGATTTAGGGAGAGTTTTCCAGCCAGATTAGCAGCTGGGGACAGGCCAGGAGGGGGGACAAAGCTCCTAGAAATTAGGTGGGGAAAAAAAAAACCCCACACTGGTATCTCTTTATCTGAAGCAGAACCCCAGCCCTGGAAGCTTTTAAACCCAGGAGACAATGCAGCTATTTAATGGCCCTGCAGGCTCAGGAATGAGGGGTATTTTACTTGCAAGCAGCTCTGGTTAATCTCTGGATCTGCTGCCCCGGGAAGAAGGGAGCACAGAGCACTGGGCACCAGTGCAAAGCCCCAGCAAAGGGGCTCAACACCAGCAACCAGGGACAACCAGTGACCTCGTGCCTCTCGCCATGGTAAAAGGGGTTAAAAAGGCAGCACCTTGTGGGGGCAGCACCCACAGCCCCTCTTTGCCCTCCCACCATCCCACCCCTCAGGCTCCTACCCCGGCAGTGTGGCCCCTCGTCAGAGCCATCCAGGCAGTCGTGGAGCCCGTTGCAGAGTTTGCTCATGGGGATGCACAGCTCTGTGCCCAGGCAGTTGTGCTCGTTGGGCTGGCAGCGGGACACCTTGCTCTGAGGACCTGCAAAGAAAGCAAGAGGCAAAACAACCCAAGCTGTGACCCCAGGGAGAGAGTGGTGATGGTTCTGTGACCCCAGGGAGAGAGTGGTGATGGTTCTGTGACCCCAGGGAGAGAGTGATGATGGTTCTGTGACCCCAGGGAGAGAGTGATGATGGTTCTGTGACCCCAGGGAGAGAGTGGTGATGGTTCTGTGACCCCAGGGAGAGGGTGATGATGGTTCTGTGACCCCAGGGAGAGAGTGATGATGGTTCTGTGACCCCATCGCTCGTGGGAAGCACCAAAACCTCGAGGGGACTCTCAGCCCCAACCTCTGGTGTCCCCCAGCAGTGACCACCAGCTCCTGCATTGCAGGTAAAAGCCCTCAAGGCAGACAGAAAGGGGGTTCAGGGAACCTCCTGTTGCCCAGGACAGCCCTGGGAAGCGTTTTGCAGTGGCTGACACACCGAGCTGTGATTCCCTCTGCCCAGGCTGATGGGAAATCCTCCTCAGTGGGATTCTCCTGCCTGAAAGCAGCTCCCACCTAGCAAAGCCAGTCCCAAATCCTCTCAGCTCCCACAGCAGCTCCAGGCCCAGAAAAGGCCATCAGGAAAAGCTCAAAGCAGGCTCTGCCCCTCAGCATCTCTCTGGAGGAAGCTCATCAACAGACACTGGATTTCCCCTCCAAGGGGCTTTGCTTTGCTCTCCAGGGTCTGCAGGGAACCTTCCCTTTTCCCTCCTCTCCACAGTGCACAGCCCAAGCAGGAGTGTTTGAACAAAAGGGTAAGAGACCTGGAGCAGCCAGAGAGGATGGAGACCCTCTGCCCAGCCCCAGACACCAACCCATGGGCTCAGGTCCCAGGAGAAAGGTGACCCCAGACCTCAGCAGCCCCAGACTCCCTGTTTCAAGCTCCTGAGGGTCACATCCACTCAGGGCTGCCTGGACATACGGCTCTGGGCACCCTTCAGTGCTGGGAGAGATGGAGAGCTGTGGGGTCAGGCAGTGCTGAGCACCCTGAGCACAGCTCCCCAGCACCCCACACACGCTCTCAGGTGCCAACCTGCACAGTGGGGAATGAGGAGCCATGGCTACACAACACAAGGAGACTTAATCTCCATTATTAACTAGAAAAAATCACAAAGGAAGCAAGGCTTTATGCTTTAAGCTGCTCTGAAAAGCAGCATGGCACTGAGACAAACAGCAAAACAAGCCACAGATCAATTCACACCCTGAAACCCCATCAAAACGTCCTGGCTCCAGCACTGCTTCAGCCCAGGCTGGGGGTGATGGGCTGAGAGTGGCTCACCAGCATGGCACAAGGACCAGAGAGCTCTGCAGAGCCTTCTTCTCCTCCACAGGCTCTGTCCTCTCCTCCCTGGCCACAAAGTTTGGTTTCAGGGCTGAAGGAACAACGTTAAATCTGGAGCCACCAACACACCTCTGCTGAGTCAAGGGCAGCACACAAGCAGAGCACTGAAAGCTCATTTCACAGGGAGACAGAGGCTGCTCCTGCCTTGCCCTCACGTCAGCACATCAGCCCCGCTGCACAAATAGCTCCTCGAGCTCCCCACGGACCGGCCCGTCCTTCACAGCAGCCAGAGCACAGGCTGAGCACCAAGAAGGGCATCTGCAGCCTGTCACATGCTGAGCACCCTGCCCAGGCTCAGCCCCGTTTCAGACAGCTATTGAGACCAGCAGTCACCTTCAGCAAAGACTCCAACCAGTGGAGTTTGTCCTAAATAAAGCTCCAGCTCTCCTTGGAGAAGGGGGTTACATCACAGCCAGCTCGTGGGGTGCAGCCCAGCACCTGAGATCCTGAGACAAGGGAATGCTGAGGGGATGGGACCCGTGTGTGAGGAGGAAAGGGGCTGCTCAGCCTGGAGAAGAGAAGCCTGAGCTCAGGGGGAATCTCATGAAAGTGTCAGGAGGATGAGGTGACACTTCCCTGTAGTGTCCAGTGACAGGACGAGGGCTGATGGACATAAACTGGGACACAAGGAACTTCCATTTGAACACGAGGACAAAGGTCTGTGCTGTGAGAGCCAAGGAGCCCTGGCTCAGGGAGGCTGTGGAGTCACCACTGACATCTCTGGAGGCATTGGCTGAGGTGCTGAGGGCCACGGGTCTGGGTTGGAGGTGGGTTTGGCAGTGTGGGGTCTGTGGTTGGACTCTCTGAGCTTAACCAAGCCAATGCTATGACTGTGTGACCTTCCCACCAGCCCAGGGCCAGCCCTGTGCCCAGCCCCTGCCTGCAGCACACAGCTGGCAGCAGCATCAGCAGAGAGAGGCTAAAGCCTGGGATGGGGGGGTGGCTGCTCTCAGATGGAGCCTTAGAATCAGAGAATAGTTTTGGCTGGAAAAGACCTTTAAGATGATGGATTCCAACCACTAGTCACCAGTTCAGGCTGAGGCTTCCACGGGAGGCAGCATGATGAGGAAACTGCCCTGGGGACACACAGGGCTCGTGCCAGTGGCAGAGGAGGGTAAGGGTGGAGGAGCCCATCTCACTCTGCTGGGCAAGGGCTGAGGGGAGTCTGGAGAAGGGATGGATGGGACCTGCTGCCTCCAACCCTGTGGTCTTCTTCAGCCCTCAGCCCTGCCCAGGCTGATATTTCCCTCCTGGGTTTCTCCTCCACCTTTCCCATAGACACCAAAGTCTTTGCAGGACCAAAGTGCATCAGGAACTGTTGGAGCAGCCACGGTGCAGCCTTGGCATGCTGCTGCTCTTGTGGGCATGGACTGGGGTATGTCCACAGCAGGAGCAGCCCAGGAATAAACCCCCTGCTAAGAGCACACAGCCACTGAGCTTTGCAGAAAGGTTCCCAACCCTCCAGGGTGCAAACTCCATCCCTCCTGCCCAGTCTGTGTGGTGACCAAGGCTGCTGGCACACAAGAGGTGCCTGAAGCATGGAAACCTAACAGGCTCCAGCTGCCAGATCACTCCCCTGCACACAAGCTGCATCCAACACGTCCCAGTGTGCTTCCAGCCAGCCAACTGGCTTGGCACTGGGGCGATGGGCTCCTCTGGAATGGGGGATATGGGGGGTCAGGACTCTCAGGCTCGCCACAGCCATCAGGGACGTGTGTTTCTCCTCTTCCCAACCCAAGGCACCCAGCAGATGATTCCCAGGAGAACCCTGGCAGGTGCTGCTCCACAGGTTTTGTTCTGCACAGAGGCTGAGCAGCAGCACTCTCTGGGCTCCAGGTAATTGCAAACTCTGGGTTAATGAAGCCGTATCAACACAGGGGCCAAGAGAACACTGGCACTGGGCTAAAGCTCACAGTTCATCAGTCAAAACTGATCTGCCATGGCCATTATTCCCCTGCAAAGAGCCTGGATCAAACTACTTATCACAAACAGGGCAGGCTTAATCTACAAGCCACTTTGTTTGCTTTTGACTGTGTTGGCACAGTAATAAATGAGCCAATACATTACATGTGACAAGCCTGTGGTCCACCCCAAGGAGCTGAATTAAGACAGGAATGTTTAACCTCTAAAAAAACACTTGGCCAAAATAGCCACCCCCAGGAGGAGGGCAAGAGAAAAGCAGCTCTTCCTCCTGGAAATGCAGCCTGGAGTTGATTTGGCAACAGCCCAAAGAGACAGAGCTTAATGGGGCAATGAGGGGCAGGAGCTGGGAGTGGGATGGTCCCACTCATCCCTCTGGAAGGAAAGGGAGAGCAAAGGCTTTGCAGCCAGTGGGATGGCTCAAGTCGTGTCCCAACCTCAGCAGGGCCAGGCCAGAGCCAGGGAAAGGCCAGAGACAAGGATCTGAGATCTCCTGAGCCCTTGGACTGGTGAAAAACGTTTGATGCTGAATCCTCACAAGCTTCCAAGCAACCAAAGGCCACAAACCCACTGGCAGGTCCCTCTCCAAGAGCTGCTCTGCAGCAGGTCACCCCCAGCATGGCCAAGTGCTGGGCTTGTTCCTCCCCAGCTGCAGGACCCACAGATCCATGGGCCAGCAGCTCAGCTCCTCTGCTCACCAGCAAAGCCCATCCTCAGCTGAGCTGCAGGCACGGGGCCAGCGGGGATGCAGCAGCCATGGCTCAGCCACAGCAAACTGACTTCTCAGAGCCCCTCATCCCCTTTCACTTGCAGCAGGATGGAGCCTCTCATCCAAAGAGGTGGGTTTTTTTTTTTTGTCCCTCCCCAGGAAAGCTCTGAGGGAGTGAAAAACCAACTGACTGGGCAAGACCCAGCTACGAGCCACTCGCATAGACACAGCCCCGAGCTGGGAAAGGGAACTCCTCCTGTGCTCAGCTAACAGGAGAGAGCACAGCCAGCAAATACTTAAAAAGGATTCCCCAGGGAGGGGAAAAAAAACCTCACACATAATAGATGGCATTTCAAGAGACTGTGACACGAGTCCATTAGTGCAATGTAAATAACCCCGTGGTGCTGCCAGGGCGTGAAAGGGTGCAGCCAGCAGCGTGCAGGAGCTGAGCCTCCAGCCTGGGCTGCAGAAAGAGATTAAAGAAGAGGAATAAAAGTCATTCTCTCCCTGCCAAAAAAGATAAGGAAGGAGGATGAGAGCCTGCTGGAAGCCCCCACCCCGGTGCCGAAGTGGCGTGAGAAAAGCTCGCCTGGCAATCCAGGAGATTGAGGGATCTGGGCCCTTGAGGGTGCTGACAGGTCGGGCTCCACTCGAGTGAGGCTGGGCAGGAGCAGGGAGGAAAGAGCAGGAGGGATCAGGAGCAGGGAGGAAAGAGCAGGAGGGAGCAGGAGCAGGGAGGAGCAAGGAGGAGCAAGGAGGAAAGAGCTGGAGGAAGCAGGAGGGAGCAGAACCAGGCAGGACTGGGCAGGACTGGGCAGGACTGGGCAAGAGCAAGCAGGAGCAGGCAAGAACGAACAGGAGCAGGCAGGAATGAGCAGGACCAGGCAGAAGTGAGGAGGAGTGAGCAGGAGCAAACAGGAGCCTCCATTCATAGCCCATGCCCATGGGAAAGGCACGATGGGCACAGGCAAGTGCCAGGCCAGGCACCAGCACCACGTGAGCTCCCAGTAGCTGCCTTCGGAATGATAAAGGAGGAAGAAGAGGATGAAGGAAAAAGCATCCGAGGGGTCTGTCAGCCAGGCAGCCGTGGCTGGGGATGGGGAGGGGGGGTTGGAACAAGCCCAGCCCCACGCTGCAAACGGAACAGGTCAATGGGGACGGATTTCTTCCAGCTGGGGAAAGACCTCCGAGTCCTCCCACAGTAATTTTCCAGGGCTCTGCTGACTGACTGGGGTCAGACAACCCAGCCCAGCCCCCTCGTTCCTCCCACAGAGGGGCCGGTTGCATCACCACTTTGCCTTAAGAAACAAATCACCCCAGTGTCAGCCCCTGTGCCAGGCTGCCCAGGGAGCTGGGGGAGTCTCCAGCCCTGGAGGGATCCCAAAGCCGTGGGGCTGAGGTGCTGAGGGCTGTGGGTCAGTGCTGGGCTGGGCAGGGCTGGGACTGCAGCAGCTTCAGGGTGCTTTAACAACCCCAATCACTCTGTGAGCCTGTGAAGCTCACCTCCAGCACTTTGCCTCCCTCACGTAAATCCTTTTCCAGTGGAAACAAAGAACAAACCAGCGATATCCCATTGCCCAGGAGGCTGTTTGGGTCACGATGGGTCCCACTCCAGAGCCAGAGGCCCCAGGAGCAGCAGCTACAGAGGCAACAGGACGGACAGATGGACGGTTCGGATGGTTCAGCATCCACCCTCCTCCCCCTCCCTCAGCCCCAAGGAGAGAAACCGAGCGAGATCCCAGCAGTTACCACTCTGCCAGCCGAGGAACAACGGGTGCAAAGGAGAGAGAAATGTGTGAACCAAAAAGCAGCAGGAGGTGAGGGAGGAGGGAAGGAGCATACATACAGATCTCAGGTGCTTCATCCGAGCCATCCGGACAATCCTTCTCCCCGTCACAGCGCCAGCCCTTAGATATGCACGTGATCTGATCTTTGCATGCAAACTGTTTGGGGCTACAAGTCTTCGGTGCTGGGTGAGAGAAGAAATAAGGGATCACAAACAAACATCAGTTTCTTTCCCCTCTCCGACCCCTTCCACTCCCTCCCGAAGGTATTTAAACAAAACCAACAGGAAAACGACCAAAACCAGATTAAATGAGAGGATCAGATTGCTTTTGGGGTTTGATTTCTCTCTTTAATGGTTCAAGCAAAAGTTTTGGGGCTGGCATCAGATCCATCAAGCTCTCCCCTAAGGAAAGGAGAAGATTTAAAGTGGAGCGTTAATTACAGCGGGAGGGGAGAGGGAGCGAGATCCAGGACGAGCCAACAGATTGGAAAGATCATTTAACTGGGATGAATTAGCTCCCGGGAGCCAGGGGCGGTTTATTTTCGATGCTAGACAGGAAAAAAACAGACAGGGAGCAAAAAGAAAAACCACCATAAGAAAACCCAAATGAGAGCAAATTAAAAAGTAACGTTTTTAAATCACAACGACAGCAGCCAGCAGGTTGGGTTTGGCATCCATCCTGTGCTCAGGACGGACACACACACACACACAGAGAGAGGGAGAGGGAAGGGTGGCGAATGGGGGGGTCTCTGAACATCCTCCCCAAGCAGAGGCTGCAATGGGGAGGGGTCTCTGTACAGCNCCCAAGCAGAGGCTGCAGTGGAGGGGTCTCTGTACAGCTCCCCAAGCAGAGGCTGCAGTGTGGGGGTCTCTGCACAGCCCCCTGAGCAGAGGCTGCAATGGGGAGGGGTCTCTGAACATCCTCCCCAAGCAGAGGCTGCATCAGGAGTCATTGCAAGAGGGTCACTGCAACCCCCAAGCAGAGGCTGCAATGGAAGGTGACTGCATGGGGGTCACTACAGCCCCCTCCCCTGCCCTGGCACCGTCAGGCTGTGCTCTGCCAGGCTCTGCCACTGCCCCGAGGTGTCTCTTGGCCGATGCACAGCAAAGGTGAGTAAAAGCTGCCCAGGGAGCAGGTTCCAGAGGCAGCAGCCTGGATGCGATGCCAGGACACAGCTGGGAGCAGGAGTCAGGGAAGAGCTGCCCTTGGGAAGGGTTGAAACACACTGAAACCCCCTCCTGGCTTTGCAGCTGACCCCGTGCTGGGGGCTCCCAGGGGAAAGTCACCAGCTCAGCCCCTGGCAGAGCCCAGTGCCCACAGCCCACTGGCTCAGGCCACCTTCTTGCCATGTTTCAGCATGTCCCTCCCTCCCCAGAGCCCCAGCTCTCTGCAGCAAACACATCCAGGCCCATGGCAGCTTTTTGCTGGGAGCAGGGAGCCCCAGCCCTTGGGAAGGCAGAAAATGCTGAAATCTAACAAAATGCCACCACAAACATCAGTAAAGGGCAAAAAAAGTGACCTCACACAACCCCCTGAACATCCCTCTTGTGTCAGTCCCAGCTTTCTGCTCAACTCCCTGCTCCAAGGAGCTGCTTCACACTTTTGGCTCAGCCCATGATGGGGGGGGAGGGGGGGTCTCTGCAACCCCCTGGCTGCAGCTGCACCGGGCAGGAGCCTGTTCCATGCATCCCGTGACCTTGCTCACACTCCAGCTCCTGCCAGGCAAGGAAGGTGCCAGGATTGCTCTCCAGCCCCTGCCACGAGCAGCAAATGCCACAAGCCACTTCTATCCACTCTGCAGCAGGGATGCTGAGAGGGAAGAGGATGGAGAAGATCCAGCCCCCAGCGCAGAGCCCAGTTCCGAAAGGGTGGGAAGAAACTCTCCCCACCATGCAACGACGACGCTGACGATTCCTCAGCCCTGCAAGAGGGCCTTTGTTTGATGTCATGTGGTTTGATGGAAGAGTCTCACCTCCCACAAACCTCTTTTCCCTTCTGTCTGCAAAGCACCAGCATGGGCAGAGCTGGAGCTGTTGCTCAGAGGGAAAAGCTCGGCACGGCGCCGGGGAGCTGGGTGCAAGCAGGATTGGGGGACTGGACGGATCAAAACGGATCAAACAGCCCCGGTTGTGAGCAGATGCCGCCTCCTCCTCCACCTCCCCCCCTACACACACACCCCCACACACAAAACACCTTCTTTATGTGAGAGATGAGTTGGGAACCAAGCGTGGCCCCTTCCTGCCGTGGGCCGTGGCAGAGGGGGACAGGCTGCAGCAGCTCTCCTCCGACACCGGCTCTGCCTCCCCCTCTTCCCGGAGCAGCTCGTCTCCCACCTCCAGCTCCCAGCCACCAGCCAACCAAAGGAGAGATTCATTAAGAAAAACCACAGCAAAGAACCAAGAGTGCTTTGGATTTCCTGCTCTCCCTCATCCTCCCACATCTCCCACAGCCACAAAGTGACCCACGGCTGCCGTTAACCCTGCGGCCAGTGCCGGGCACAGCACCGACCCCTCTGCCCCTGCTCCAGCTCCAGCTCAGCTCCCAGCCCCTCTCTGCCTGCCTCCTGCCCCAAAGGGGACTGAGCACACCTACAAGAAGAGGGCAAAGCCCTGGGAAGGGGTTCCCATCCCAGTCACTCAAGGCCCTGGGGGACTTTGTCTAAAGAGGAGGAACCAGAGCCAGGGGAGGATCTTGTTTTGCCCTGGAGACATCGGTCCTAGAGCAGAGATGCACCAGCAGCATGGATTGGTCCCTCACTGCAAGGTGTCATCCCCAAGCACCAGCATATTTATGCTCCTTGCCCACCCTGGGCACGCTGCTGGCTCCTGTTCAGCCCCTGGCACCAGCCCCTCCAGGCCCTTTGCAGCCCCTCTGCCCCAGCCTGGAGCTGCCTGGGCTTGGGGTGGCTCAAGGGCAGGACTCAACACTTGCCCTTGGGCAACCCCATCCCATTGCCCTCAGCTCATGGCTCCAGCCTTTCCAGGGCCCCCTGAAGACCTTTCCTGCCCTCACACAGATCTACACTCCCGTCTAGCTTCAAATCATCAATGAACTCACTGAGGGTGCCCTCGATCCCCCTCCTCCAGATCAATGACCAAGATGTTAAAGAGCACAGACCCCAGAACTGAGCCCTGGGGGGCATCTCACAGAGCTGAGCAGCAGCAGAACACCATGGGGCTTCTTCCAAGCACCGAGACCTCCCCTCTCACACCCTTTGTCAAGCTGCACACGTGTCCCCTCAAGGAAAGCCACCCCTAGGGACACACCACCCTGCTCACACCAGCCCAGCCATGCTCCAGCTCGGTCCTTCCCCCAGCACTGAGAGGCTCCTGCCACTCCTCACCACCTCAGGGCACGTAAAGCCGGGACCCAAACCCAACTGAGGCCACCAACCATCCCCCTTCCACCATCCCAAAGACGATGACAGCTCCGTTAGGCTGAGCCTGCCATGGCTGGGTGCAAGGGGAGGGAAGGAGATCACTTCCCCTCCGGGCAGCGGCTCTCCAGGCTCCTCAGCAACCCCACTGCACTCTCTGTTCCTGCACAGCGTGTTCCCAGCGAGTTAAATGGCCCCAGAGCGAGTGTGGAGATGCCTCAGTGCCAGGTGGACAATGAGAGGAGGTATCTGTTCATGCAGCCTTCACACCGAGCCAACTTCCCCTCGCAAAGGCCGCGCGGCCGCCGCCGCCGCAGCGATGGGAGCGGAGAGCTGAGCTCCGGCTGCAGCCCCGAGAATAAAGAGCCCTTCATGCAGCTCACAATGGTGGGCTCAGAGCAGGGCCAGGGCAGCTGGGAGAGCCAGCAGCCCAAAACACAGCCCTCTGTGGCAGCCAGGAGAGATCCCTGCTCAGACAACCAGTGGAAAAGCCTCTGAAGCTGCTGGAATCCCCCCCTGCCCTCCCCAGCACTGACCCCTCAGCACCTCAGCCCCACGGCTTTGGGGTCCCTCCAGGGCTGGGCACTGCCCCAGCTCCCTGGGCAGCCTGGCACAGGGGCTGACACCCCTCTCAGGGGGAAAAACTGTCCCTCAGCTCCAACCTCAACCTCCCCTGGAGCAACTCCAGTCCCTTTCCTCTTGTCACTTGGGAGCAGAGACCGACCCCTCGAGCTCCTGTCTCCCCTCTCAGCCTCCTCTTCTCCAGCCTCAACACCCCCATTCCCTCAGCCCCTCCTCACCAGACTCAGCCTTGCCTAAAAAGTAACTCAAAGAGGCTGGAGGGCAAAACAAATTGCACTAAAAAAAATGGCCAAAATAATTGTCTCTTTGGGTGCAAGAAAGGAAACGTTCCTTTAGTCTGCCCAGGAGTGAGCTGGTGCCCCAGCGGAGCCTTCCCAGGCAGGCTGGGGACTGAGAGCCCAGCTCCATCCCTCCTCCATCCCACCAGCACCCCGAGGCTTGGCAGGAGGGTGCAGTGGGCTGCAGAGCAGGGCTGTTACAGAAACACGACCAAAACACATTTGGTTTCTCCCTACAGCAAGAAGCTGATGCCTCCATCCATCGGGAGGCCGGGGAGGGCTCAGCCTTGAGCAGAAGCCAAATTACCTTCACTGCACGGATGAGAAGGGCACAGAAACCCCAGATAGGCTGGAAGGAAAGCACCAAAAATGTGAAAGAAATCCTTCCTTGAGCAAGCCAAGCTCTGCTCTTCAGCCCAGCTCCTCCTCCTCCCCTGCTCAGGAGGAGGCGGCCGGCCGCCGCTTCGCAGAGGAAACCGCGCTGGCCATAAATACGGGCTGGAATGAGCATGATTTGCAAAACAGATGTTTCTAGGAGAGGGAGGGACGGGGGGGAAAGAAAGCACGAGAAGGAGAAAAATAAATGCACTCCACATTCCTCCCAGGCCTCCGTCCCCAGCTACCCCCTTCCACGCTCACACAGCCTGCCAAAGCACACACCTCCTGCAGGCTCAACCCGCACCCAAACCCCTCACAGCAGCATCCCAAGGGCTGGAAGGGACGTGGAAAGATCATCCAGAGCAGAGCAGGATCACCTAGAGCAGATCACACGGGAACTCAACCAGTTGGGTTTGGGATGTGTCTGGGCAGCCCATTCCAGTGCCCCCTCCTGGGCTCAGGCCCCAGCAGGCAGCAGCCAAAAGGGCAACAGGGAGACCATGGTCAGCGAGTCCTGAGGATGCTCCCAGCTCCCAACACTGCACATGTGCACAAAAACCTGCCAGGTTATCCCTGAGGGCAGCAGCCACCAAGCCTCAGAGCAGTGGGTACAAGCCAAGGTGGTACCCGTGAGCCCCAGCCCTGGCGAGCTCAGCACCACGTGCCAGCGCACACCGAGGCAGCTGAACACAGGCCAAGGCACGGGGGAAGCCACTGCCACGAGCTGCTCTGCTCCTACTTATCTCATTCTGTCCAATTTTGGTCTCTTTTGGCCAATTGCCTCTCCTGGGACAGAGCCTATCCCGTCAGCCAGCTGGAGCAGCACGTTTGTGACCCGTCGCTCCTCTCTTATCGACCCAGCTCTCCAGACATCCCTTGACTGGAGCGTGCCACAGCTCCAAGGCCACTGTCCCCAGTAACAGCCCAGCCTGTGGCCCCTGCTGGCCTCCCCCTGCTTAGAGCTGGCACCGAGTCCCATGGCACCGAGTCCCACTGCTGGAAGATGGGCTGAGTCACCCAGTTAATCACACACACAAACACAACCAGAGTCATCCTTTCACTTTTCTCCCCCACATCGTCCATCCTTTGTCTTTAGAGTTTCAAGGGGTGAGGAGGGGGAAAAGAAGTGATTAATCCCTCTTGTGGGCTCTGAGGATTCATTTTCCCAGTTTCTCTGCAGCCACAGGCCAGAAGCAGCGGGACACACAACCCTCCCTTGAGCCAGGACTTGGTACCCGAAGCTGTGATGCTGATGCTGAAACCCCAAATCCCTCCAGGGGCAGAGCCCAGAGCAGAAGCTTGTGCAGAATTTGCAAGCTGATGACTGGAGTAAATTTGCCAGGTCCTTTGGCTCCAAAAACCAACAAGAAAAAAAATCCAGACCAGGGGCAACAGCAACGTCTGAAACAACAAACCCTGAGCTTGGGAGGCTGGAGGGGAAGGGGAAAGGAAGGCTTATTTGTTTGCTTTGCTTTTAAATACAAGACCTCTAAACAGTTCAAATGCATTTTTGCAATTCTTCCCTCTGGCCTCCCCTGGAAAAAAAAAAAAAAGGGGGAAGATTCAAACCAGATCTTCCATGAATGACGTTGCTGTGGCCTTTCCCTGCAGAGCAGCCGCAGGTATGTGCCCCGGCCCTGGAGGAGGGGCCCATCCAATTGCTCAGTAAATATTGACTTTAAAATGCACTTATTTTTATTCCCCCACTCTCTCTCTCTCTCTCTCTTTTTTTCCCCTTTCAGTCTCCCTGTTGCATCTGAACCACGAGGCATCAGACCCTTGCAAAGATAACTGGGAGCAGAACAGGCTGCCTCCTCTCAGGCCAGAGACGTCTGAGCAGCAGCAGCAAAACGCCGTTCATAGGAAAAGCTCAGGCTGGAAGAGCCCCTGGCTGAGGCTGAGGGCTGAGCATCAGGCTGAAGGGCTCCTGAAACAGCTTCTGCAACCTCCTTGACTTTTGGAAACGCCAAGTTGAAAACATCACCCAAGGCTCAACCCAAGCAGAGCACAGGGAGAACCTCCCCCAGCCTTGGCTTCGGGTGCTGAGCCAGCACATCCCGGTGCTTTCCCTGCTTTATCATCTCTGGCTCCTGCTCATCTGCCCTGATCTGATGGGAGGATGCTCCTGGGAACCAGCTGCAAGCTCCTGTCCGTCTGTCCTGGGTCACCAGGAGCGACAGGGGATGGGCTCCATCCAAAACCCTGGGAGAAATCATCAACAGCAGCCAGCAGCGTGCCCAGGGTGGGCAAGAAAGCCAAGGGCAGCCTGGCTGGGCTCAGCACTGGGGTGGCAGCAGGAGCAGGGCAGGATTGTGCCCCTGTGCTGGGCCCTGGGGAGGCTGCAGCTCCAGGGCTGGGGGCAGGATTGGGCCCCTCACTCACTGCCACAGGGACACTGAGGGGCTGCAGCGTGGCCACAGACCCTGGGAAGGGGTTTTGAGGGGGAAAAAGTGGGGTTTTGGTGAACTTCTGAG
>WBNH01009640.1:0-10647 GCA_013401255.1 Urocolius indicus
TGAGATTTAAAAAATATATATATACTAGAACACCCCCCAAAACCCTCCCTTCTTCACAAGTTTCTACATCTTCCCCTCCAATGTTGCATGGGATGCGGATCACAGTCAGTTCATCACAGATGGACTTTGACACTTCTTTGCTAGGTGAGGACTCCACCCACCTCCCACTGCTACAGTGTGGGGTCCTTTTCTCTAATGTGGTTCCTTCCCACTGGCTACAGTTCGTTATTAACAGATCCAGCATGGGTCTTTCCCACAGGGTGTAGTTCTTCACAAACTGCCCCAACATAGGTCTCACACAGGGGAAAACAATTCTTCAGGAACAAACTGCTCCAGTGTGAGTCCCCAACAGGGTCACAAGTCCTGACAGCAAACCTAGTCCAGCGTGGTCTCCTCTCTCCACAGGTTGCCAGGAACTTGCTCCAATGTGGGCTTCCCATGGGGTCACAGTCTTCTTCATGCATCCATCCGCTCTGGCATGGGGTCCTCCATGGGTTGCAGGGGGACAGCTGCCTCACCACGGGCTGCACCACAAGTCACAGGGGAATCTCTCTTCCAGTGCCTGGACACCTCCTTCCTCTCCTTCTCCACTGACCTTGGTGTCTGCCAAGATGTTGTTCTCCCATTCTCACTCCCTTCTCCTGCTGCTGCAGTTTAGCAACTGTGCAGCAACTTCTTCCCCTTCTCAGACATGGTACTCACAGAGGTGTTACCTCAATCACTAATTAGCTGGGCCTTGGTCAGGGGTGGGTTCACCTTAAAGCTGACTAGTGCTGGCCCTATCAGCTACAAGGGAAGCTTCTGGCAGCTTCCCCCAGCCCCCAGCTACCAAAACTTGGCCACACAAACCCACTACAACAGGTTCTGCAGATAAGTCATCCATGACAAAGTGCAGCAGTTCATGAATGCTGGATTAACAGATACAAACCTGTATTGCATTAAGTTATCAGATTTGTCCTCAGTGCTTGGCTCTTTGCTTTGGCTGCAGCTTTCGCAAATTACCTGGGAGCTTCTGAAGACATTAGTGCCTTTCTATATTTTGTCTGTAACAACATCAAGGCTGAAATGAGTTTCTTATAGCTTTAAAAATAACATTGTAGTGCCTGCTTCAAATCCGACTGAAGTTAATAAGAACTGGCTTAAGTGAGTTTCAGTCAAGGTCTGGGGATTTCAAAAAGTCATTGAAGAATTACCTGCATTTATTACATTATCATGTGGTTGTCTGAGCTATGGCAGGTAGAGGTCCCCTAGCCAAGACAGTTTTCTGAAGCAGCAACTACTACTGCTACTGCTGTCAGAAACCACTGGTGGAGTAACACTTCAAGTTTTGCCACCACCAACGAGCTCAACTCCTGCAGTAGTACAAGGTGTGAATTCTGCAATCACAGCACATCCCAGGGCAGCAGCAGACCCTGGTCCCAGCCTCCTTTTTCCTCTCAGAGAGGGATGTTAACACTAGCCTGTTCAAAGCTCTGGGCTGACCTGGGGAGTTTTTTCCTTTGCTCCAGCTGACAATGTTATCTGCCCTTTGCACGCCCACAGTCTCATTGCTGGTGCTGCAACAGGTGTCTCAAACATCCGCAAGCGTCCCCCACATCCTCAGCCTCTTCTTCAGCCCATGAGACTAAGATGAACACTTTCTAGGAGCAGAAGCGTTATGGTCTAGTGCCTTCGAAGAAGTTATCACTTTGCTAGAGAACCTCAGCAGAGAATCAGCTCTCTCCTGGGCTGGTCGCCAGATATACACATAGCACTGATAGTGTCTCTGCCCTCAAGAAACCCACTGTCAAGAATTTATACCAGGGTTACTTAATATGTTTTTAATATTTTCTGCTGGGTAATTTAATGATCATGATTTTATGATTAGGAAGAGAGCACGGCATTTTCTGCTTTGCCAGGCTAGTCTTTCACATCACACCACCTTCAAAGAGGAAAACTACAGCCTCTGCCTGGGACATGGGGAGAATAACCAAGAAAGCAAATAATTTGGGGGATTATGTAGAGGCATGGAAGGTATCCATACTCTAAGTAGGGTATATTAGCCCCAAAAAAAGTAGCATTTCCCAGAGCCAAAGCTCAGAAGATTTTATGGTAGTTCTCTGACAAAACTCTGTGCCTTCTGGAGCTTGTCCAATTTGCAAGAGGCAAAGGAGCATATAAGAACTGTGACAACCGCTTTTACACAGCTTTGTGCTCATGTTGGTCACTGTTCATCTCTATACACTGTCAGTCTGAGCAACACCTTAATATGTGAGGTCCTGCCTGCAAATTTCTGACTTAGAAACTCCAAACATAAGCTTCCTAATATTGTACTTTTATTTTAGACAGCTGTTCTCCCAAGCTGACAACACTTTTACTTCTAAACTTCCTAATACCTTCACCTCTCTCTGGTTCTTGAGTTTCTGGTGAGCTGAAGTGACTTTTGTGCTGTTATTTTTATACATGTGAGGTAAGAGAAAAATATGTTGCACATTAAAACCACAGTTGACTTTCTGAGACTGACTCCTTCCCATATTCTCCTTCAAAGAGGTGCTTTCCTAAAGTGAGCATGCTCAGGGGGAGAGAGGGAGCAGCAGATCCAACCATGAAGCCTTGTGTTCGGTAGGAGAGAATTATTCCTGCCAAAATGTGAAACAATTCCTGTATATCTGCCAAAATAATTGCTTGATGTGTGCTCCCTAATAGCTCATAATGAACCACAAACAAGCTTTTAAAGTAAGGATAAGAACACACATGCTTATAATGTTTCTAGTCTGAACATCCAGAGAATTGAACAAAGAGCCAAAGAATAGCTCAGCTAAAGGGGGATACAGTGGGCTCTTCAGTGCTTTGCTAATTAAAACAATGAGTCTCTGAATTACAGTATTTCCGCTTTTGGGGATATTTAAACACTCAGATTCTTCCAAGAGGCATTCCTCCAATCAGTGTGTTGGAAGGAAAATACAGCCCTGATCCTGAGAAGAGATGCACATAGATGATTCCCTCCCTCTATGAATTCTGTGAAGATTTGTGCAGGAAAAGACTCAACCCAGCTCTTTATTTAGGATCACAGAAGTCCTACAGTAATATGGATTGTGGATATTGTGATAATAAATGTTTTACCTACAGCAGTATCTGTTTAATACATTTGGCACTGATAACCTGCTTTCAACCTGCTGAAGTTTGGATGCATCTCCCCATTGACCTGGGTGGCCTTCAGTTTCTGTCCTCTCTTTTTTTCCTTTGATCTCTTCTTAAATGTTTGTAGAATAAGACTGTTTATTGCTATAATAAGCCAGATTTTAAAAGGAAATTAGTGGATACTCAAAACACTTGCCTAATGCTTTCTAGCCACATATCTTGATCATAAGAAAACTCGAATATGTTGGGGGTCTATATCTACTTTTGACCACTGGTGTAATAGAAGCACACAATGTCCAGATGGCTTATCCAAGGTCAGAGCAAGCCAATGACATAGAAAGATACTCAAGTCTCCCTAATTTCCAAGATCTTATCCACAGGAGAATGTTTCCTTTTACATGAAAGGAGCCAAAAAAACAGGTTTTATTCATTTTACGGGAAGGAAAAACACAAATGTCCCTGAGAGTGACAATAAATTATTAGTCCAGACTTCACAGAAGCTTTTTATACTGCACTATTTGCAACATCCAACAAAGTTCAACAACTGCAGCATAAAACAATAGACAGAAATTAAAAGCTATAAGCAAAGGGGAAGGAAAAAAAAGGTATCTTTTTAATAAAATGTGGGAAAGAAGCAGGAATCTGTGAGGCAGGGAGCTGCAGGCAGAAGTATTGCAAGGGAATGGAAGCGTGAAGTCTCTCTCACAAAGACGGTGAGTATATATTAATCTATTTATAGCAACAAGAGTTACCCAAGTCAAAAGGTACACAGTGCACACGCATATGTACAGAGAGAGCAACATATTAAAACACAGCTTTAGGTTGAACTTAAGATAGCTCAAGCATATAGTACTAGCACAGTTGTTGGTATATCTGTGTGACTAAAGAGATAAAGCTCTCTGGAGCCCAGGCTATCTTTTAACTTGGCCTAATGCTAGACAGCCGAAACATGTTTTTAAATGTGAGGGCTTTTTTTTTTTCTGACTACTACTTCCAAAGACATTCTCAACAAAAGTCTGGTTTGCTTCTTTTCTTATTTTCAAAAGTTCAGACCTCAGCAAAAACAACAAAGTGATAGAGAAGAACAGGAATTGCTAGAAGAAGGAAACCTGTGGTGACTGATGCACAACATGAGATCCATAGTAGTCTATCCTTCCTGAAGCTAGGAGCCTTGTTTGTTCTGCTCTTGCTTTTCCTCATACATTGCACACCAATGACAGTCCAGGCCCGTGCCCTTGCTCTCTGTATATTCCCGCAGTGTGAAATGCAGCAAAACTGCAAGTGCTGATTACCCATACAGTCACTAATGCTGCGCACACAGCTGTTTAGAGCACATCCCAGTATTGTTCAGCTGTGCAAGTGTGTGAGTGAAGGACCAACTATATCAGGCAAAGGATTCTAGGAAGAAACATGTATGGAAAGAGATTGTTTTGTGGTGTCAAAGCCAGAGGACACAAAGTCCTTATTGAAGCCCCTTGGGTAGGGTATTGAACCCAAGGGACTTAGGTTCAATTTTCCAGCAGTTTGGCCCCAGATTTGTTCAGGTCTAAGATGGTTAGATAGATACATCAAAACACAGGCACAGACAAATCAAAGCTCATGAAAATTATCTCCCTTCTTCCAATACGAGATATCTTCAACACCAGCATTTCTCAGAAACCAGTAGCTTCAAGGCAGCCAGCAAAACTCTAGATGAGGTCCTCTCCCCAGTCATTTGTTGGGTAATGAGAGGGTTACAAATTGGCGTAAAGGCATTGGGAATTTTCCTCAAGAGCCACAAGTTTCTTTATTGCTAATACTAGGTAGTATTTAATTCACTTTGGTATTCAGAATCCTGATCCTCTTGCTCCCATGTTAATATGACGTTTCCCATTGCCTTCACTGGAGGTACAATTGGCCCTGGTGCACAAAGAGTCAAGGTGTATTTTTTGCTATTGAGACTATTGTTCATCCTCTATACTTACACTGCTTTCATTATGGAACTCAGAACATGTTTGTGTAGAATATCATTTGGGCATATGTATCTGGAGGCACATGGGAAAAAAAAAAAAACTACTAATGGAGTCATATCCTGGCATCATTGACCATTTTCCCCCTTAAAAAAGAAAACTAATAGCATTTTCAGTCCATTTCCAACCACTTTTGACCCTGCTGATCCCAGAGCGAAAAGAGCTATGGAAAACCATGCCATTTCAAGGAAGGGCTGTTTCCAAGCTGTACCAATACATTTGGAGGAAAGGTTACCAGGTCAGAACATGCAGTTGCATTTTATCTAAAAGGGAGGTTTCCTTGTTAATGCATGCTAGCAATTATAATTAATTGAAATGGTTTGGGAATTCCACCCTAATCTAAGTTCATTGTTAGACATTTCTGTGAAGACATGTGGCATGTTGTTGCTCTGAGATTGTGCTGCAGATGTTCACGTGTTCCAGCTCTTCATCTAGGGCCTGACTTAAAACATTCCATAGTAGAAAAGCACAGCAAGAAAAGATTGGCAGCTGAAGAGGTCAGTTAAGTGAAATACAATCACCATTTTTTTCTTTCCATATTTGGGTTTATATGCCCTAGAAGGCTGGCCAAATGTTCTTTATTGTCCTGTTTCACTTAAACATTTAAACATGTTTATACTTAGGAATCTTTAAATGGATGACAAGTTGACACAGGGCAGAAGACTGTGTTTGGGATGTTTTTTTACAGTGTGCCAAATGTTGGATTAAGTACTTCAGAAGTACTCTTCTTCAGAAGAGGGACAATAACTAATCAGTTGTACTGCACAGAAATATCTAGTAGGCTTTAAAATAATAGACTAATCCTAGCCAAATTTAAAACTTGCTGTTTCTGCAGTACAATGCAGATTGGCAAAGAGGTCCAAAGCAGACAGAATGTGTAATTCACACTGCCTTGCAATTTCTCTCAACACATGTAGTAATTTATCTTTCTTCTGAACTGTGTTGACTTTTGTACAGTTGAGTCTCATATGAATGGTACAAAGAATTCAGAAAAGACTGAGCTGCATTGTTACTTCATCAGTAGAAGGAAAAAAAATATGACATTTGCAGAGAGAAAACAAATGTCTAGCATAGCTGCAGAAGTTTTCATATTCCCTAAAATAGAGACTCAAAGAGTCACATATTTATTTGTAACTGAATATAACATAGACACCTAAGAAATTTTTTTTCCCCTCAATCTTACCAACTTATTTCTATCAGATTTATACCAAATGAAAGGATTCAGGAACTCAGTGAATCTTTATGAGCTATAATTACTTATTCTTATTCTAATAGCAGTACTCTTCCATACAGCAGTGACATCCAAACCAAAATTTAAATTTTTACAGGTACCCTACTCCCAATGCCATCCAGTTCTTCACAGAGTGGATGAGTGCTTGAGGATGAAGAGATACCAGGATCAAATTCCTGTGAACCTCCAGGTCTCTTTGCTGCATTGTATGGTGGCACTGCGACCCTGCAATATCACTGTGATGCAGGGACTCCAGAGAATCTTCCCCATCATGGCTCAGGGTCTTCTTCAACAATTACATACCTCCAGAGATTAAGGAGTGCCAGGAACTTGGCATAATAGCCACAGGGTACAGACTTTCTAGATATGGCTCAAGAACAACTAGAAAAATAAAATGGAAGTGTCTATTAGGAAGGTCTCTTACTAAGTGTTCAAATAAACTGAGCTAATGAAAAAAAAAAACCTCTCCATTTGTTCTAGAATCAATAAATGCTTATTCAAAAGTACGACAAAAAGAGAAAGGATCAAATATGATGCTTCACGATGAAGGGATGTTACCAGAGTGATCCCACAAGATTTATACTGGGATATGTGCATTTCAGACTTGTCAAAGGTAATCTGGACAAGAAGCTTAAAAATGAGGCAAGAAAGTCTGCAGATGACCCAGAATTAATTGAGGTACTGAAATGTGTGATAGACTCCAAAAAGCTGTGGAAGGATCTCACAATATTGTGTGCTGAGGCAATAAAATCTCAGATCAAATTCAATGAAAATCACAAACAAAATGTCGATAAATGCAAATAAAGTGCAGAAAAAAAAAACCACAACTATTTATATGACTACCTACACAGTTATGAACTCTAAAGCAGCTATTAGCTAGGGAAATTAGTGATTATCAATCTAGCAAGAGATCTGGGAATCATTATAGACAGTACTTTGAAAAGTCAGCTCCATGGCAGTGAAGTGGTAAATAATGTGTTGGGAATTATTAGGGAAGAAACTGAAAATAAAACAGATAGCATCCTTGTAATATTATATAAATGCATGGTGTGTTTGCATCTAGAGTACTACCAGGAATTTTAGTTCCCTTTTTGGAAAATTGTATGCTAACATTAGGAAACGTACTGAGAAGAATCATAGAGGAATCAGGGAGAGTAACTAGGACATTTCTACACATAAAAAGAGATAATAGAAGATGTATATGACAAAGCACACCGTAGGAATGGGTGTCTCTAATGCGAGTAGGAGTGCAGAGTAATTAATATCTGCTAAGGACTGACAGAAACTCAAGGAAAACTCAATATAACTTGTCTCTCACCACTTCTCTTGTCCACAGCATAATTTTTTTTGTTTATGGTAGTTGTTTAAGATATATTATTTGCTTTGTATCACTGTGGACGTGAGATATGAGCAGAACCAAAGGATCTAGCTCAGACTGGAGTCTGAGCTCTGGATGAGCCAGGATGATGCGAGTGGTATGGGATTTAAGTTATCCTTGCTGCAGTGCAAAGAGCAAATAGGAAAGAGAGATCCTGGCCTCAAGAAGAGTTCAAGTCTTTTTGAAAGGGCTCCTTAAAAGTTCTGAGGGTAAGCTGGGCAAGGAGAAATTATTTCCGGAAGCTGATAAAAGCCCACAGCTGGCTTTGTTGGGCACTGACATGCAAAGATTTGGTGTGGAGAGAGAAAATTACACTGCAAAGGAGAGTGGGAGCTGATTTGGGAAAAGTCAAAGAATGAAGTTACATAGGCTTATACAATGGGAAAAGATAAAGGCAATGAAGAAAAGAAGAATAAAAGGTCAAATCTGAATACTCAGACAATTGGTTTTTGTGATGTAGAAAATCATGGATGGTACTGAGAAGGCACACAAGGAATTATGAATATTTTCTGTAAAACACCCTGAGTAATGATCACATGTCAGATTCAGAGCAAACTTATAGAAATAATCATTAACCCACAAGGTATAATAATGATGTGGAAACCACTACGAAATGTCAGGGCAGCCAGTGGGGTTCAAAAAGAATAAAACAAGTAGGCAATGACTGACCTGGAAAAGATTATGTTGTCAAGTCATCATTTCAATTAGTACTACTTTTATCTTCATTTACTCTCAAAGCAGAAGTCATTATGGATCACCTTGGATCCTAGTATGATCATTATTGTGCATTAACTTTCCCCATATGGAAAAGCACTGTGTGGGAATGAGTACAATTTGTACATCACAAATCAGACAACAAAAAACAAACAAACAAACAAACAATGTGTCTATACTATAAAATAGCCCTTTCTAGTTTCTGCTACATAAAGCTGTAGAAACACCTAAAGTAGATCTGCAAGTACATTTAATGAAAAAAGTACTGCTTTACATAGAACATCTCCATTTCAAACTTAGAAGTGGATTTCTTATGGTAAAGTGCTGACAGCATGGACAGAAAAATTTTGGTGCTGACACAATGGACAGAAAAATTAAGCTGCTACATGACAGCCTAGGAAATATTTCATTCAACTCTGAGTATGGTTTTGTTGAAAGTTAAAGAGCCTTTTTAGACACAATGGGATTCTCTCTGGGTTATTTTTCATAAAGGAAGATTAGGAGAGCTTTGGTCACCAAAGTTCTACTATATTTTCTTCAGGAACATTGAACAGGATTTTTTTTAAAAGCTGAAACCCTCTACATTCAGACTGTTATAGTTGGCTATCAGTCTATCTGTCTCCCTATCTATCTATCTTGCCAGTTAAAAAAATAAACACCCGAATGTCTTGTTCTGTTTTGCTAATTTGAAGAATTCTGTCCTTTTTTTTTTCTCCCCATTTTTATGTCTGTGATGTTTCTCCATAGATAGTAGAGGATGTATAGATATATTAATAGAGTCATCAACAGATGGACTTATAGCTAGATGATTCATAGCCAGATGATAGCCATAGATAGATATATATTGGTTGCTCTGCCTTGCAAGGAACTTCGCAAACAAACCAAATGCCATAATGTCTGCCTGGGCACCAATTCTTACAAGAACCTGACAACTGTGTCAATTTAATGAAAAAAAAAAACCAAAACAATCTAAAGCTAGTTCACCTCCTCTATCTGGACAAACCTAGGCTTGGTCATATATGTTTCATGCTTGCACTTGCAGGACCCACTTCATCAAAACAAAATCTGAAAATACAGAAGTCTTTGCAATAAATTATTAATTCAGTTGGATTAAATTTAAGCTTTTGGGACTGAGGACCTTCTACCTCCTCTTGATGTCATTCACTGTGACAATCTGCTTAATGCATGCTAGTGGAACATCATGTTCATGAAGGAGAAGATTTTTATAATGGAATTTCTGTAGTAGCATTGGGTCATCCATAATAAAGGAAATATAGAAGTTAGTGCAAACCAGTTTGACCCACAGATTTGTGTCTGTTGTGATGCATTTTCTTACAAAATTTACTTCATTGACCACAGTTTCACCCAGCAAAAGTACTGTTTCCAGTTTTTTAATCCTTGATTCTGATGCTATAGGTTCTTCAGACTGAGGTAGCAGCAGAAAGTAGGACTTGAAGGTGGGCTTGGGCTGCTTGAGAGCAGCTGGCGAGGACCCTGGTTGGCGGGGCGGGAGAGGTGGGCCAAGGTGGGCCCAGGAGGCCCTGCCCCACAGGGACAGGGTGTCAATGCCCTCTGGCTCAGGCCCAGTGCCTTGCAGCCACTCGAGGCTGCGCACTCAAGATCACATGGCGGCGGTGGCCCCAGCAACACCCTTCTTCCCCAAGGAAGGAGTCAGCCGCCAGGGTAGGCTCAGCCCGGGGCTGGTGCAGCTCGTGGGGGCCCCACGGCTCCCTTTGCCTCCTCACGAGGGCAGCTGCTGGCCCGACTCTGCATCTCTATGTCCGACAGCAAGCAGATGGCAGCGACCCCAGTGGGTGGCAGGCTGACGGTGTGGACAACAGAGAACTTGCCCTTGGTGGATGAGGAAGAGGTTAAACACTTACTGGGCAAGCTTAACGCTCATAAATCAATAGGTCCTGATGGGATTATGAGGGAGCTGGCTGAAGTGATTGCTTAGCCGCTCTCCATCATGTTTTGAGAAATCATGGAGGACAGGCGAGGTGTCTGAGAACTGGAGAAAGGCCAATGTCACTCCAGTCTTCACAAAGGGCAGGAAGGATGACCCAGGAAACTACAGGCCGGTCAGCCTCACCTCCATCGCTGGAAAGGTGATGGAACAATTCATCCTGAATATTATCATTAAACATACAAAGGAAAAGATGGTTATCAGGGGGAGTTAACATGGATTCACCAAG
>WBNH01009640.1:10708-94796 GCA_013401255.1 Urocolius indicus
AACCTCATAAGGTTCAACAAAGACAAGTGCAGACTCCTGCATCTGAGGAGGAACAACCCCATGCATCAGTGCAGGCTGGGCATTGACTTGTTGGAGAGCAGTTCTGCAGAGAGAGACCTGGGAGTCCTGGTTGACAATAAGCTAACCGTGAGCCAGCAATGTGCCCTCATGGCCAAGAAGTCCGATGACATCCTGGGATGCATCAAGAAGAGCGTGGCCAGCACGTCAAGAAGTTTCTCCTCCCTCTCTACTCTGCCCTGTTTCACTGTGAGGATGAAGAAGCTATGTTTGTCTGAAACACAGTAACAGTCAGAATCACCTCCTTGGAAATACATACCAAATTCTGGAAGAAAATTGCCTTTGCATAGCTGAAATCACTATTATGACCCAATTAGTGCATTCATATAGGGAGATAATCTTCTTGGTGATGTAGAATTCAAGTATTTACAAGCAAAATCTTGAAAGAGCACGTGGTGTCTATACATTTGCCGCTGAAGTTTCCAAGGGAAACAAACTTTATTTGTTTCCACAATGTTGTGACTTGTTTCCCTTTGAAATTCTTAAAAGTAGACTTGTAAGGTATTATCATGTAAGACAGAAATAGAATACATAGTTAATATCAATATATATTCTTGTTTTATCAATGTAACTTCTATGTCAATCCACAGTTAATTTGCTTGTATATTCAGTATTTCTTGGACAGAATTTGCTTGAGTTGCACAAAGACTTTCCTTTTCTTTTTCTTTCTCTCTCTCTCTGTCTTCCTTTGTTCATAATAGTGTAGCTATAAAGTAGGAAGTATATTACAATAAAACAGCCTCAGACCAGAAGAACCTCAGGTTCTTCTCCAAAGATCAATTGCAGCAATACTCCAGGAAAGCCAATTGCCTATAACTGAGTAGGAGGATCTGGTGATGGGCCTTATTACTCAAAATGTGACATGAGGGAGGAAGAGCCAAAGCATAGAGCCCTGCTGTTGGAGGGTGCAGTGCAGTAAACAACCAGTGAATAGAAAGCTGCTCCGCTTGCTCTCTGCCAGGCAGCAGTTGGAAAGCTGCAGGAAATGCTAACACTGTTTTGCTTTTTTCTAAGGATGAAGATTTTCCATAAAAGGATAAGGTTTGCACCTGCTTTAACACATTAGAAGTGGGTTGTTAGGAATGTGAATGATTCAAATTCATTCTCTTGTGTTAGACAGTTCAGAGACCATGGAGAGAAATCAACATTTTTCAATTGCAATACCTTTCTGTGAACTGGTGGAAAAGTACATATTCATTGGCTCCACCAATGCTCTGAATCTCATTTAAACAAATGTTTCTCCCACCTGCAAAAAAAAGCCAAAGATAAATTTAGAGATAAAAAAAGATCTTTCTTCCCATAAAAAGCAGATGGATCATGTAATGTTATTGCAGTTTTGCTCCTAAAAACACTGTGACCCATTAAAGGTGTTAGGATGGTTAAGAGAGAGTATCTGGCTCTAGAACATGATTAGGAGACAGAGATTTAATTGCTCCCCATCTTAGATTTCATGAATGTTTGTTTCCTTGCTATTGCTACTTTTCAGTTCTTCCCCTATAAAGTAAAGATAACACTCTCCTACCTTTCTGGGATGCTGGCAAGGATAAATATATTAAACATATATAGGTGCTATGGCGCAGAGAGGGAATTTATAAAAGTGTCTATGATGGAGAGTCTGTTCTTTATTGCAACATACACAACTCTTGGCTCCCACGAGCACTTCCACCAAGGAGTAGCGATTAATATTTGACAAAAGGGAACAAAATGATCAGGCTGAACGCCCTCTGGAACAAGATATATAATACAGTTCAAAGCAGTAATAAGTGCACTTCTCTTCTGCCCAGCTTAGACTCCACATGTAATCTTAACAAAAACATAGCACCAATGGGTTTACCTCAAAGATCCTTGTGCAGTGCATTAGATAATGCACTGGAATTTATGTTGTGGTCTTATATATACATAAGACTGTAACATCATAGTCTTAGAGAAGTATACAGAGTTATAACACTTATAAATCTGGTCTAAAGTTTAATTGACTGAATGTATACTTCATAGGAAAGTGAAATGTTTATCCTTAAGCAGAATCCAAGAATAAACTCTAGATGGCTTGGAAACTTTTAAATAATGTTTATTTCCATATTTTTGGCTAGTTTTGGTACAGGTAAGGTAATTAATTTTAACATATTTTAGCTAGACTGTTAAAAGAGAAAAAGAAGGGATAACAGATTGAGAATGATTATATGATTTGGCTTCCTAAATTGATTTTTTTCTGAAGCTGATATTGTGGCTTAGATCAGGGACTTTTGCAGTGCAATCAATCCAAAACAGGAGCTAGACTTACTCTTAAAAATGTATGTCTCTCTAAAGCATGTTCTCTAATTAATTCATATTTCCTCTTTCTTGGCTGAACAGTGACAAAATACCCAAACCAAAATCTACCAATTTCTAACAATTTCTATTTACTAAAATGCTTTTGAAGAATCTTCATTTGGTCACCCTCACCCTCCATGGCTCTGATGTCCAAGACCTCTTGGGCAGTGTTTGTTGATCTACTTGGAGAGAAGTAATACTGCAAGCCAGTTTCACTGTGTTTCTCACTTTCATTGGAAGATTATGGTACTGTGTCCCCTCCCAGCTTCTTCGCACACCCAGCCAGCTCACGGGTGGAGTAGTGTGAGAAGCAGAAAAAGCTTTTGCTCTGTGCAAGCGCTGCTCAGCAATAACTAAAACATCCTTGTGTTAACAACACTGTTTCCAGAACAAATCCAAAACATAGTCCCATACTAGCTACTATGGAGAACATAAGTCTATCCCAGCCAAAACCAGCACAGGTAAAAATGAGACTCAGCTCAGATTATTAAACACAAAAGATCACTACTAATGAGCAAAAAAAAAAAAGTTATGATATTCTTATGTCTTGGTTTCAATACAAGTGTTACATCAGCTGAGAAAGAGGCAAGTTCATTTGACAGAAGGATGATCTACCTAAATATATATCCCATTTATTAGGTACAAAAAGCCTGAACTGTTTCTCAATTTCCATCTCCTTATTTTATAAGCAGAAGGGGAAGAGAAACACAATAACATTCATGACAACAAATAGAACAGGAATCTTCTTTGATTTTCTTTATAGTAACAAATAAATATATAAAGTGAGAAAACTTGTACCAAGAATGGTTACACATACCATAGAACAAGAAAGCTTTTTTTTCAGTGACATGAGAAATACAAAAAGGAGTTAACTAGGCTACAGGTCATGGAGAGTTCAGCTGACATAAATAGCAGAGTAGTAGAAGTTTGCCTCAGAGTTTAGAGCAGCAATAGTAAACTTTAATAATAGTAAAGTGTTTAATACAAATACTACCTCAACTAGGTCTACAGTTACAGGTCTGAGCTATTGATCCCATAGTATTATATTGATGCATTATAGCTGCAGGGAACAGGAACACCTTATTCCAGGGAACAGCCGGCACAATGCCATGTTGATTCAGCCTCTTCCAAACTGCTGTGTTTTCAATATGTGTAGTTAGAAATGCAGAGAGTACATATACTCTCCATCTATTTCTTCTCTAAACTATTGTACCATAGCTGAGTGAGTTTGCAGTTCAGCAACCATGCAGTCATATACCCTTTGATGATAATTTTTGGACAGTGTCTCTGCTATTCTGTTTTTCCACTATTTTTTTGCCAACTCCACTTCTAGCAAAAATAATGACACCATACAGATCAATTGGGCACTTGAAAGAAAAGAACTTCTGTTGTAACAATAGGTACAGAAAAGTAAAAACAATAAGATAATTTCTGTGACCCACAGTTTTGCTAGTTCCCTCAGCTTTGAGCTCTGTGAAATATTATGAGATCTAACTACTCTGTAAGAATATTTCCCATCATTCTTCCAAACTTGTTTTAAATGACTTTAAATAAATTCACAGACATCCACTCTGCTCCTCTGGGTTGCTACAGCGTACTGTGCATGCTGTGGTGTTGCCAAAATGCTGCAACGTAGTCTTCAAGGCAAAGATGCTCAAATAATCTGGCTTTCTGCAGCAACCCTCACACCTGGGGCTCTGAGATCAGAGGCTTTATCCTCCCCAGGCACCCTGCCAGGCAGTTCCAATGCCTCTCCCACCATTGTGTTAGCTGACCCTGGAATGCACAGGCAAATTCCTTGGACATGTCATCTCTTGAGTCTCCTTTCATCCAGTTGAGGATGGAGACAGGTGTTAAATCAGTGCTAGCACCCACCACACCACAAATGCTGCTGGGGAAAATTTAAAAGAAAAAGACAGTGTCCCTTTTGTCCACACTATAATTTCTATGACAAAACAGAACCTTGTGTTGCTTCCTCACATTCAGTGAAGTTCATTGTCACAAAGTCCTTGTACTCCATCCACTCTTTTGGATGCCTCCCAAGACTAGGATGAATCTTTCTTGCTACAGTGACCAGGAACAGGCAATTGGCTAGCTGCACAATGTAGCAAAATAAACAAACAAAAATCCCTAAACCAATGTTGAGTGTGGTTGAGAAGGATTTTACTCCCTTTAACAGTAGAGACAAATACTTCTCCTGTTATCCCCAAAATTCAAGAAACAGAGGACGTTGCTGAGCATTCTGCACAGACATAATTTCAACCTTGAAAGTGTTTGCTTTTCTGCATTGTGCACCTTAAAATAAAAAGAATCACCTTGAAATCTTTAGTACAAAGATAATAGACTTTTTAACATTTCTTGTTATTTGTTTCTCATCTTTTCTACTGCTCACAACATTTAGTTTTATTTATAGCTAAATGTGTTAGTTTGACCCTGGCTAAATGCCAGGCACCCACCACGCCACTTGATCACCCACCTCCTCAGCAAGCCAGAGAAGGGAAGAAAATAAGACAAATGTCTCGTGGGTTAAGATAAAAGCAGTTTAATATAAAGATAGCAAAGCTGCGCGNNNNAGCCATGGTCCCTCCCAGGATCGTGCCCACCCACCGCTGTTGGTGAAGGTGGGGGAAGGAATGCTGGAGGGACAGCCTTGATGTTATGCAAGTGGTAGTCATAATATTGATATCAACAACAAGCACAGCACTGCAAGAGCTACTGTGGAAAATCACTACCATCCCAGACCCACTACACTAAAATACCCTTGAAAACATCTTTACAATTATGGTTCACAGCCTAACCCTTTATTAAAACACCAGCCTTCAGCGCAATAAAATCCACAACAATGTAAGCAGAAATCCCTACATGAACTCTAACATGTGCACCGTTGAACTCACCTATAAAAAGCATGTGTAACAGACTTAGGATTAAAGCCAAAGCCAAAACGAAAGGAACAGGCATAGTTTTCAGTCATCATCAATTGTATCATAGCAGCACAACACATCCCCATCTGTGTGCTCTGAGCAGTGGTAGCATCTTAGGGAAGCCTCCTTTCTAGTTGCTCAGCACCTCCCCCAGCCTTTCTCAGACACACAGAACGTCAAGGCATACCAAAGTTCTGCAAAGCAAATTGAGCCATTGTCACAAGATGCATCTACTTCTTGCCACCCATCAGCTTTAATACCAGACTCCTCAATGTGTCCTTCAGTTCTTTGGGTGCTAGACAGTATGGTAGAATTGCTTCTATCCAAACAGTCTATGAGAAGTCTTTACCCAGACAGTAAGCTAGCCCTCTCTGAAAGGCTGAAGTAACAGCTGTGCTGTTGGTGGTACAGCACGTCTCCAGGCAAGGATGTGCATGCGTATCTGGCACACAAAGTGAAGCCCACCATCATTGTGGCCCTGAGGATCAGCTACAGCATCCTGCCTCAAGAGACCACTTGGATCTGAAGTTGGGACTCCCGAGAAAAAAAGAAAACTCCCAGAAAAACATCTGCTTGAGTTCTAGCATTTTCAGAGGTGTCCTGAGACATGAAGTTACAGTCTGAAAGTAGTTAAGCTAACCCACACCTGTCTGTATTCATCACCATGAGGACCACAACACTCAACATCATGTTCTCCATGCTGCCACCTGGGAAATGTCATTGACTCTTTCGCTAGAACTAGATGTATGGTGGGAGTTATATATCTCCATCTTGCATTATCTCCCTGCGGGCCATCAGCAGAACAGTGGAATGCTCAACCAGATTTCCTTGGTGTATGTCGAAATGCAGCCCTGTGGTGTGACATAAGCTTAGTCAGCAGTTGCTAATAGTTGTTTGCACGTTACTTGTGCAATAGGGGCTACAGATCAATTAATGCAAGATACTGAGAAACCACAGTAAGGGCCAGGTGTGAACGTGCCTCAAGTTGTGTTGGTCGAGCCCTTTGCCTGTGCTAGGCCCTTGGCTGTGTGTAGAAGGATGGCTCCACAACCTTCCTTTCCCACAGCTTCTCCTGAGCCAAGCTCTGGCCTGTCACAGGGAAGCATAAAGTCTTTAGTTCAGAGTTGGACTCCACAATATGAACTTACAAGGAATTAGCAAGGTACATCTGAAGGTACATCAGAATCCAAATTTCCAGGATTTGCCAGAACCAAAAAAGAATGAACTGGAATCTCTTCTAATATTCCCAAAAGTTAGGGTTCAAATTCTGAGCAGCTCCAATACTATTGTTAAACCAATCCTTGAGGTTGAGGTGACAGGGATCCAGCTTGCCCATCTTTCTGAGTGGCATTTTCTGAGACTTGGCCTTTTGCCTTGCCCTGCTTTCTATCTCATAAAAAACTGTTTTTCATTCCTTCCTCTTTCTCTTCTCCTTATCTTTTAACTCACCACTACCATGTTTTGTACATTTTAAATCTTTATACATAATTTAAAAAAAAATATTTCTAGGCTGACAGTCTCTCATTGTATCTGTCATCTCCTATTACTCTCTGTGACATGACAGACCCTCACATGAACATGATGCGTTGTGACATGACACATGACACCAGTTACCCAACATTGTACCTCATTAGAGGAAACTGTAAAGGCATAAACCAGGGGTGAGCCCTTTCTATTAATCTCTTGTTCCTTTTACTACCATCATTAGGAGTTAATGTGGTTGTTTCAGATTTTTTTCCCCCATGATCAGTCTCTTAATTCTTTTTTAGTATAGAGATAAAACAAAACAAGGAAAAAAAACAAACTGAAAGGCTAAAATCCATCATGGTCTGTGAGTCTGATGGGTTTTCTCTGTGAGCACACAAAGTAAATCTTTTGAAATAGGCCTAGTTGATCCCTTCCTAATATCTGGAAGGAAAATAAGAATCTGTATATCCCTCACAGTGCATCCTGGACTTATTTTTTTCCTGAACACAGAACAGGTTGATCAGAATAACTGTTGGCCAGGCAGGAAAGCACCACTGTGAAAGACGCTGGGCTCACTTTTAGCCCCAGTTTGGATAAAAAGAATGACAATTCTCAGAACACAGTAACATGTTTTTTGTCAAAATCTGCTGGAGAGAAAAAATGCAAATGCTAATGTAAGAAAGAAAGAATGTTGTTGCTGATGCTTCTAGTTTCACCGTTATGCTTGGTAAATGGCATCTCTGATTCTTTCTTTCTAATTATTACCTACCAAATATCAGCTCCCAGTACAGAAGAATGAGCCTGCATTGTTGTCTGCAAAATCATATGTGGAAAGAGATTGAGGCCAGTTTCTTATCTGTTTCTGTCGAGGTCATAAGTTTCAATAATGGGAGGAAGCTGTTACAAAGGTGGGAATTTATTAGCCACAGTAAGTAAGCCTCAGTCCAGTTTGCAGTTATTCCAGTTGACACTACCTTTTTGTGTTCAGCATGGGCAGTCACTGAGTTGAACTACCATCTCAGACCTGGCTAACAAACTGCTTCTCAGTGTGTGGTGACTACAGCTCACAAAACACCAAGACTGTCTTTCTATGTTTTATAAAATTTTAGCAGCAGAGAGAGTGAATGAGAAATGGATGTTGATAAAGCTGTAGGAAGCAGTAGGAAGCAAATTAGTCAATATCAACAGCAGATTTGACAACTGGAGACAAGTTGCTAACTCATGCAGTTGCATCAAAGTCAGAGAATACAGCTGCAAACTATTATAAGAACAGCATTTCCCACTGGATAGAAGAATGTGTGCACATAACTCTAGTGACTAAAGATATTTAAGGAGGATGTCATTTGGATTCCTTGACAACATTTGGTGTCATGAATAGATCTGATGTGTTAAGAAGAATAAAACATTCCCCTGGAGTTCACTGAATTGAATCTATTATGACTGACAATTACCATCCACCTGATGAAGGCAGATGTTTGCATTCCCAAAACACACTTTTGCTCAGTTGGCACCTTTAATGTCCACCTCATTGGACAAGCTAAAGATGGAGTAATCATGGAAAAAGTAATACTAAGCTGGCTCATTCAGTCTGGAAGCATCTTCAACTGGCTATGTAGATGTGGGATGATGTTTTGCTGTTGTACTTGAAGGTGAATAAATTTTCTTGCTGTTTACATTGGCATTTCCTAACCTTTCACAAGGCTTACATTCACTTTAAGAGAAGAGGAGAGTAACTTTAGGATTGTGTTTACAGTAGGATGTCACAGTCCTGTTACAGAGCTTGCTATTTCTAGACAAATATACTCCACAAACCAAAAAGATAATTTTCTGTTTGTTAGTAAATGCTAGATATTATACTGCAGCTCAGCAGAAGAAATCTGAGGCAGTCACCTTGACTAATTACTACAACTAGTTTTGGGAGGTGCTAATGTGGAAAAGATTAGTGATATCCTCCAAATCCTCAATCATAATTATTTCTGAACGTTTAGTTGCATATTTCTGATTTATGTTGGGGGAAAAAAAAAAAAAGAAAAAACCCTTGCAGAAAAGCTACTAACCTTCTTTTTCGTTCTGCTGGCCTTTTTCTCTTTAGTGGCTATGTTTGCCACAGAGCTTCTGACAATTTTGACAGTCCAATATAACTCTTCCACTGTGGAGATTTTTTTTTAAGTGTCCCAAATAAGTAAAAAGTTAGATATAGAAAAAGGTTTTTCACTGCTAAATGCATACTCTCCATTTATAATGGCTTTATTTTGACATTGCAGGTGTTAAGATCTGTCTAACACAGCAGACATTTCCCGAGTGAGGTGCCAGTAAATTCTAGGTTATATGAGGCCCCCTGTGAAAAGATGTGTGCATGGGCAGCCATCGACTGCCAAATAATCCATCTGCAAGCATCCATTTCCAACACCACAGCCTTCCTTCATGCAGACAATCCATTTTGACTGGGGGAATGATCCTGGATAGCTACTCTGTCTAACAGAACCATAATCTCTTGTGGCACATAACTTACTATGGTTTTGGATGTGTGGCTTTGGGCTGTTTGAAAAACTAGGTAGGTTTGCCTCTTTAATGATCTAAAGGCACTGTGTGCTTTCTTAAAATATGTTCTGCTGCTACCTAACCTTATTAAGGACTTAAACGTCTAGAATACAGAATTCACTAAGAGAGTTTACCCTTAGAATTGCTCTTCATTATTCTCAAGTATTATTCTCAATTGCTCTTCATTATTCAACTAGACCTCCAATCCCTAGATAGGTGTCCGGATTCCCACTAAAGGAATGGGTGCTGGTAAGCAGGATAAGCTCAGCTGAGTTGTAAGCACTATAGAGACAAAAGCGAAGCTTAAAGGATCAGATCATGCCAGATTGGGAAAAGCCATTTATTTTCACCAGGATTTATTTGTCTTGAACCTCTTCTCAAAGCAGGCTAGTTCTGAAGAGGTTCTGGGAGGAAAATGGTGGTGATGCTAATGGACATATTGTTAAACAGTAGATTAATACATGAGCCCCTGGACATCTAGCTGTCAGTATACTACTTTAGCAGAGTCATGAAAAAATGACCAAAATAGCAAATTTTTCTCAACAGGTTTCATTGACTTTGAAGTAAACGAAAAAAAAAAAAAGTGCAGGGTTCTGTAAGTCAAAAAAAAAAAAAAAAAAACCAACACTCAACTGAAGTCCTGTTTGGCTTTTTATATTCCAAAACTGGAAAGACCAAACATAGGTACCTTAAGCAGCTCCAAGACAGAGCTCGGGTTTTACAATCAAGGCAAAAAAAAAATGTACATATTGCCCAGAAGAGGGATAAATTTCTAACAAATCCATTGCTTGCTTACTTTCTCTGCATTTTGTTTCCACCTACTATAAACTGATTTAGAGTGGTAAACATACTGCTGAGCTGGTTCCTGCTGATTTGCACCCTAAATTACCAACTACCCCTCCACATTCAGATTGTCTAGCCCAGCATTAGGTTGAAAATTCCATTTGCTAGAAGGCCACATAAGGATTAATAGTTGCAGCAGTGCCTGAAGCACAATGCTTATGGTCAGACAAATATTATGACAAAAGCCTAATCCATGGCATACTGAAGTCACTGGGAATATTTCCACTAATACAAATGGATTGAATTAGGACTTGCAAATTGTTGAGGCAGATATTGCTCTCCAAGTATCATTCCATTGTTAATTATAATGATGCATATCTCTTTAAAAACAGAAACAAAATACCTACCTTTGAAAGATAAGTCCTCCTGTTTTAAATTGATTGACACCATATGTTCTTCCCCATTGGTAGGCATACAAGTAGAACATAGGGTATGAGAGGCCAAAGTATTTTTTGTGTGGTTTAGATCTATGCATTTATCTCAAAATCAATATTAGCTAGTTTTATTCTCTCACTTCATGGGTTACTGCTCCATCCTTTCTGAACACTCAGAAGCCTGATACTCTGACTACTGATTCGTGGCCTAAATGCTACTTTTAGATCTTTCTTATTTTAAAACTTAAAGTGCTGATTTCAGTCATGCTCATACCAAATGAAAAACATTATTGTTAATTATACTTTTGCAAAAAGTTACTGCTTAGCATCCCCTGAGCCACACCAAAAATGAAGAACGCTGAAGCATAACTACCTTTAAGAACAGATTTCAATATTTTTACTCAGAAATTGTGATGTGATGTGCCTTACACTGTGAGTATTTACAGGGGCAGATTTATGAGAAAGAAAGTGGAGAGGAAGGGAGAACAAGAGGACTGTGAACACTGATCAGCATGGCATGCTCTTGAACATGTAAGAAGAGAGTGTAGAGCCGCTGCCTAGCTTACAGTACACTTGGCTTTTAGTAACAATACTCACGTAAAGGGGTCTCACTGTGGGGAAGAAGGGAAGTTGCAGCGGCATCCAGTCATTCAGTGGGGCTTAAGAACCCAAACAATAGCTGATGGCCAAAGAGCAATTGAAATCTGTTACCTCTATCCTAATGTTGACTACCTACCCCACCAGACCCTCCCCAAAGGCTTTTCCTCACCCCTTTATCACTGACAACCTCCCGGCCTCCATCTCCTTAATGGTGGAAGGAAAGGATGGCGAGAGGCAGCTGGGCAGGTATGACAGGAGCAGGTCTGTAAGATCTGCCTCCTGTCAGCTGAAACCACTCATTTTACTTTAAAAACTCCTTTGAAGGAAATATGATATTTTTCTCTTTGTTCTCAGTACGGGCTGGGCTGTGACGCAGGTGCAATGCTGCTCTGGCACCGGCTAAGCTCATGAGCCCTGAAAGCATATCCTGAGGGAGAGAGCCCTAGAAAAACAGATGAAATCCTAAAGACAGAAGGAGGTCCTTAGTTACCTTCAGTTTTAAAGTGTCCTTTACCACTGCAAAAGACCAGCATAAGATCTTCACGGCCATTTTAGTGCTTAGCTAGCCATCTACAACACATGGAAAAGACTCCACAGAGTCAGCTGGGTTACTAGAGAACTTAAAAATCCATTGCTTATTGAGGTGGTCTCTGCCAGCTTTATTTGTCTATGAGGGTATCCACTGTACTAAAAACAGTCTAAAGGGAGAAAATGAAACTCAGTTTTAACAGCATATGACAATGTTTGTAAAATCCCAACAGTTGACCCACTACTTCTTCATACTGTAGCAATTTCTGCTCCTCTAATTCCCTGTATATCAGCCAAATACCATATTGTGGGCAAGGGAAGACTTGGGAAGAATTAGGGTGTGGTGCAAAATACAAGCATAAGCACAAGATTGATGTATCAGATTGTATGCAAGGAGGTACAGCACAGAGCTGCTTTGAGCGAGGAGCCTGATATTATCTCCCAGGGACACTTGCCTGGAGTTACCTATCCCCTCTTGTGTGTGCAGGCATGTTGCTAGAAAATCGTGATATTCTTGGGCCTGGATTCAACTGCAATGTAACCTGAAAGTGGGAGAAAGGAAAGCTGCACAGCCAGATGGCTGTCACCACTTCTATGTCTGCTAGGTGCTGACAGTGAGGAGGACTGTCCCCTTAGCCCCATCCTACACAAACCAATGCTGACAGCACACCAAGATTTCACTACCTTCTCGCAAAGCACAATCCATGTTGCTAGAAGGCTGTCAGTGCCAACATTGCTAGAAAACGTTTGTCTTGTTTTTTTCCAAGAGAGAACAGGCAGGTGGGGAACAGACTGGAGCCACAGTACACCTCCTGATGCACCCCAGCCAGGTCTTGAGGCCAGATGATTGGAAGAGCAGGACTACAGGGGACTGCAGTTAAACAGATATGGGCTGAAATATGAAACACCCTCTTGCCTCCCTGTTCTAACTTCAGCTCTGGTCTGGAGCAGAAAAGCCTTTGCTATTGGATGCTGCCTATCTAAAATATACCAAAGCCTAGATAACAGTTATCTTTCTGGTTTTGCCCTGGATAATGTCCAACAATGTTTTCTTGAAACTCCTTTGAATGTACAGTTTAATTGTTTCCTCAAGATCATGAAGTCTCAATTATATGGATTTCTTTTCTGTTCACAGTCTTTTTGTCTAACTGGCTTGAGTCCTATTGTAGCAAGGTCACAAATATAACTGAAGAAATTACATCAATGTAAAAATATATGTTTGCTTTACTTAAAATTTGGACCAAGCAAAGCCAACAAAATCTTTTTAATGCCAACAGAGAGACAGCTGGACACAAGGCAGAAAAACTTACTGTAGTGCAGTAGTACATGCAAATGTAATCTGTTTCCTCTGACATAAATAGGGTTTAAGCATGCTTAGCAGAGTAGGCTCCTTCTAAAGCTTTTGTATATGTTAAGGCAGAATTTGCATCAGTTTCAGTAGTTGAGCTTTATTAGATGAAGTTTAAAGTATTTAAAATCATGAGTAGAAACAACAGATTTTGTGGTATGGTACTGACAGAAGAGTCTAATTGTAATCATGTCCAGAAGCATTTGAACTGAAGGATAACTTAAAAAAAAATGGAAAACAATAGCCCATTACAATGGCAAAATCCATCAGCTCAAGAAAGCAGGGCAGACATGGTCAAGGCATTGTGCTTAAAGGATATCCATAAGATACGCAGATACAGTAACAGAGAGTGACATTCTTCATGTTGTATCAGTTTAAAAATCCAGATAGCTCTAGATATAGATGTCAGCTACTAGGACAACCAGGCTTCATTGCCCATGGACATCAGCACAGCCAGCACCTGTCTACTCAGCAGGTTGTGTGCCTCGTGGTGAAGGGATAAACATGATCGGTTGTATGCAGCCCCTGCTGCCCTTATGCGGTCCACACTGCACCTCCCACCAGGCTGTGCCAGCACATGTAATGCAGTCAGGGGAGGCAACTTCTAATTATTTGATGCAGATTGCAGATGGTCACTTCATTAGCAGCGTCGCAGAGCTGCCCCTTACAAGGTATGAGGTCGCCTTTGTCCCTTTGCAGAGGGGAACAGATCACTTGTTCTGATCTTTTAATGCCTCTCCCAGTGTCTGATCCGGGGAGGTGCTGAGCAATGTCACTTACATTGAAGAAGCGGGGAAGGCCAAATTAACAGCCCTTTGGGACAGAGACTTGAAAGGGAAATTAGAGAATAGACTTTCTGCATCGTAAAATATTAGGGACAGAGTGTATTAAATTGCTCCTAAATGGTGACAAAGGAGATCTGTTTCACTGTCTGTTTTATTAATTGTTTTAACTAAAGGATGTGCCTCTCTTGTGAGTTGACTATTAATTCCAAAAGTACAAATATTGCTCATGCGTTATAGTTAGGCTACTATGCTAATTTTTAACAAAATAATAATGAAGTTGTGTATGTTGTAATTCCAACATTTATTTACTTGTTAAAACCAGGTCTTTTGTTGAGAGTGGTTTCAAGCATTCTTTCACCAGTCAAGTCAACATTACTGTCTTTTTAAAACAGCTGTAAATCTCTTTGATTGGGACTTGAGGCTGGAATCATTCGTGCTGTGTTAAACTAAACTGTCTTATCTCCTTGAGTGCTATGCAGCCTCTAGCATGTCCAGAGCTGCATCTGCCCATGGCCTAAGGAGGCCAATATTTGAAAGCTATTAATAAAGACATTTGGGGAGGAGACAGAGACACGCCTTTAACCCTCAGTGCAATGCATTTGAAGTGATGACAGAGTAGGAGAGACATACTTCTTCATTTTCAAGGATAGGGGTTATTTCTTTTAAATAGGGACAATCAGTGCCCTGAAAATAACCCATTATTTTCAAAAGAATGCAGACTGATGAACATCTGCAGCACAGGACCAAAGGCTAACCCAGATAAAGGTTTCAATCCAAATATGGGAAGAAAAAATTTAAATAGACACAAAGCTGGCCCCCAGCAGCACCACAGCAGGGAGACCTGTGGCTCTGGCAGCTCCTCCTGCACTTATAGCCCAAAAATTGCTCAACTCCAGGCAGAGGAGAGGCCATCCCAAGGGCCTCAAGAGTCCTGGAAGTTTAAATGGGGCTGAGTAAAGTAGGGAAATCATAAAGCACCTTTACATGGGGCTAGGACTTCCCTTGCATGGGGGAGAATTGTCTTTCCACTCAGGCAGAATCTGCTCTTTTGATGTAGAGGTGTCCCAAAGAGAGTTTCAAACTGGTCTAATAATATCTTAGTATTAGCCAGGAACTGAAACACTACTGTAATATGGAACATATAGTTCCCCCAGGGGCATCAAATTACAAAAGACAGGTGAAACACCTGGCTTATGCTTCTGTTTTTCCCCATCTTAGTGAGCATGATGAGGAGCAAGCCCTTGGTTAAAAGTCAGACTTTTGAGGCAGGCAGTATTAATAGTCTCCAGGCTGCTGTGAACAGGTAGCAGGAACTTTGCAGCTATCCAGACATCTAAATCACTGTATGGAGAAAGTTGAACAGCAGCACACATCCAGAGCAGAAATATCACCTTCATTGTGGACACCTGTCCAGAAGGTAGCTTAGTTCCTTTCAGTGACAAGTTGAGAGGAAACCAGAGACATGACCTCTCTCTAACTTCAGCTTCCACAGAGATGAGTTTTACAAAGAGACGCATATGGGGCTTTGTCATGACAAAGCTACATAAAATCAGGGTGGGCACGAGGAAGAGAAGCTTGAAGATCACTCCAGAAAGCATTTCAGCTCAGGGTTTTCCTCTGAATCAGCTGTGCTGGGGACACTGCCTTTTGTTGCTGAAGCTGTTGCTGGCATGCCCCAAGTTGTACACTCTTATCCTCACACTCCCTACCCCTACATTTCTGCTTTCAGAAACTGGTAGTTTCTCACATCTGACCAAATTGAATTTCATTTCTCTTGGAGGTCATGTTCAGACATGTCTGCTGTACTTTCTTCCAGGCTGGGCCACTCATATTTAACATCAGGCAATTAGGAGGATCATGGTCATGACTAGGGGAAAGGCAGAGAAGTTATCACATCAGAAGGCAGGGTATGCCTTTACAGTTGTCATTGCTTATTATAGTAGAAGAGGGAACTATTCCTCTTTCTTTGAAACCAAGATTTGACTTCAACTTTCCTTCCTGTCGTGGCCTCCTCTGCAGCAGTAAAAGCTCAATGGTCTCAATTCTCTCCACTGACACAACTGTGTCTCTGATCTCCACAATACCTACCAAACTAAAAAGAAAAAACAAGTCCTACCTCTTACAAAAGTCCCTCAAGCAGCACAGCACTGGTGAAGTGTACAAAAGTCCAGCCTTGCCCTTGAGAGGAGCAACACCTATCTCAAAGGAAAAGTTCAAGAATTGAGTGTAAGTTCTTTCAGAGAAAAACGTGACAGATTTCTCACAGAGACATACTTTACACTTGGTATTTGATGTCTATTTAAATCAGGAATTTCTCTGAATTCTTGGACCATTTCCCTCCGTGATAAGGATAAAACACATGATAAACTGAAGTCACATAAAACCCACAGTATCTATTTCAGCTTGTCAAATTGATACTCTGGAAAAAGCTCAAAATGATGGGGTCTGCTTCTTTAATGCCAAGTCTGGAAAGTCCCAGTGAAATCACCACTCCCTAGATAGCACATAAATGGGCTCACTCGGCAGGCGTTCAGGATCTGCCCTCACCCAAAATCTGAGAAGGGTTATACCATAGTTTAACTTCCTAGCCTCCAAACTTGTCTTTAGCTTTTTCTTCCAGAACAGTTTCCTTGTTAATTTTTTTGTCACCACAGGAATCCCATTACAAAAAAAAAAATGAATAATGAATCAATGTCACAATTATAATAGGTCTAACAATTTACTCAAAACAAACGTGTGATGATTTTCTCACAATTAAATTTGTCATATTTTTTACACAAAATTCTGACACTTTTGTCAAAAACCAAACTTTTCTATTTAAACTGAAAAATTACTAAGATAGGAAATTGTAGTTGGGGGAGGAAAGGTCTGTGGGGAGCAGCCCCCACAAAATCTGTGTGATCTTCTGACTAACACTTTCTCTTCATTCTAAAATGTCCATCACTGCGTTAACTGAGCAGCCTGAAGTCCAGATCACATTTGGTTTCATTTCAGAAGTGCTAAAGAGATTAAATACCTTGCAGATTGGATGATATTGCAGTATGTGCCCTATATATAATCAGGGAGAATGTGGAGCTCAGCTTCCCATTAATTGTGCATTGATTCACTTTAAACAGGCTCTGGGTACAGGCTGAGATGTATTAATAATATTTTATTGTATTTTAACTCACTTCTGCTCTTATTAACTTGTTAATTTGTTTTAATGAATTATTTAGTTATTCTCATATGATTTATTAATATGTCAGACCATACTTTCACCTGTAGTTTTATATTATATCTATGGCTGAGAGGAAATATGAAGGAAAAAAAAAAACCAGAAAGAATTTTTGTAGAGTAGCTTTGTTCCAGTTGTTCTACGTTTTGTAATTTATTATTACTATTTTGTTGCCTTGCTCTGCACAAGTAAATTAACCAGTGAGTGCCTAAGGACATGTAGCACATGTTCAAGGTTTGTGGCATTGGAGTGGATAAACAAAGATGGTAATATCAGCTAATAGAACATCACATCCCACAAAAGGTTTTCATTTCTTTTCTTTTTCCAACAAGCAATGCTAACCCTTCATTTAAATGAAGAAAGGTGTTTGTCCCCATGAGGTTTAGGCTAGCAGTACATAGGTTGTCTGGTCACAATCTTCCCAATCAGCTTGCAGTTGGGTGCAAAGTCATTCATTTTGCAGGTCTCCTACCTTCATCTGTCCTTTAAGATCATCTGCAATGTTTTCTCTTCGGCATCAAAAATCACAACAGATTTGGGCAGAAATGGCACAAGAAACCTGTGTTAGAAACCATGGCAGCTTGAAAGAGGGTAAGGAAATTGGTGAAGCAGTAATTATTTCCTTGCAATCGAAATAGATCCTTTCCTCAAACAGAAACCTTTCACTGCCCAACATTTGGCAGAACTGAAAGGAAATTTGCAAACATTAGCATTTTTAGCAGCATTACCTTTATAATGAAGAATCTGCAGTTGCTGTTATGCTCAGATCAGAATATTTTAATCAGTGCGATTCTTGTGACACTTGGACTTTGCTCATCTTATATCCTTTACCCTTTAACTGCTTTTTTTTTTCTCACTCCAAAATCAAAGTGACTGCGCATCTGTTTGGAGCAACACAAGTCTTGAACCTAAATACATTATCTTTCAAGACAATGCAAGCAAGCACGTTCCCTTATGATTGCATGTGATGACTCATCTAAGATCAAAGATTCATCAAATTGAAAGTAAGAAAAAAGTATATTTGTTCAAGTAATTTATTCCACATTTTATCTTGATTTAAAGATATCAAGAAACACCAATTCTCTGACTACTTTCACATTTAATCACCTTTGTGATTATTGTATTTGTGTATTGAGAATCTGAACTTAACTGGCTGTATGAATTTGTGTGGTTTCAACTTCCAGCCAACAGTAGTAGTTGAGGAGCCCTTTAATAGCCAATTTTTCCCTCGTACTTCTATACCACAGCATAACTATTTCTGTGACTCTCTTCATTCTTGTTTTCAGTTGTTACAAGCTCCTCTTTTACCATGTGAATACAAAGTCTGCAGGCAGCACAACAGTGTTGGTCTCATTAAGGCTTTCACAAAAAGACTATTCCTTGCCGCTCCTACCTGTATAGACCTACAGAGTCCCACAAGGAGTTCACTTTCAGTTTCTTTTCTGAGCACTCTCTGCCCCTCCTGCTTTCCCTATGGACCACTTCCCATGCCCCTCAGGGAAAGCTTGTATTCTTGGCACAGAAATGCTTTTTCTTTAAAATTCCTTGCAAAGAATTTTTATCATTATGTAATTGTCCCCACTGCTGTGTATCACTCAGAGTTGTCTGCAAGTTTTGCCTGTAGTGATGTTGCAATCCCAGACCACCGAAGAAAATGTTAAAGAACATCATCTTTAATATCCTCAAGTTCTCTTTTTCCTGCTGCTCACAAACCACCAATTCATCGCATTTATACCCTCCTCTTTTGTAATCTCTTTTGTACAGCGTTTTCAGGGTGATTGTGACATCCACTTTGTATTTCCAGTTGTGCACCTTTTCCATGAGCCTTCAAGCTGTGATCCAGGAACCTTTTCTGTCCTTTGCCAAAAATAACATGTTTATAGCAGATCTAGAAACTGTTCCTTCTGCTATGCACCAACTCCTTCCACCTAGGTGGAAAGAATCAGCCCTAAAACCTCCCTTGAAACTTCCATTCATTCACTCAAAGCATCAGTGGTGCGATCTCCTTACACAACTCTATCACTGAGAGAGAGGACTGTTGGAGGTATCAAATCTTGGGTATGATCAAATGTTCAGGATCTGGGTTCTTCACAGCAAGCTGTATGGCTAGAGGCAGCAGAGACGCAGCAAAGTAACTCTTGCGTGTGGCTTTTAGCTGATCTCAGAGAATGGGCAAAGCAAGCCCACATCTGTCAGCTGGAGGCTGTGTAGACATGCCCCTGGGGAACAAACAGCAGAGCTCTTTCATGTGGCCTCCCCTTCCTCCCAGACAGCCAAGCAGAAATCCAGAATTTATGCACTTGAGTAGAAGGGGGTGGGGGGGGAGGAGGGGGAGAAACAACCAAAGAGAAGTGTCCGGCAGCTTTTTAACAAAGCTCTTTAGCAAAGGTCTATCTGGAAGCATTTTTCTGTAGGGAGGGAAGAGGGCAGGGATGGCAAGGAGGAATGTTCTGACTCCAGCTAAGGTGAGGGAGCTGCAGCATTCCAGGCAACATAGGCAGAGATGAGTCAGAGATAGCATTGCATCTCAGGAACTGTATCACCAGGGCTTTGCCTACTGCATCTACACCTCACAGCCCTGGGCAGCAGCCAACTGCCTGGCTGAAGCAGCTGGAAGGCTGCTTCCTCCTTCCTCTACCCTCTTGCCTCTACTCTTATTAAAGCCAATGAGGATTTCTTCATGCCATTTTTTAAGCAGACCAAAAGAAAAAACACAGTTGGATGACATTTACCTACCCTCGGCCAAATTTCAGGCAGAAGTTTATGTATTCAAAGAAATACAGATAACAATCTTGACTTTTTTGTTTGTTGTTTGGATTGCAAAAGTATCAGGAAGCAAAGGTGCCCTGGAACTAATTTCTATTGTATTCTCCAGACAGCTGGCTCAGTAGCATAAATCCTATTAATAGAAGACCTCAGACACTGCCTTTTGAGTAGTGGTGAGTTTTAAAGAACATGAGCAATGTTTGTCTGTGGCTCTATAATTTCCCTATTGAATAAACAATCTTCTTTCCTCCTCTTCCCCCACGTGTCACTGTTTCATCAGCACTTCCCTGGCTGTGTGTGAAACATAGGCATCCTAAACAATAAACTCTCCGTTTTCCACAGCTGTACTTACACTCTTTGTACCACTCTTAGACTAAAAGCTCCTACCCTTCTCCCCATTCTCCTTGTGTGTATGCCATAGATCCTCAGAGAAAAACCTGGCTTGTTCAGCTACCCTGAGCCATGCTATACTACTCTTTTAATCAAAGAGAAGAAAGACAGTGGACTATGTGCCATAGCTGTCATCTTGGAGTGTGTTGCCAAGTCCAGCTTCCAAAACAGAGGCAGGTAGCTGAGGCTGGAAACAGTACATGATGCTAGTAATGTCATCTACTGAACACTCAAAAGTGGACTTTATCAGCTGCTGAGAAAAAGTTTCGTTCCACCATTAACTGTGGCCAATGCAGTGGGAACTCCTATGTATGTCTCTCTTGGAAAGATTCTGATCAAGAGATTAAAAAAAAAAACTCTAACTGAGCTTCTTTTCTCTCCTTCCCTCTGGCTATCCTTTTCAAGTTCATGGATCTCAGACTTGCTGATGTTAAGGGATCTATTCAGAATGAAGATGCTGTAAGAGAAGAAAGCTGAAATCAGGAAGATCAACACTTCAGCTCTTACAAGGGATTTTAATGTAATCATACGCAAAATTCAACAGTAAAGCCAACTTTCATTTTGTTTTGTTTCCCTACCTGATGTGGGCTCTTACCAAAATCTCCTTTGCACAATTTGCCCAAAGTATTTCAAAACCTCTGTGAAGAAGGGCCAGAAGGGAAAGAAAATATTACTGCTTAACTTTCCCAAACAAACCTCCACTCAGACAAAAGCTGTCATGACTTTGGTTTTTAAGGTCTATCGTGAAAGACCCACACACTCTGGCAACTTCCAATGCTTCAGCCCATTCACCTTGAAAAACCACAGGGTTGTGAGCTACACACGGGTTTAAGATCTACATTAGTGCTCTGCATCTGTCACTATGTGTAATTGTACTCCCCTACTGCTGTATGCACAGTGTGGGACCACCATGCAGAGCTATAGCTCTTTCCTTATTAAAGTACTTGGATTTAATCAAGGTTGCAGCAGCTTGAGGATGACACAGGCTACCCACAGAACAGACAGCATCCCAAACTACATTAACTAACTGAATAAAAACATAAAGAGGAGAGAATGGAAGCAGTGTTTTTGTTCCTTTTACTTCGCACTTCTGCATTCCAGCTGCCAGAGCTGAGGGCCAACACTTGCTTTTGGAGGCAACCAAAACTGCAGGCTGTGTGTGTGCTTTCTTTCATAGTGAATTTGTTGAGCTCTGCTACTGGACAAACCATACTGGATGCCAGCACAAGGGCGAACATCCTTTGGGTCTCCCCTCCAGCTGACTCTGCCTCTGGGAAAGGCTGGAAGGCAGAAGTGTGGAGAGGCTGGCAGAGAGGGAGATGTGCCAGGAGTCCTGCAACCCTGTGGCTGCCATAATACCATGTGTCATAGCCCTCTGATGCCTAAAAGCCTGGCTAGATTTTTCCTATCTGTAAATATTATGTTTGCCACTGTCTAGCTAATTTTACAGTTACACTTGAAGCTTTCATGCTAGGTCATGGATTCTGCAAACAGCTGTGCCTGTCAAAGGCTATCATTCCTAACTGGGGGTTACCATGCCCCTACCAGAATGCATTGTCACCTCAGTTCTGCCAAGAAAAGGGCACACAAGCCCTTCCTCATTTGCTTCAAGCCAGACAGTTAGCAAAATGGCTTTCCTCAGCCGTGTAAACTCACCTAGCTGCCTTGCCCAGGAGCTCTCGCTGAATCACATCTTCTAGCAGGAGTAGTAACTTCCAGCAACTGGGACAGGAACACCTGTGACCCGTGCTTTTGAGTGCAGAAAGAACATGCACCCAATACCTTCACTCTGCAGCACCTGCAAGCAGGTACAAAGACTATCCTTCCATGTGTATTTTGTTTCCTAATAGCATCTTCTACCTCTGCTTCTGTTACCTATCTCCATCCCTTTGTCCTATGGATATCTCAGGAGCTCTGTAGCTACAAGAATGGAGATGACCAGATTTTCCATCCACTTCTACTATTTCTAGTTTTATGGCTGTGGAAACGGGATGACAAGCCCTTAAAGTGGAAAGTCATAGAAGCCATGCAATCATTTTTTTTTCTCATGGTCATAATGTTTTGGACTTGAATGCTGTGTTTTTCAGGAGCTGGGCAAAATCAAGCCTGATGCTCTGGAGTTGAATCCCCCCACTGAAACAAAGGAGTCATTGGTGGGTGCAGACACAGTTGCCTCCTGTAAGTCAGTTTGCTTCAAAAGCTGCTAATTGTGTTACTGCAGCATCATGCCTGGGCTTGCAGTGCCAGCATATCAGGTACCATGCTTCTCTGTCTCTGATGAATCAATTTCTTAACATGTGATTATGGGATGCTTCAAGCTTCACATCTAGAGGCACAAAAGATATCTTGAATTTCTTCTGGCAGCACAATGCTATTTGCTATTGGCTAACTTTGAGTTCCAGATCAGTGCAAGAGTTTGTGTTAAAATACAGTACATAGAGCTCAACAAAAGCTAGGCACCTCATAGCAGACGCCAAAACAGTTGCTACATTTTGCAGAGTAACTGCAGCCTCCTTGGGCTTAGCACAATATGGAATGAAATTCTGGGCAAAAAAAAAAAAAGTGTATCCTCAGTTTTGCCTCTTTCAGGGTCTGAGGTATTTAATCTGTTGTAAAATATAGTTAACATAGGACTCATTGCCTGCAATCCTGTCCCAAGTGAATCATGGCACTCCTGTTTTAACAGCTGGTCAGAAAAGAAGCAAGTAATTTCCCCAGCTGGGGTTGCCCTTGGATGAAGGGCTCAGGAAGAGGAGAGACCCTCATCCTTCAGGCTCCCTTCAGCTGGAGATGAGAGAGGAGGTTAAATCCCCCGGGACACAAGAGGGCAGAGAACTAGAGCCTTCACATCCCTTGGTCTCCTCTGCCCTGGGCAGGGTAGGGTTTGGGTTTGTATGTCAGCTTGAGCAAAAACCAGGCCTTGCTTTAGGGGTGGCTGTTTGTAATTGCATAGTGCAAAAGCAATCACTGCAGACACACATAAGTAAAGCTTCCTGAATGATCCCTGCATAAATGTAATCTATATAAACACTTTTTTCTTCTTTCTTTCTTTTTTGCCATGAAAGTCTGAGCTATTTGTACCTATCCTCACTTAGCCAGAGCTTACTGAGACACAAAGCCTGAGGAATTTTAAGCGCTACTGCAACATACTGCTCCTCATTACATTCTGTCCTTCCACACCCACATCCTCTCGCCTCACAGTATTAGGTGCTGCTGCTACCTTGCAGCACAGAGCCATCAGCCCCAAGAAGCGATGATAGCCTATTTCAGGACTGCAGCACTGCTGTGAACAAGGTGCTCAAGTATGATACATTATTCCTTCAAGGCTGAAAATATCACCTCTGCAATGCTCCTAAACTCCAAGCTAGGTGAGGTTAACACCACAGCTCAGGTTTCTCATGTGATAGAACATTATGCTCCTAACCAAAAAATCAAGATTGTTTATATATACAGGACACTGGAGCTTATTACCCTTTACTGGGCACAGTTTACGTGGTATCTGATGAGGGCAGAGCAGGTTGTTGCTCAGAGTACCATTCCAAAAGCCTTTTACACATATGGCAGAATTTGACTAGCTAGCACTAGCCAGTGGAAACCCCACTACAAGTTACCAGATTTTGTAAATTAATAACTATGAGGCTATCAAATAAACCAGCAAAGGATACTTCACCAGGCATTATATTTATTTCCTTGACAGCTGTAGTATGGTTTTAATGTATCTTCTGCAGTCATTCTTGGTGTAAACTTAAAATAGTTGAATATATTTATTATGACAAAAATCTATCACAAATTCTATGAAAAAACCCAAACTGGTCCACTGAAATGAAACTGCACTACCACAGTCTCCTATAGAGCCAAATTACAAAATAAAGGGATGCCTGCCATTGCCTGGGCAATAAAGAATAGATTTACTTTTAACCAGTTTTTTCTACCCTGTCACATTAATGACCTGTACCATAGCTCATGCCATTCAAAGGTTTAAATAAAGGAGTAAGTAGGTAGTTCTGTGACAGCAAACACTTCTCTCTGACTCTAAGTTTATAAAATAGTAGGCACCTGAAATATGAGTTTTTTAAGGCTTCATTTGAACTCAAAAATTCCCCCCACACACAGCCAAGATGAATCTTTCTCCAAGCAGAATGCACTTGCTAGTCCTACCATAGAGCAACACTGCACAAAACTGCTGGGAACAAACTGAAGAGTGCTTTATCCAGTTGCAACTGCCTGGGGTCAGTGAAGAAGATATTAGTTTTATTTTTAGCTTGCTTTTATAGCCTGATTGCTTTCTCCATAGATAATCCAGTAGAGGTTCTCTTCTCTGTTGCTTTGGGTTTCTTTTTAATCATCTAGTTGGCCATATTCTTAATTAACAAGTACTTAATAAATCATTGACTGTTTAATGTGAATCAGAAGAAGCAAACACTGACATCCCTTGACTAATTTTTTTCATAGTTTGTTAATAGAAACAACAGGATGTTCACTGAAAGATCCCAGAGCCTCTCAAACAATAAAGTATCTGGTCTCATGATACTGATGAGAAGTAGAAGAGTGACGTAAAAAGGGGCTAACGAGCAGGGAACAGAGCAAAGACCAATAAAAGCCCTCCTTGCAGTCTCAAAAGAGAATGTTAGCATCAATGTCAAGGCATAGCAAGCTGTTCATCCTTTGATCTTACCTGATGAACATTTTGCAGTCCCTCAATAGTCCTGAGTTTTTAGTTTAGACAAAGACTACAGAAAGAAGTACCAGCTTCAGATGAAAACCAAGAGCCAAAATTCCTTATAGTTTGGCTTCTCATGTCAGATGTTGAACATGTGTTTGCATTGGTGTAAAGCTGGAGTCCCTGTTTGGAAAGATCTATGCCATGATATTTTCAGTAACGCTGTCAGTAAGGGTTCAGAAATCAGGGATCAGATTTTGAGACATGATGAGGTTTGCCTAAAAATGATAAGAATGTTTTTAAAGAAATACTCTTTTTTAATTTACATTTTTTTCTTTATTCACACTTGCTCTAAAAAAGTCTTGACATTTGTATGTAACAGTGCCTTCAGGAGCTGGTTTGTGAGACAAATGCTCAATGTTGCAACACTCATGGAAAAAATTGCTAGAGTTGGTAATGTATTTATTCAATAGCATTGATTATTTAGGGGAAATAATTCTAGCAACTTAAAGGGTTATGCCTTATAGAGCCTGGTGGAAAACAAGCATGAAGTTTTTAGACAGTATTTCAATAACATCGAGTTGTTGGCTTTTGAACCAAGACAGTGGGTTGGATTCCAAAGACATGTTATTGGCCTTCTCAGGTCTTCTCTAGCTATGGACTTAATGCCCAGAACAAGAAGAGAAGATCAGGATTTACTGATTCTGTGGGCAAGCACCCAGACGCTAATGTCTCTGTGTTTTGCTCACACCAAAGTTGGGTGAAAGAGTTGCTGAGGCATTGGTGTGATGCCATTGCCTCTGCAGAGTCCGCTGATGCCCTAAAGATGCTGATGAGTCCAAGGCAACTAGCAGGTCTGGCTAGCCGGAAGGAACTCAGAGTGGCAGCTGGGATGCCCTCCACGCTTCACATGGCAGAAGCCTCCAGTGTTCAGGCAAATGCATTAAGCCCTGTATTATCTGCCAGTACCATGTCACACAACCCTCCTTTGGTTCAATGTACTTGGGTGACATAAATGAGTACAGAACTGGACAATATCAAACCAAGCTGAAAAACGTTCAGAGATTTTCTTTTTTTTTTTGTCTAAACAAAATGTTTTAAATTCTTTGTTACAACAGATGATCTTCCTGCCTGTCTCTCCCAACACCCACCTGCCACTGCCTCCATCTCTACCGAGACTCATTTGGCAAGTCACTCACCTAATCCACATTTTGTTTCCCTAACTAACAGCACTGAGTTATTTGCTTTGCATGACTGACAGTCAAAGCATGGCAAGGAAGGAGAAAATTCCCACTGGACAATTCTGAATCTATTTGTAAAAATATTTCATCTGTGCATTTACCTGTCTATTCAGTGTGTAAAACACATCTCAGTCTCAGTCTTAAAACGTAGACTTATCTCAGTTTCCTCTTGCATGACACTTTGCAGTTGCAAACTTTTCATTCCTCAGCTGCTTTTTTATTCTTACAATAAGTGTTTGATCAAAAGCTAGAACACTGGAGCCAGCTGAGAATGTATGCAAATTCAACCAAGGCCTTTTGCCCAGTTGATTCAATCTTCCCTTTAATCCTCACAATGATCTGCAGTAATGGATAAAAATTCTGAGTAGGAGAAAAAAGGAAAAAAAAAAAAATACCCAAACCAAACCCTCAGGAAGTAATTTTGATTGCTGTGAGGAAGAACTGGAGGCTCTTGGCCCCAGGGAATTCTCCCTAGTTCATTGAAGGCTTTCAGATACCATGGTGATGGGAGACTATATGAATAACTAGATAGATAAATGGTAAGTGCTTTTGATCTCTGCTAGCCTGTATTTCATTTTGTCAGCTGGAGAAGAGGCTATTCAAATCTGTCGGCTGTAGGAGGTCAGCCAGGAGAGAGAAAATGTCTTCATTACAGCCTTCTGTTCAGCCAGGCCTCCCAGCTGACCTCGGCGCCCAGGCTTGTCAGTCAGACGAGGCAGATTTTCCAACTGAGGGAAAACATCACTGCACCAGATTTATTCCTGATGTAAGAGCTCAGAAGGAGTAGCATGAGGCCAAGCAAGACTTAGCTTGCATTGGAACATCTGCCTGAAAATGGCCATGGGATTCACAGGCAACTTCCCCAGTGGGGGTGCCTGTGGAGAACTCAAACACGTTTTTCTCTTCTCTTTTTTCAATGACACTAGGGTGAAAGGCTCCTAAGGCAGGGACAAACTGAGAGATTATAGAAGACAGCCTTACTATGTAGTTAGAAATGCCTAAATATTAATTACATTTCTGCACTGAGTCTTTTCAATCAGCTAGTCTGCTCTCTCAGATCTGATATAAATTTCAGGCGACGGAGCTGCAGTTCACTTTAGTTTACAGTTCAGGCTGAAAGTGAATTTCTCATGTTTAAAGATCATGCTCTGGCTCTGCAGGCGCAGCCCCACTGAGCTTTGTGGCAATACTCGGGAAGGAAACCAGGACAGGTTATCATGAGGCAGAGCACTATCTAATGGAGAAGGAAGGTCTCAGCTATTCAGGAGGGAGAAGGAGGGCACATTTTTGTGAGAGGATGCATAAAATTTGAAATAGGAATTCCAATCCTATTATTTGGTAATGAGATTTGTAAACCTCATGTTCACAGGCTGATAAACAATATATGCTTCCTGAATTCCTCTTGCAAGAAGAGCTAACTTGCAGCATAGCTGAATTACACAGTAAGTTATCATTTACAAAGAACAAAAATAGGAAAAGGAGTCAGTGAAATTAATTTATGTTTAAAGGATTTCTCAGTTTTTGGATTGAAGAGCAGGGAAGCAGAGTCTCCTCCAAAACCACACTCTTAATGGAGATGGTTTTACTGTGTTAGATCATTTCCAGAAAGCATTACAAAAACATTCCCTTAACTCAAGCCAGCCAGGTTTTAATAGTATGAAAGCAAAATATAGTCTGCTATTAGCAAGAAAGAAATGGAAAAGGGTAAGGACACTTGAAAAAAATCCCACATAAGTGGCCTGCTCATTTCACTAGACATCACTGTAGCTGAGAAACTGTGAAATTTCCATAATAATCAAGTGCAGAGAAAAACAAACAACGTTACTGATAGGGAAATTACATCCTGTTGCTGAATATAAAACTGTGGCTCCTTAACAGCAATGAAAGTATATATTAATTTGCAAGTGTAAATAAAATTTAAATAAAATCTTCAGTTCAGTCTGGCCACAGAAACCTCTTGATAGCATTTCAGTGCAGGAACCCAGGAGACATGTATTTGGATTCCACATCCTAGATCCCGAGCTAGCAGCATCTGACACCTTTGTGAAAAAGATTTACTCAGCTGCTATGTGGTGATACACTTGTGACAAAAAGCACAGTAACAACTGGTCTATGAGACAGTACTGGCTTTGGAGGAGAAGGGGTCCTTTGTGGTTTTTGCTTGCCTTCTTTTAAAAAGAGTTTCCTTCAATACTTTGCAGCAGTAAATCCCAGATATACAGTTTGAAGTTATACTGCTGCAGTGCTTAGAACTATTACAGCAGTACTTTTGTTTGCAATGGGATTGTAATTCCAAGGAAAAGCAAGCTATGCTTTTTTGCCATCTAGGGATGAGTAACAAAGCAGCTGTGGAAAATAAGTCTTGCTGAGCAGGACCACAGCAATTGTTACTACATGGCCCCAGAGCTGGCAACTGGGCAACAGTGCTCTGTCTGCAGCAGTGTGGGCTGTCTCACGGGCTGTCCCACAAGCCTCTGGCTCCTTCAGGGCTAGGGCATGTCTAATGACAGTAACAAAGCTGAAATTCAGTAGCCGTTACCATGAGGAGTCTGGAGCTCATGCACACACAAGCTCGCTGGAGCCCTAAGTTGCTGTGGTCCCAGCGAGCCAGGCCCTAGCAGAGGGGTCCCTTCCAGCCATCCCAACAGTGCTGGTAGCAGCAGATTTCATCTTCCTGCCTCTAAAGGCGTCTAGGCACTGAATGCCACTCTCCCTATCACCTCCTACAGCCATAAACACTCCATAAACACTCCTGCTATCCAGTCAGCACGAGGGTGCTTTACATCCCATGTGTGCTCTGCACAGCAATAAATTATTTCCCCTGGGGCAACTCAATGGAGAAAAACACCCTGAAATTGTGCCTTTAGCCACGCTCCTGACAGGCAGCCCTCACAGAACTCTCCCTGGATGGCTCGTCCTCAAAATGGTGTTTGGGGGAGAAAGGTTTGAGGGGGGTGGGAACAATTGTGTGGCTACACAAAGCCCGTTGAACAGTTAATGCTTTAACCTTGCGTATAATTTATACAATAAACAAAGTCACATGTTTCTCTAATAATTTAGATGTAAGCAAATGTTGATTTATTCAGGAAGGCTACTGCCAGCAGCAAAGCCTGCAGCACTGAAATTTGAATTAAACTAGGACAGAAGCAGGCTAGTCTATAATAACATTTGTATAATTTTATTTTTGCCCTTGGCTCAGTTCATTTCCTTCTACAGTAGATGCATGAAATTGGTTCTTCAGCCACCTTTAGCTGATGTTCATTGATATCAGGGGTAGGCAGAGAAGCAAGAGAATGTAACCTTTTTAGACTTTGTGTTTGCAGTCGTAAGGCCATATATTTTTAGGTCATTTATGACAATAATTTTCTTCTCTGCCTTTCCTTTCCACAGCACTCTCTGAACAGCTCCATTTAACCTGGAGTGATAGGGCTTTTCCCCCCATTTTTTTTTCCTGCATGGAGACTTCTAGAACACAGCCTGTTAAACAGATGCAAATGTTGTCTTGTTTTTATTCTTTTATTCAGACCTGAGGGCATGAAATTGGAGTTTTCTTACTCTGCTTTTTACATGAAGGAAGGGGACTGTATGACACTCCTAAAATGGTGGTGAAAAAAAAAAAAATATACACTAATATAGCTACCTGGAGTGGATCCCTTGGCTTCTTTTCTAACTGTCCCTTCAAGCAGGAGAAAATCCACTCAGTAACAGGGAAGATACAGACCAAATGCAAGGCAGTGGTTCTGTCAGGGCTTTCTGGTGGCAGTGAAAGCCCTGCTCCCAGAGGATCCACAGTGCCAGACACAAAATGCTTTGCTTTTATCCAGAGAACTCACAGTAGATTTCCAAGTGAAGTCAGAGGATCCTGCTCTGTGAATCACCTCTCTGTTCCCAGGCTGGCAGGTGCCATGCGCCGTCCCACTGCAGAGGGGAAGCCTAGTGCTACCTGGCTGTGAGCTCACAAGCCCTCTCCAGTAACGGGCTAACATGCACTGGAGTGCCTGTTTGAAATGCTTGCAAGGGCATGGTGTTTGCTTTTGCTGAGCCAAGAGGGACACTCTTAGGCTGAGGGGGCTTCACAGGCAAGAAAGTGAAAGTCAAGCAGAGGCTGCAGTGCAGGGCAGGTTAGGGGAGGTAAGAACAGCACCAGCAGAAGAGTAATAATGTCTCTGTCTGGCAATGTCACAAGGCTCATCTTTTAACTGCAGCCAGGACAAGGAAGGCTGTTGCATGGGAATGACTTTGAGTTGTTTTTTTTTTTTCCAGATGTAAGCCTGGCCAGGTGCAAAAACTCAAATACCTATCACAAACAGGTTGTCGTGCTCTTATGCACAACACCCCTGTCACAGCGACTTTGTGGTGATGGTATTTGCTAAAGAGTAACTTCATATTTGCAGTCCTCTAGGTTGCAAAGATTCTTAACACAAGTCAAATTTAAACCAAGTCCTGTGGGCCAAGGGTAGCCTCTGGGACTCACAACCTGCCTCTAGACATGCAGGTGTCCATGTCCCCAGCACACACAGACCCTGACACCTCACAGCAACGCTTTCAAATACCAGCCCAATAAACGTTTGTGCAGAAACGGCCACATGATGTGTTCCAGTGGAGGGCCATGACTGACTGCCAGGAGGGGAAATGCCAGCCTCAAGCTCCTCCTTTGAAAAAGTAACATCCTCCTTCTCCTCACCACACATTGACCACAAAAATGGTACCAGCCCATGCCCCTCCAAAGGCCGTATTGCCTCAGGAGTGTAAAAACTGAAACAGGACAGTTTTCTAGTCCCAAATCCTAACCGTACATGACCTATGGCTTGAATCTTACAGCCTCGCAAGCCATCTTGCTCCAGGTCTCACCTGTAAACTGAAAGTCTTGACATATTGCCCTTCCAACAGCTTTCTCTAGCTGTGGGTCATGGTGAAGGGAAGAGAGCGACCTCTTCATGACTCCAGTATCCCTTCAGCTCTGCTCATAACAATAGTTGCAGACATTTTTTTCAGCCCTCACTCCTCTTCCTGTCCAAGTGCTGGTTACTATCAGCAAGGGAATGGCAAACTGGGGGTACTGCTTTGCCAAAACTATGTGGGAAGCTGGAGCAGATTGCACACCACCAGTCACCCTCTCAGACTGTTCCTTGGATAGTACAGCCATGTGCTGCCCCTGACCTGAGGCAACGTCATGGATGAGTCTTTCGTTCTTTTGTTATTAATTAAAACATCAGGGAAGATCCTCAGCTGGAGTAAATATTCATCTCTTCTGGCCCTTGTCCACTGGTTTTCAAAAGCACACAAAAGTAGCCACATCTATGCTGTTAACACCGGATCACGCTTCAGAGGTGAAATAAATAAATACCACTGCATCCCATTTAGCTCTGTTACTGCCACATTAAAAATGGCATGTGTTTTGACATAGCCATCCCTTCCCCTTTTTTTCAAAAAAACACCATAAAGGAAGCATTAAAAGCCCCAATCCATCACAGTGACATCAGATCAGTGGACTGTGACTTTTATGACATCAGAGCAATTGATTATATGACTCTTTTATGTGTAGCTTGCTATGCAATGATTGCTTGTCTCTCCATATATTACATCCTAACATCCTGGAATAATCTCAAGAGATAAAAAGGAATCACTGTGAAGCAGTGAAAGTACAGTAGTTACAGAATTGCCATAAAGCTGTCATAAAAATTGCAGAAACAAAAATGCCTTTAATGATGGCAATGTTCCATTATGGGTCCCTAGCTAACGGTCTGTAGTTGCCCTGTGCATATCTTACTATATTTACTGCTTCTGGATATTTCTGTGTCTTTCTCCAAGAGCTAATATGGTAACCAAGATATGCAGGGCTGTTACCTTGCATACTGTAAGTCCCTTTATCCCATTATATTACTTCTATTAAGTCAAGTGTTGTTTGTACCAAGCTAAATTCACGGCTTCTTTTCAAATAGTCAAAAAAAAAAAAAACCATCTGACAAAGAAAGACATGTATAAGCTGTTTGTTGCCATAAAATTGCTGAAAGAAAACAGATACTCTGTAGTGCATATAAAGAAAGGTGCTGTTAAAATTAGATTCAAGGCACAGAATAAGTAGCTCTTTCCTGCTGAGAAGTGACATGGAAAGCTCTGCCCAGAAGTCAGAGCTCCAACTGGATTTTTTACTATAAAACCACATGTGCCAGAGCCCACTTAACATGCAAGGTACTGTGCTACATAGCTATGCGTTTTCTTGTGCTCTCCAGGTTATCCACACAAGGTTACTACTGTGAGCAATAAGCAAGACAGTGTTTTTTTCATATACAAATGTGGCTTTTGTTGCTCGATAAGCCCCAACAAGCAGAGTTAAATGCTCTTTTTTTCCCTCCCTTTTTAATCTCTAGGCAATTTTATGTAAGCAAAAAGGTGTTACAGTCATAGGAAAAGCATAAGTCCATAAGTCATCCTGAGAAGTTTATGCCTTAGAGTCCTGAACAATATGAGCTCAGGCAAATCTCATCCCTGTTGCTGCAGATGTCCGTGCCTCCAGCTCTCCACCCATTCTTCCTGTCCCTGTTTCCAAGCAGTGGCACAGAAAACGTGTGCCAGCACTCTCACTGATCCATCTCCCTGTGCTTCCCTAGATGATAAGGACAGATGTACACCATTGCACTAGCCTCCAGAGGAGCTACATGGATTGATACCTGTTCTGCTACCTTTGCTCCTGCAAGAGGTGACTTCTAGGCTGGCAGAGCAAGACTGGTTATCCCTTGAGTAACTGCAGCTGTTGCTGCTATACATGTGGATCGGTGTCTATAGCTGCTTCCCAGGTTGTCTGCCTCACTAGAGCAATACTACAGCTTCATTAAATACCTAAACACCTTTAAAATAGTTTGAGATCCTTACACATAAGGCACTAGAGAAAATATATATTTGTAATAAAAAATTGACAGGTACATAAGTGTGACAACATCCTCTAATCACCTTCAGAAATGATGCAGTGGGAGAAAAGCAGCAGCTCTCTGGCTGGTTTTCTCCAGCCCCTCTAGCATATCCACACACACACATGAAGGCCTGGGAGCACCAAACCATAGCTGGACACACCGTTAGCTGTGGGCAGAAAAAAGTCTGTTGGCACTTCATCCAAAATTGCCAAGCAGGGGAAGCTGCAGGAGTTCAGCAGCCTAAAAGCCAACCTCTATGCATGGTGGCACCTCCAAGAAAACCCTGGTGCTGGGGTGGGATGTGAGATTCTCCAGCCGCTCGCAGCCTTGCTTGGTAGTCATGTGGAGCAGGGACCTGGGGGTGAAATACTCCATGCCCTCTTTTTCTCCCTCTATCCCTCCCAAACAGGCATAGTTTGGCAGTCTGGGAGACAATCTAAACTATTTAAGGTGATAAATGTTTAGTGGTTATCGCTCTTTCAAACACCTGTACTATGTTTTGTGGGGGGAGGGAGGAGGTGTGTGGTTGAGACCTTTACAAGTGCCCTTTGAAGACTCTAGGGTGATTTCAAGGGCAGCGTATGGCATAGGATATTGACAACAGAGCCCAGCTTGAACACCCACCCTTAACTCACTCTAATTTATATGCAGACCAAGCAGCAACATTATTGTTCAGCTGGGGGCATATTTAATTGCTGAATGTTCTGCAGATGTCTTGCAGGCTGTATAGATAAAGGCATTTAAGTTGCTGACTTATAACAGCACATCTTTCTTCTTTTAACATAAAAATTCCTACCTTCTTTGATGGATGCGCAATTTGTAGGACTGAAATCCTGTGCTAGTCCTTCAGAATATTATAGCGAATGTTAAACTCCCCAGCACCGTGAGGGAGCAGCTAAACCTTGATGCCTTTTCACTGAGGAAAAAAAAATACCTTCATTACTGTAAAGGCAGTGCTTTTCCATTCTGCGAAATCAAGGAAGGTCCATTATTGTTTCTTTAAACCCAGCAGTATGACATGTCAGGCTCCAGCCAGATACAGAAACAATTGCAGTTTATTTAGGTGGAACCAGTCTGCTCAGTGCTGAGTAAGATGTACAAGGAGTCTTGAGTATTGCCACTCAAGGGCAGTCATGCAAAGCCTTTCTGGTGCCAAGGGTCCTGCACAGTTTCCCTTCATAGTAACACTGGAGATGGCAAGCTATACAGGATCAGATCCAAGAACTTAAAGCTTTCTGGGGAGGGGGGACAATTGTCTTGTCTCTGTCTAAGCGCTTATACTTAAGTACTAAATAATGCATATTGTCTCTTTTTTCATGGTTTTGTGGGTTTTTTTAAAATCCCTTCCTACTTTCACATATAATCAGATTTAAAAACAGTCCCGCCTATTTTTTTAATGACATCTACGATGTGCTTCCTGGCTTCCGCCACTCCAAGACTCCTCAGTCTTAGTGACATAGGTGTCTGACAATTTGTCAGGGAGATAGTCATAAGTTAGGCAGAAAACCGGACTCCATTAAAAAAACATAAAAGCTGGGAGGAGGCAACTTGATGTGGCATGACTCGTGGCGATGAGGAAGCATGAGTGCATACTGAAGCTTAGAAATAGAAAGTGATGTCCTCATAAAAATATGGCTTTAGGCTGGTGTGCCACTAGAAATTCTTCTGTCAGTTTAGAATATTTAGCTCTAAGGGATCTCTACTTTCAAATGGATCTTTTGATGCAAAATAGGCTGCACAGACAGAGATAGTGTTGAAGAAGGGAGAGTCGCATTCGCTCTCAGTCATGCTTGGTAAGCTGAAGATTTTTAGATAGGTTTTTTGATCCCAAAGTATTGAGTGGGCAGGTGGGTTACCTGACTGGTGAATTAGGTCTCCGGGCACCTCTAACTGAAAGCCATTACTGATGCCTGGGCAGTTAAATAATACTGAAAGCATCAACACTGCTGGTTATCAGGGGAACCTCTTTAGCCTAATTTGAAAGCTCGAGGCTCCAGGCAACTGAATTTTTTTCGTTACAGGCTCTTTTGTGTGATGTTCCAATGCAGTATATCCAATCAATGATGCCATATCACGCACAGTACCATCATGTGGATGTTTATTCCCCTCGTGTTTTGTATTTGACTTGTTAAACTGCAAGAAGAGTTCAGGGAACAAACAGAAAAAAAATAATAAAAAGCAAACTCCTCAGCTCCCCTGATGCAGAAATTTAAAACTAGCGAATACACAAGCCTCAGTGCTCCCAGAGAAATGAAGAAACAGCGGAAAGTGAAAATATATACATATGTATACACATGAACAAAACATGAGCCACAGTCATGGCAATCTGGGCTCCAATGTGCCAAACAAAAGGGGTTATTCCTCCAAGCAATCCCCATGCCGTAAAATTTAGGACACAACAAGGCTGGTTTATGATCATGCTGTAGATTTCACTACAAAACTGTACAATTGCAGTACAGTAAATTCCACTGGCCAATTAGAGCAGGCTGGTTTGGGAGATTTTTAATATTGCATCTTCTAAAAAAAGTAATGTTAAGGATAGTGTAAGTGGTGGGAGGAGGACAAGACTGATTATCACAATACTCATTCTTTTCATCTGAAGTTCCTCTCAAACACACCTTTAATAATTCAAGTTCATTTAGGGAAATTACAAAACTGCAAGGATTCTTTCCACACTGATTTTTTTAAACAGAAATAATAATGGGCCAGATCTTCAGATTAAATAAATCAGCTCAGACCACTTTATTTACAGTGTGCCTGTGTAAATAACATTAACTTGATTTTATTTATTAGGATGCTTAAAAAAAAAAAAAAAAAAAGTAATAGCAAGATCCATGAAGAATGATTCCTTTCTAGAAAGTGCCTGATGCCTCCTAGGGTTTTGGCCCAGAAGAGAAGGCACAGCTTACGGAAACTCCGTCATTTTATAACACTTTGATTTAATTCGTTGTGTACTACTTCATCCAGTCTACCATTAAAAGGGAGGAAAAAACAACAAAACAACCAAACAAAAAACACATTCAGAGCTAAGAATTCAAGATAAAATATTTTAAACATTTTAAATAATTTTAAATTTGAAGCACAGATTTCAACTCAACTCAAACCGATACTTACATTAATTGAAATTTTTCTGTATTTACAAAATTTTGATTGTAAACTTGAATCTTCTGTTGCCTCTCTGTTCTTCAGTGAGTCATAAACCTGCATTTCTGATGCTGTAGTCCCTGGTTGGTGAGATAACTGTGACACCGGGAGTTTGTCCTTGACATTTCACATGGTCATTCTCAAATGAGAGCTCCTATCTGAATCTTAATATCTGCGACGATGAGGCAAATGGGCAATCAAAAATGGCAGGTATCTGACAAGGGCAAGCTTCCACAGTGCACACCGAGCCATTTTCTTGCACTGAAACACTCTCAAGAGGTTTCCGTGGCCGGAATGAACTGAATGTTTTATTTACACTTTGATTACATTTACAAATTAATATATACTTTCAATGCTGTTAAAGAGTCATTGAACAGAGCTGTAGTTTTGTCTTGATCATGTTGGTGCTTAGTGACAGCTGATGGTGCTGATAACCTTGCGCTGTCATTGACATGAGCCAGGCATGAGGCGATTACATCCTGTAGGACTGTATCCTGCTCTCGGCTTCAGCCTGAGCATTTACCAGGTAAATCTTACTATTATTTTTGGCATCCTAAAGAATATAATAATCTTACCACTATTTTTATATTCGTGTGGGAGCAAAGTGTCTGTGCTCATACACTGGCCTCAACTTCAACTAACACAGCCATTCCTTTCACTGTGTTAACTCTCTGCCATGTGAATCTTCACAGTCAGTTCACCATGATTTTATTGATTCCTGGAAGATGTCATCAGTGCAGCTGTGACAGTGAGAGAGTGGGGAATGAAGAAGCACTTACACATTCACACTGGATGTATTGATCTCATTTACAAGGGAAACATTATCCAAAACTAAAGGTATTGTAGACTTAGTAAACAAATCACTGATCAAGTCAGCTGGGCATGATCTTTTTCTTTTATCTCTTAAAGGCTTTGGCACCAGAGTAATAAATCGAAAAGCACACCAAGAAGTGTTGATCAAATTTATCCAAGATGAGCAACATTTTCCTTCTCATACCTGTATGTGTACATGTATCCACATGGTTCAGATCTGCTTATCTATCTTTTATCTGTCTTCAGCTGATGTCATTTGTAAAGAAGGGGGAAAGTAAGCATGAGGAGGTAACAACTCTTGCTTGGGATACTCAGTTAAAATCTGAAAACAGCACTCTCCACATATGTAGCATGACAGAAAAGCAAAGAATTACTTGATTAGGAAATCAGGTAAGCCACCTACTCTACCATTCCAGTGAGGTGAAAAGGATTGAGAGGCCTGCCCAGGTCTGCAGGGGATCTGTAGTCCCCAGGAGTCCTGGAAATTGTGCCAACAACTGCCAAAATGTGCCTGGGGTGGCATAGCATTGCCTACCTTTTGGATTCCTCTCACATCTGAAATGAAGCTCAACAGAACTAAAACTATAGAAAACTAGAGGGTTTAGGCATTCACCCTGCAAACAAGTTACTAAGAAACTGGGTAAAAAGCCACCTATTCAGGTAGGGACTGTGTTTATTTAAACATCATAGCCAAGAGATTGATGAATCTAGTGTTACAAGCCCCATGCTCAAATCACAGAATCAGAGAATCTTAAGGGTTGGAAGGGACCTTGAGAGATCATCTAGTCCAACTCCCCTGCCAGAGCAGGACCACCTAGAGTAGGTCACATGGAGCTCATGATGATGTAGCAAGTGACAATAGGAGGACTGCTTTCTATACAGTCAAAGGTAATCTGGAACAGAATTACCTACAAAATTCAACATAACAGTCACAGCAACTATTTTACCTATGCTCAGCTTGTTTTGCCTGGTCACCCATGACTGGTTGGGAGGGACATTCTTCCAAAACCTTTTGATCCAGATATTCTATAAACACTAGCATCACCACTGGCAAAAGTTTTCCTGTGTGCTGCTGTTTATTTTCACTTTGGGCTGGGCTGGGGGAAGGTAATATGCATTTCTGTCTAGTCTTATGGTAGCAAGTATGCTCAAATGAATGTTCATCCTAACAATAATGTCAGAAATAACTGATTTTTCCAAACAGCAAATTTTAATTGCAGGCTTAATCTAGTGTAATAACACTATGGAGGCTTTAGGCCTCAGTTCATCACAGCGTTTAAACATGTGCTTAAGTATCATTGCACATAATGAGGCTTAAGTCTGTGCCGAAGTGTTTAGCTACTTCAGTGATTTGATATAGGAACTGAAGAGTAAACGTCCACTGAGTAAATCAGACCACTGATAATACAATTTCAGAAAACAGTGTCTGAATAAAAACTCTTGAGCGTAAAGTTTAACAGTGCAAGGCATTCAGCAGGCTGAAGGGCAATATAAAACTCTTAAAACCAGTGAACCTGTTATTACCAATAGTCTCCCAAAGGAGAAGCTGATCAACATACTCCCATAAAAAACAGAAACAGTAAAATGTAAACAAATACCATTACGCAGCATAATCCAGCAAGGCAAATTAAGAAAACAACCTTTGAAAAGACAAGATTGTCTCCAAATAGCAGTCAGGAAACAGGTTACCTCCCATCACTGGAGATCCCATTGTCTTCAAGGACAGATGCATTTGCAGTCATCCAGAAACACCCCATGGCTGAGCAGGGGTACATGTACCTGGACCTTGAGAGAGCCTCTGGGCAGGCTGTGATCCAACCTAGCCATTTCAGAGCATGGTATTTTCATATCTTCCTGCAATTCTCTCCACAGTCTGCCCTGCAGTCTTTCCAATTCTTCCATTTTTCTCTAAAAAAAAAAAAGCATTTTAGGAAACTCAGTGAGAGAAAGGCATCCTGATTATATAGCTCACCATTTGAAAATTAAGACATGCAGATGTAAGAGGTTTGTGCACTGCTTGGACTCTGGCTGTTGCTCACAGATAGAGATATGTTTGTGTGTGTACATACATATGCATACAGATTATATGCAAAAGAATTTTGAGTCCTATTACCCCTGTAAAGGAGTTCCCATAAAACTAGGTAATGTTTAACCCACTCCTACCCACCAGAAAAGTAACACACAACATATTTGTTACCAATACTAAAAGTAATATGAAATTAGAGTATGTTTGTTTTCACATGGTTATACTTTGGATCAGAGATATGATCCCCACAGTAAAATGAATGTAGAGATCAAAACAGAAATGAGAAGTACAAACCTGGGGTATTTAAATCTACAGGATTTCCTATTGCTGTTGATTTCAATTTGACAAGGAGTACAGTTGGCATGAAAATCAATTTTTCTTGAGACATAGACATATTTGAAGTGCACCAAGTAACTTTCTAAAAAATCCAGAAGGGTGGTACACATCTACTTGCAAGTTCCTCATTTCCTAAAGTGCTATGACTAAAAAAGCCAAGCTTTCATTACAAGGAAGTTTGCAGCTTAAATCTTTCAGTTAGTAAAGTTTTGCAATTAAATTAGTTAAGAATAGAAGATTTCATTTAATAGATGATTTAAAGGTGTGAAAAAAGACCTGCAACTGTATAGCTAAGACTATAGAGAGAGAAGTTGTTGTAGTAAACTTCACTTGAGAAAGAGATTGTGCCTTTGTGAACTTATGACATCATTGCTCTCTGAAAGCTGGCAAGTGTGCAAGTTCTTTTCACGAACTTTGTCTGCAACAATGTAGGATAGTTAAGATGATTTATTTGGATTTCCTTATAGCTTTGGACAAGATCCCATACTGAAAAAAAAAAAAAAAAATCCTGTAAAAGCTATATAGCTGAAAAGCAGTGTTGTTCTCTGCTGTAAAAAGTGGACTCGGAAACAGGAACTTCTGAGTTCTCATTGTGTTTCCTTTGATCTATATGTCCTGTTCATAACAAGCCAGACACTTATTCCTTGGGTGGCTTTGGATAAGTCATGTAATCTCTCTACCTCCTTTTTTTATCTTGAGGGGTATTGAATGGATTAGTTAATACATGTTTGTAAAGCAGCAGAAAGAGTATTGACTCAGTTCTCTCAGGGAAGCAGGGACACTCAGCTTCTTGGGAAGTCATGACCAATAAATTCTAAGGCGTGCTACAGAAAATAAATATCAGAAGGAAAATTAACTCAGTCTTGACATAGATTACACCTTGATTAGTTCAGCTTGTTCCTGAGAAAAGGTTGTACACACCAACTCCCCTCCCATAGCTGTCAAAGGAGCTCAGGACCTCCCCAGGGGTGTTTGGCATCCTTCAGGTTTCCGGCTGTAGCTGCTGGTGAGAAAGGAGCGCTCCCAAATGGGATACTGAAACCTGTCTCGACAAGCATTTACACTAGTGGGCTGGCAGAGGAAAATAAACAGTGAGTGAGTGACACTTGCTGATGGTGCTCATTGTCCCACGCAGCTGAAGAGGATTGTGAGAAGGCCAAGAGGAATTAAAAAGCATTGGTGTATCCTGAGTTTGGGGATTACTGATGATCAAATGAAATTTATCTTGGATGAGTATAAGATAACAAACACTGGCAAGGTTCTCTGCAACCTCATTGATTTTATTTTAAGTTTGTCTTGAATTTGCTGCACAACCACAACTAGTATGGTTCCATGTCTGCCTATGTGATAGCAGAGAGAAATAACTGATAGGATTGCTCCTGTCTGGGTGGTTTAGCCGACCATTGAATTAAAAAAAAAAAAAAGCAAACTAAGAACATCATTCTTTAAAATTAAGAGAGAAATCAAGAGTGATAATGTGTCCAGGCCATTGATAAGTGGCAGCAAATCACCAGGAAAAAGTGAGGGAACACTTTCTAAGTCTTTGTGACCTTTCCTGATCAATTTGGAAACTTTTTCTGTGTTGGATGGTGTCTAGAGAGTGAAGGTGGCTGCGGCTGCTGCATTAGCAAAACTCTACATTTTCTGCTGGTGAAAAGAAGGGCAGGACACAGGGGTAAGCCAGTTTTGCCAGCATGAGTGCATCTGCAGCACTCATTTTTCACTTTGGAGTAGCTGTTTTCATGCACAGGTAGTGTAGTTGAAAAGAGATAAGGCAATCAATTTCCTTAACACAGTGCCCTGTTCCCTTCTTCACACCACCAACCATGCCAGCTACATCAAGCCACTGCCTCTTTGCCAGCACTGTTTGCTGTTATATCTGTCAGGGGAGTGTTCCTAACACAGATGTGGCCTTGGCAGCAACTTGGCTCGCTTGCTGCTGTTTACTTGTGAGATGGCTCTTTTGTGCCACCTTCCTTGAACTTCCTTTGGATTTATATTTGGTGATCACCACATCTTTTCTTTTCTAGGGGCTCCCCTAGAAATGTCCATTGTCCACTCCGTGGTTCAGTCACTCACAAGAGTGACTGGAAGAAGTACAACAATAAAACCCAAAGCAGGCTAGCAGGAGGCTGGCTGACAAGGTAGGACTTCTCTCAACATCTGTCTCATGCTGGTCGGAATAGAGAATGTTTGCCTGGAGGTATATATGGGAGTATCGCCTTTGCATGAACTAGCACAGCAATTTTCTGTGACTGTGGCATGAGAGGGAGAGTTTTGCCAGATGGGCATTTTGCCCTGGCAGACATTTTCAGCCTCTGCCTTAGGAGATGGCTGTGTCTATTTTCACAAGCAGTCAACTAAAATCCTCTTTAAACTTGTTGGTCTCTTCATGTCCCCCTAGCAGCTGTGACAGGACCAGCAGGGCATGGATTAAAGTATCGATGAGCTTCTGGTGAGCTACTATTTTTGAATGGGAAGTGAACAAATAAAGATTGTGATAAGGCCGCAAGGTTCACACCCCCAACTGCTGCCACTATCCAAAAATCTACCTTTGTCTACCACTGCTCGGTGTCTACAAGTTTTTTATATGAAACAAGGAACTGGAATGTTACTTAAAACATGACAATTACCATTATAACTGCAGCTGTGATACATACACTACATACAGAACCAAGAATGAAGCACATAGCAGCTTAACATTTATGCACCTTTCCTCGTAAACTCATCCATCAAGTATGGCCGGAGTAGCCCAGCTTCTACAATTCCTTGCAAACCTGGGAAATGAGAGTGATGTAAAAATCGGTATGAAGTGAAAAACTGCTTTTCAGGAAGTGGCTAGAAGAAAAACATCATTGATTTAAAAGTGGCTTTCTCCAAATTATTCCTAACAGAATGGTACAGCTGCTTCCCATGGATCCCTGTTTCTACAGAGACAGAGGCAGGAGCTGCTAACAGTTTTTCAGAGCTTGTGCATAGCGTTGAATGCACAGGGTAATTTCTGTCACACAGAAATATGACACAAATGTTAATATATTTTTGGTTTGGAAAGAGAAAGTTCCAGACAGTTATTGCTTCTTTAGCAGGAAGTTAGCAAGTATCTCTCTCAAATACCCTTTTAAAAAAGTTACATGTGCTCCACAATGAGCCTAGAAAATTAGTCTGGTTCCAAAATCTGCAGATCACTCATTACGATCAGTATTTGTAAGTCTAAAGCCTTGGAAGGGACTGCTTCTGCAAGGTGTATGTAGTACCAGCCCTGTTCAAATTCTGCTATCTGCCCTTTTGTTTATCCAGACCAGCCACTTGACAATCCCAGACTAATATATACACTCCCAGATTTTAGGATATTCAAAACACAGGCACAAACCCAGATTTCACAGCCTGAGTTTCTCCTGCAGCTGTATTGTGTATCCCTCTGAAACGTTTCCTCAGTTGAACAGGATGGCTTATCATGTATAATTTATACTTCAAATAACCACCTCAATGTATTACCATGGTATGCTGGTTTCTCACACTTTCTGGAAGAGTGTGTTTAGAAATACAGCTATATTTATAGGGCACTGTAACACCAGTGTCAATTTTCTCTCTGAAAATTCATGGTACAGTTGAGTAACACTTCTGAGAATAGTGGGTTTAATGTTAAAAATTGAGCAGGGAAGGTTGTTGGTGTGTTTTGTTATTTAACAACACTAAATACCTCTGCTCATTGTCTCTGTGTATATGTGTGCTCGGGGAATAATTTTTATAGGTAGGAAAGCAGCAAGATGCTGACACACAAAGGATGCTCAGAGAGATATACTAACATAAATTTCTATGGTGCCCTGAAGGTATTTTTGTTGTATTATAGGGCTTCTCATGAGTGGTTTAGGCTCAGGACATGAAGCAAAACTGAGTGGTTCTGGACTAGATGAACTGAGAAAGAGGCAGATTATACTACCTCTAGAAACCATGGATTTTTGTTATAGGAATATACTGGAATATAAGATAACAAAAACAAGTCAATCAAATGTTTATTTTTTCTCCTTACCAATTTGTCTTCTCGCACACATGCACAGGCAAACTTTACCCTCTTTTCCTCAGTGTAGTCTTTAATTAGAATGAGTTGAGCAGTTAAATTGGAATGATCTTATAGCAATTTGTACAATCTCATGAGATATGTTATCAGTCATGCCTTGAATTCTGCACGCTTTATCTAAACAGCTAGACCATCTGAAGTTTCTTCCATGTTCAACCCCATTGATATTTCACATGATCCAGCCCAGAAAAGCTTACAGTGACCATAAGGGTGCATGATCATAGAATCATAGAATGGTAGGGGTTGGAAGGGACCTCTAAGAGATCTAGTCCAACACCCCTGCAGAAGCAGGTTCACCTAGATCAGGTCTCACAGAAACATGTCCAGGCAGGTCTTGAAGACCTCCAAGGGCAGCCTGTGCCAGGGCTCCATTATCTTCACAGTGAAATAGTTTTTTTCTTATATTTAAATGGAACTTTTTGTGTTCCAGCTTCATCCCATTACCCCTTGTCGGGTTGCTAGCTACAACAGAAAAAAGGGATGCCTCAACCTCCTGACACCCACCCTTTAGGTATTTGTAAATGTTAATAAGACCTTCCCTCAGTCTCCTCTTCTCTAGACTAAAAAGCCCTTTTGCGAAGTGTACTGACTAATCTGAATAACACAGGTGCTTTTCAATGGGAGGAGAGGTTTCAACTGTGCATAGGGGAAATCCAGTCAAAGATATCACAAGCAGAGATGAACTCTGACTTGTTCTCTGCCTTCACAAGTGGTACAGAATTGGTCCTTTCCCATCTATTTTGGAGCAAAGACAGATTTTCTGTGCACTAAATGTCTGAAGGCTTAAACAAAGCCACTACGGTACTATCCCTCAGAAAGCCTCTGCAATCGCCAAGCAAGCAGAACTTCTCAGGGGAAGGAAATAACTGGAGAAGAAAGAGAGAAGCAGAGAACACCAGAGAAATGCAGAGAATTTCCCAAAGTTCATTATAAATGCATATACACATATGAGGCACTAACACCAGGGTTCACATTTTCAACCCTACATGCTCAAAGGGAATCTTCTCAGCTCTTATTTTTTAACCTATCCACAAGTGTTGTGATTCACTGGTGATCTTAGCATCTCCAGCCCCCATTGCTGGCAGAAGGATTTAGAGGTGCTGAAGGCTTCTGAAATATACCCATGGAAGAGTCCAAAAAATCTGCAGACAGACTTTCTGTGAAACTACTCTGTGTTCCCGTACATTCTATAAGCTTATCCATATCTTCACAAGGGACCCAGAAACTCCCAGAAGATTTTGGTACACTAAAAATTTATAGTTCTGGAGAAGAACCTAGTTCAATCTGGGAGTTTTTATACCAGTGTTAAAATTGCATAAATGAGCTTCATACCCCACCCCAGTGATGCGGTTTTTCATTGAAACAACTACCAACAGACTCTGGTCTTGCTCTCTGAAACAGACAAATGAGTCTGAACCTTGAGGTTCAAGGGATTTTAGTACAGCGATGCAGAGACATCACCTCCTCTTACAGAGACTGGCAAGCAGAACTCTCATAGCTGGGCAGCTGTGGGCAGAGCTAAGGGATCCACAAGGAAACGAATCACCACTTCTGTTTCTGTATGCATTTGCATTGCATAACATAGAGGCAACCTCACAATCAGGGTTGTAGTGGGATATGGAAATACTTTCATTCAGCTTCTTTTTTCAATTAAGAGCAAAAGGGCACTAGTGGCATAAGTCCAAGTGGTACATAAGGACTACACAGAAACAAGGTAGAGGTACTTGTTGCTGTATCAGTTCAGCCACCTTCCTGTAGTTGACCTGTTGCATGATTCCTATTACTATCATAAATGCAGAAGGGATGCTATTGCATAGGCTACTTCACTACCTGCTATTTTTCACACTGTTCAGTCAATTTGACAAGTAAATAACAAAGTCTATTTCTTCAAATACAGGATTGGGGTGGTTTAGCCTTAACTGAACAATGACCAAACCACCCAGTTACTCCTCCCCAACTCAGCAGGATGGGGAGGAGAATCAAGAGAGAGTTGTAGAACTTTCTGGGTTGAGAGAAGGACAGTTTAATAGAACCCCACAATGAGTAGGCAGTTACAGTGATGGCCAAAGGAGCAATGCCCAATGTAACTGCTCACCACACTCAGCCCACTGCTCAGCCCAGCAGCAGAACTGCAGTGGCTACACTGGTTGCAGCACTGCCCTGGCCCAGCTGCTGCCCTTATATCCCGAGTGTGATGTCACATGGGCTTGAACAGCCTGGCCACGCCCCCCAGCTGCAGCTGGGGAGAGTTAATTCTATCCTGGCCAAACCCAGGACACCTGGCCAAACCCAGGACAAGAATCAAAACGTTACTGGTTATAAAGAAAAAATGCATTATTTTAAACACTTCTTGGGGAATATGGGTCTAGCGAAACCATGTTCATATATTTTCCTTTTTAAATGCAACGTAAAATCCCTTTTTTTTCCCCTTAAAAAAAAAAAAAAAAATAAAAATCGACCAACCAAACAAAAAAACCCACTTACAAAATATCTAGTGTAGGCAACTGCTGCTAGCTTTTCTTTCCACACTTAGCTGCTCTTCTTAATATTTCTGAAACAAGATTGCAGCACAGCTGAACAGCAGGGAAGACCTCTCAAAAGAAGGTCAAGCTGACATGAGGGCGTTCCTGAGAAAAGCCTGGTACTCATTTCCAGACAGGAGTACAGCTAAATCAGAAATAATGTCCTTTAGCAAGTGGACACATATGATCTTCAGCCGTTGGAAAAACCTGCCTTTTCAAAAGCTGTGATTTTGCAAAGTGTTAACATTGACAATGATATGGCAAAGCTACTATAGTTTTCCACAGACTAATTATGAACAGGTGATGATTTGAGGAAAAATTTAGAAATCAAATATTGAGCTCAGATTGAGCTCATTAAGGTTGTTATTCAGCATCAGTAAAATATTCATAATGCACAAACACAATATAGTTTTATGTAAACCTGTTTAAAAAAAGATAACTCCAAGTAAAACAAAACAGAATTTGGTTTAATATGTTCTCCTTTATGTGCAAACTACCTCCAAGCAGTTAATAAAGGTAAATTTTGCTAACTTGTTTAGATATATGTGACAGCCCTTTTGGGTTATATTGATCTCTCACAAATTCCCCCAATGACAAAAATTCTCTCCTGAATCAGAGTGTATGGCCACACCTGTGGTCACTTTGGGCCTGAGTTGAAACACGGGCCAAAAGCTGTGAGAAGGAAGAACAGGCAAAGCCAGGGTCTTTCATCTCCTGGGGAAGTACTATGGAAATATTTAATTTACATGTGCAAAGAGATGCAGACAGTGCTTCAATGTAATCGTTAATGTCAGCTTCTTGGAGAATATCTCAATTATTTCCATGTGTGTATGTTTAGGTTTTTGACCACTGTGTAGAGAACAACCAGGCTGCAAGTCCCATCACAATATGACAATGGGCAACAATATCTACCTCGAATGGTTTGCAGCTACCCTAGTGGGCATTTACCCTGTCTCACGAATATGAGAGACTTAAGCCCATCATTTTCTGAGATTAAAGTTTTACCAAATGAGCCTTCTTGAGGTAATAAGTACATTTTCTTACCTCTTAAGAAAATACACCTTTTCTTACCTAGTGTTGACATCATTGGATAAAGTCTTTGCTGCAGGTAAAATATCAGCACTAAGATATTTTTCATGTTTTTAAAGGATGCTACACTGCTATTTTTCTTCACTTTTCTCCATAATAGCTACTTTGCAAGCTTGAAATTAAAATTTATTCCTTTACTGGTTATTTTTTTTTGTCTGTATTATGCAGGTCGCTAATGAGTGCCAGGCTGCTGGCATTGCTTTCTTTATTTATTAGAAAGCACTTGAAACAGTCACATGCAAAGAACCAGAAACATTTTTGAGGTGACACACTGTAAGACAGAAATAAAGTTAGAGCAAGACATAGGTCTACTGAACTTGTATCTCTTTCTTATGTTTGGAAAACTAAAAAATTTCTCCAGTGCATTTCAACTGACAAACTATAAGGATCTTTGAAATATTAAACCAGTATTCAAAAAAGACCATGTTGCTAAAGCTGTATAACATGAGTAAGGGTTGCAATGACCTTGTTCCACGTGAATACATCTGGAGAAGACAAAAAATGGTTGAGGGAGGGGGTATTTTCCTCTCTTGTGCTCCTAGTTTTTTGGAAAGTATAAAACGTAAAAATTGAAGATAAAACTATATTAGGTGTGTCTTGGTGCATCTAAGTGTGTTGTTACTTGAAGGGTGGGTTGTTTTTTTTTTTTCCCCTTTCAATTCCTGTCAGCCATTCCTGGTTAATTAACAAATTTGTGTTCTTCATATCAGAATGACAAACCATTTGCAAATGGTGTGATTCCTAGGTGAGAAGTCCTACCACATTGTCATGCTTATAGAAGCATAGAAAAGAAAGGACAAAAGGGATATATTGGGTTGCATGTATTTTTAAGCAAGAAAATTAGTTATTCCTTAGGCTATAGCAGCTGCCTTAGGATAAAAATGTGATTGTTACATTTTATATTATTTTCTTTAAAACACCAGAAACATGTAACAAAAAGCTAATTGTAGATATTTGCTGGGCGCATCTGGTTCCATTGTGGGGCTTTATTGGGCACTTTTGGTCCCTCAGCCTGGTCTTTTTCACAAGAAATGTCAGTAAAGTCTCTAAATTAATGGACTGTGAAGTGCTTAGAAACATACCGTCTCACAAAAGTATACTGCGGGGATGTGACACTAATGGGAGGTGACCCGTGGGTTTATCACAGAGCAGCCCACTCCAACAGCAACAAATTAATACAGCTTCTACAGACGGTAGCTTTACACGGAGCAATACAGAGTGGAGTGGGAGGTGAAAAACGTCAGAATAAGGGAAAACTGATCAAGAATAAGATTAGTAAATTATTTGGTAATCCTCAGTTTTGTTTTGTTCCGGAGAAGGGAGCTGTAAGCTCCCGGCTGAAGAAAAGGAAAAAGGCAAGGCTCCATTTCAATTGGATAATTGGAGAAGGAAAGTTACTAACATTTGTGAGCGATGTCACATGAACCTAAGTAGTAAATTCCTGGATTTGCTTACATGGGCTTGTTTCCTTTTAAATTTGCTGCTTAAATAAAAAATTAAAAAAAAAAAAAAAAAAAAGAGAGAGAGAGAAAAGAAAGGGAAAAAAAAAGGGAATAAAAATAAAAAATGCACTGCAACTCCTTCAATCTTTTTGCAATTCTGCATGGTTGAACATTTGAAATGAGTTTGTGTATCACCCCCAGGCATTGATTCAGACTTGATTGGGGCAAAACAGACTCCATGCGCTTATTTTTATACACGTCATTTGGGAAGTTATATAGCCAAGGGAACAGAAAATGTGTTGCTCCGCTGCCAAATTATCACATATCCCTCGATCAAAACGGGAGGTGATCCTAATCAACAAGTTGTGCGACCTTAGCGCAATGGCAATGTCGGGTCAGCCCGGGAAAGTGAAGAGACAGATCTAAATACAAATAAAAAGAAAGAGAGAAACAGACAGCAAGAAAGAAACAACCAACAATCCTTATAATTATCATCATCTGCTGCTTTTCCCTCTTCTGGCAAAGAAACACTCCATCCATTTGCAGAAATCGCCCGCGGAAACGTTACATCAAAACTAATCACAACGATTAAAATCAGCTTTTCTGTGCAAGAGGAGAGTGAAAAGCAAGTTGGAGGCTGGAATGAGACTGTTTTTTCCACCCAAAAAAAATACGAAAAAAAAATATACACGCGATCTATCTATCTATCTATCTGAACGTTTCGAAGGAGATCAATTTTATGCCCGTGTGATCAGTTAATTTAATTTAACTTTTATTTCGGAGATTGATTCAGACTGGAGGTAGAGACATGAGCTAATTGTATCCTGATCCTTGCCTTGAGGGGTTTCAAAGCCCTGGAGCAACTATTCTCTGTATTTTGCTCTGTCTACCTTAGCCAAGCTATTGCATTTCTCTCTGGTGTAGCGAGGAGAGCAGACCGCTGCCGGGAGAGAGAAATATCGGAAGTGTGAGTTGGGGGGGGAAAGGGGAGAAAAGGGGAAAAAGAAAAAAAAAAAAAAGAGGAACACTTTGGCGGCTCCGATGTTCCAGGTAAGGGCTGCTCGCGTTTGTTGTTGTTTGCAGCGGAGGGTGCGGAGGGACTCGGGTGCCGGTCTCTTCCACGCATGTGCCGGGCGCTCGCACCCCGCGCGGGGACGCGGCGCGGCCGNCTTTCCCCACCGCCCCTCCGAGGGGGGGAACGAGAGGGTGGCGTGTGTGGCGGCGGTGGGATTCGTTTCATTTAAATGTGTGTTTTCGCGCGGGGGGGATGCGCGGCGGGCATTGTTCTCCGCCGGCCGGCTGGAGGGGGCCGCCATTGTGTGTGCGTGCTTGTGTACGAGAGAAAGGGAGCGAGCAGGAGATACTTTTTCCCCCCACCGCCGCCCGCGGAGCGCAGCCGCTCCGGAGTCCCCCGCGGCGCCCTTTGTTGCCGGGCCGGCGAAGGGAAGGGCAGCCCCGTGGCCATTCCCCGACGCGGCCCCGCGGGGCAGCGGCCGCCCTTCCTGCGCGCAGCTTGTGTGCCCGCTGTGCCCCGCAGCCGCGGGGGGTCGGCGAAGGGACGGCTGTTATCCGCCCCCCAGCCCCGGCACCGGCCGCGCTGCCTCGGCCCCCGCTGCCCGACGCCGTCGTGGAAGGGAAGGAGCCGCCTCCCCCGTCTCAAAAGCGGGGGGGGGGGGGGGGGGGGAAGGCAAAAAGCCTTTCGCCGCCTGTTTCCAATCAAGGAGATACAAGTTTATTTGAGCATGCCCCGCGGGCACCGAGCGCGCTCGGATTGTTCGGGCAAATTAAAAATGGGCGAAACGTTTCTCCCTCCTCAGCGGCGGGGGCTGCTGAGAGCCCTGCGGCTCTTCCGACGGGGAGGGCAGAACTGGCGCTGTGCGCCTCAGGCATCGCTCGGTGTGGGAGTGGGGGGGGACACGGCACCGGGCGGGTGCGGCAGCTTTGGAGCTGGCGGCTGAAGTTAGTTATTCTTGTGCTCTGTCACGAGAGCGGTGGAAATACTGCGCCCGAAACGCAACTTTCCATCTCGCTGTTGCCCCGAGCGCCGGGGGTGTAGGGGCCGGGGGCTGCGGGAGGGCGAAGCGCGGCGGGGAAACTCCGAGCCCAGGCAGGGAAGTTGTTGCCGTCCGCACCCCGAGTCCGGGGGAAAAACGAAAACCAAGGAAAAACCCGAAAGTGCCGTTTCCATCGGTGCCGGCTGGGTGCGGCAGCGCCTGTGCGAGGATGCTGGCCCCGCAGGTCGGAGGCACTTGGCCAAAGTTCCCCCTCGCCTATTTCAAAATGACTGCGGTGATTTGGTGTATTAATTACACCCGCAGCCCAACACAAAATGCTGTAGCACACACTAGAGGTCCCTCTCCGAGCTAGCTGTCAGACGTTAGGGTGTTTTCAGGTTGGGTTGTTCTGAAAGTGTTGGGGCTTTTTTTTTTCCCCGCGGTTTCACCGTTTGAAGCACATTGACTGTTTGCTGCAGGAACCGGCGTGCGTTATTCAAATAAGGATGAAGAAGGGTTTGCCATGGTTTTATTTGTGCTCTTGTTGTTTCAGCATGGATGGGTCAGTTAATACAAACGTTCCCCTGAGCTCTAAAAAGTGAATGTGAACGAGATTAATTGCATTCGGTGATTTATGAGGGTTTTTTTTTGAAACATCCTCGCGGTTTGTTGTTGTCGGGACCAAGTTCCAAATTTCGTACTTACTTTTCTTGTGCGAACGCTGCCATGGAAGTAAACGGTATGAAACTTGAATAAGGATTCCAGGTCGTTAAAGGAGAACTATGCAAGCAAACACAAAGCCAACATTAAGATTATAAACTGTCAATAACGGTGATGGAGGTGACTAAAAATGATTGATCCCCAGCAATTGTCATATATCCATACTATGCTAATTCCGTAACTAGTCCCCCTAGTCTTCACATATTACAAGTAGCATTAGCACCGTTTTACGGATGGAGAAACTGAGAAATAAAAAGAAGGTCACTGACTTGCCTAAAGCCATATAGCAAATAAAAGATAGATCTGGAATCAGCTAGGACAGATTTAGATCTCTTGCTGATTTGCACTACTGTAGCCATTGATTTCAGTGGAATTCTTCTGGATTTAAGTGGGATTCAGACCTTAGGTGTTGCTTTGTCCCTTGGAAGCACTGCCTTCATCTGAATTCCATTTTGAGCATGACTGAATTTGATGCAAGAATTTGGGGGCAATATTTGCTGTACATCTAATTTTTAAAAGACGAATGGCTGTGAAACTTTCGGACTATGTTGTCTCTTTTTTTTTTTCTCCATTGTAATTTCATCTGCTACATCAGTGTAGTTGCCTAGTTCACTTTTGATAATGAACAATTTCCTCTTGTCAAGCACAGCTTTTGTTACTGCTTGCTGAGCAAGTCTTCTTACTGGATGCCTCTGAGTAAAGCCTTCAGTTTTATGTTGGAACAACCTAAGAACAAAAGATTTTGCATCAGGAAGACTTCTGTTCACTGTGGACCTCACTCAGAAAAATTACATGGCCATTGTATTCTCCTGCACAGAGGAAAGGCTGCCTATAGAAGAATTACTCACATAGGCTCTTTATTGGATTATGATAAGTTTATGTACAGAGAATATTCACTGATCATAACAAATGTGAGAACATTATTCAAAGTGGAGTCTCTCACAATTAACAAATATCAAATCTGCCAGTCACAGTCAGATGGCATTTCACATGAGTCCAGCTGGGAAGGAATGATAATTTCAGCTTTCTGTATTCCAACTACTTTAGAAACATTTTTAGGGTACCATAAAACAGACACAGATGCACAGATAGTAATGATGGTGCTTTACTCTTCATTTATTAATGAGTGCTGGTATATACAGTCACCACAAAGCATAATGTAAAGTTGCTGCTTTCGTGTAACTAGTTGTCAGCTGGATTTATTGTCAGCTGGGGAGCTGAGAGTTCCTCGGTATTGATGATGTCCCTGCAATGGGGGTCTGACCCCACATCTCAATGTGTGGGGAAGCAGACCTAGAACATGAGTATAATTAAGACTATTCCCTCCACCCCACCACTTCCCAATATGAGTTTATATGTCTGGAATAGAAAGCATTTAGGTGGGAATTAGGGCCACAGAGTGCATGTGGCTTCTTTAAGACCATGTACAGTCTCCTTGGCTGAGCTGAGTTTCAAATGCCAGAGCTTTAGCCCCATTCTCATGTCCTGAGCAGTAAAAGTACCATGCCTTGCTCTCAATACATGTTCAACTCTTCTCTGATACCAGAGGAAAAGTAATGCTGATCAGAAGCAATTTTTAGCGGAGATGCCTGCTGTTACTTTTTTTTGGATCCTTTTACACTGCTGCAGCAGAGCCAAATTGGATCTCCTTCCAGGAAACAAATTTAGTCAGTTGTTGTTTTTTCCTGACAGAAACATAATTCTTACTTTAAATGGAATCTCCTCTCTTGGTCTGCGTTGCACTTCTGTTTTCTTTTTATTGCCTGGGTAAAATTCATATCTGATATAGTGCCATTGACTTCTGTGTTGTTTCACAAATAATTAATTTGCCTTTCTGTGTTAAAATACAGATTCTGTTGTCCTACTTCCCACAGAATGCAATTTTATTTTTTTTCACTTTGAAGGAGAAAAATATAAAATGCACATCTTCATTTTTATTTTGTCCACCTTTACCGCTTGTGCAGGCAGAGCTATCTCTTCTGTTGCTTCTTCTCTGGTAAATTAAGTTGTATACACACACACATTCAGAGAATGTCTATAGGTGTGAGGAGGGAATAACTACTATCTTCCTGGCTAATAATGCCTTCAAAAACATCTTAATGCACGTGAAAGCCATTAGCACATTCCACATTGATGATGTATGTTGTAGCTTTAATAATCTTGAGTTCTCTAATGTGTATTTTAATCATGCTTTTGATCCAGAAATCAAATAAACAACATCCCAATCCAACTGAACCAAAGCTGATGCTGTTGCATGTTCATTTGTTGTAAGCCCATGTTTATGAGATGAATGGCTCACCTGATAACCTTTCCCTGATAGCTCTTCACCTGCCTGGCTACCCCCACTGGCAATGGAAGTTATGGGTTTGATGTGGTTGGCAGGTTAGCACAAATGTGGATTTGCAGGTGGTTTGTGTGTAGCCAGAGTACAGGAGTGAGGGATACAAGCCTTAGAAGTGCTTGTTGGGGCAAAGGACAACTCATCCTGACAACTTATTTAGTGGCTTTTACTCAACTGATTTTCCTTGCCCAGCACACTCATGACTAAGGAGCAGCCTTTAAAAAGAACCCAAAGTAATGTTGCACAGCAGAGTTGCCCCAAGACCACAACAAAATGAGTTCTGTCTCACCCAGGGTAATGGCTCTTTCTGCTTCTCAAACAAGGCAATTGTGGTCGATCCCTCTCAACTAGGTTTTATTACTCAGTTCTGCCTCAAACCTCAGGTTCGTCTGCGGGCTGTCCCTTATTTGCACTGGCATTGTTCAGGATGATCTGCAGGGTGGCTGATGTTCAGGACTGAGACTGGTAGTGCGTTGGCTCGGAGGTGTGCACACCATTCCCGACTCTGTGATTGTGGTTGCTTCTATCAAACAGCTGGTGTGGGGACAAAACTGTCTCCTACTGCTGTAGTAGGTTTTGCCAGACCTCATCTGTCATGGCTTCTAGTTCTCACAGAGGAATCGTGAAGTTGCACTGTGATTTGGACAAGCAGAGGATGCGAGGTCATCGCAGGCAAGGTATTTCCAGCAGTCATGAGGAACATATAATACCTCTGTATAAGGCATAGGTGAAACAATCTAGAGCACAGTGTGCAGCTCTGAGCATCCATCTTTCAGAAAGGTGAACTTAAACTGGAGCAGCAGCTAGAAGGATGATGGGGAAATAAGAGTGTCTTTTGTTGCGAAAGGTGGTTAGAAGAGGCTTGAATGTCCAAAGGGAGGTCTGGAAAGAGAAATGACTTCCCTATAAATACACACAGGTAGTGAGTCCCAGAGAGAAGTAACTGTCCAAACTAAATCACAATACACATGGATATAATCTGGCCCTGTTTAGGCAAGAGTTTCCAAGAACACTTTCTGATACGTTATCTAGAAGATTCCACATTGAAAACGAGACCTTGAATTTGGTCATACTCTGTTTGGGACGTGTAGAATATTTACAAAATAATAATAAAAAAAGCACTGCCAATCCTTTACCTCACTGACCTCATCTGCAGAGTTTCAGGAGGCTGTGATTGACTCAAGCTTTTTCATCAATATTGCTGTCAATGGAGAAGAAGTTTAAAAGAAATAAACCCCATTTTTATACATATTTAAATATCTGTCAAAAACCAATTTGATATTCTTTCACAAAATGGAAACTTGACCTTTCTCATGCCTGAAAACCATTTTGAATTTTCATTAGGCAGAAATTTGAAAAAGACCATTGGACTTTTTTTTTTTTAAAGTAACCTGATTTTTTTTTACAGGAAACAAACCCTGAGTCAATGACTGTTTTACAATTTGTGAAAATTCTGTGTGTTTGTCAGTGGGAGGAATTTCTGATTTGCTCTTTAGATAGGAACCTTCATCTCAGGTCCAGCTGCAAAATTATTTCTCTTTCTATGTTTTTTTCAAAATTAGACCTCAAATGCTTACAGCCTTCCTCTGATTTATTTAGTAGCATTCCCCTTATTTTCATCGTACTCTATAACAAGGAGAGGATTAGCAAACATGAACAAAGACCCCTTTTCTCATCTGCTTACAAACATTAGTTTAAAAGCACCATTTTCATCCTCCAGTAACCCAGCACACTTTCTGTGCACTAGTTTACTTGTATACCCAGCATATATATCCTGGTGAGGAAGGACCATCTCTGCTGCAGCAGCAGAGCACTGCAGATATTCAGCAAGTCATTACCAATAGTTCCCCCTATTAGTGTTGCCAGAGGAGCAGGAGGAAGAGTGGCAGAGGTTGAGACATATAAATAACTGTTGGAAAACAAAGTATCCAGAGGCTGCTGAAGTAGCTCAAAGTTAAGGCAAAGTGCTCTTAAGAAATGAGAACAGCTTTATTTCCCTGCACAAAATTAACATGGAAGTGGCATTAAGTGAAAGAAGTGCTGTGTATATCACATCTGACAAAGGGAGTACAGGCCCATAGACGTGATCTCCCAGTCATCAAAGGATGTAGGAAGGAGTCTGCTGGTGGACCAGACCCAGAGGAAGTAGTGAAATGGGAGTCTTTAACTAAAAGGCCAATGTCAGTCTTCCCAAGATGTGCTGCTTTTTGAATAAGCCAAGACTTATTTAGAAGTTTAGTTAAGATATCCTAAGGGGAGTCGATGGTCCATCCATTCACCACCCAGTCCGTCGTGCTGAATAATTCAGAGGATTGTTATTGTACTGTATTGTATTGTTTCTGTACCCAGTTACGTACCCATTATACCAAACCATTTTCTAACCACCACACACTAATGACCACTCACGGAAAGCAAACAGACCTTCCTAGCTTGGCAGAAACAGGCAAATTTGACACCTTTTATCTACAGCAGCCTGTTCTGCTGTAAGTGATATGGGAGGAAAGGGGTTAAATGGGCTTACTGTCTCTATTGAAGGGACTTTACAGGTGAGATAAGGCATCTGTACCAGCTGGTGACCCTAGGTGAAGGCATGAAGATCATTATAGGAGAAAATGATAAAAGGGCAGACTAGAGGGATAGAAGGCAGTTAACACCTTGATTGTCAAACAGGGTTCACAGATGTGGGGAAGTTAGGGAAAGCCTTGAAGACTGGTGAAAATCAGCAGGTTCAGCACCAATGGAGGAATTCAAGGAGACTCAAAAGGGAGAGATGGACATTTAGGGCTCCATTCTGTGTAGACAAACAAAAGGCTAATGGATTTACCCTAGATATCCAAGAGACAGTCCTCAATGAGATGCAGGGGGGATCTTACATGGATCTGCAGCTTGGCTCTAGAGAAAGAGGGAAAGGGAAGCATTTATTAAAAAAAAGATTCATTGGAGTTTGAAGGTGGCTGCAGATGTGAGCCGAGGGGAAAAGAACAGGATGGTGCAACCTTCCTTTCCCTCCAGCTTTTCCTTATAGTGGCCTCCGTGGTACAAAGACAGCTTGGGATTCCTGGAGGCAAAACAAATACATGATTTTTGCTATTAGTAGAAAACTGAATTTGTAAGGCTGTTGACGCAGTTCTGAGGAAGAGGCTTCCTGAAAAACATGTAGGAGTGTTCCTGTTTTGGGGACATATCAGTTGCAGTCTTTCCTGCGTTTGGACAGGTGAGACTCAGACTCAATCATGAATAAAAAAAGGGAAAGAGGTGTTCTTTTAGGGCAAAACTTTATCTCTGAAGAAATATTTTCTTTAGCTCAAAAATCTTCTGTATTTATTGCTGGCTGTGTACAATCATTTATTCTTTTCCTTAATCTTTTTTAACTATTTACATCAATGTCCTGCAACTGAGAGTTCCACAGGTTGCTTAGTGATAAGCTGGAAAGTGATATGGTTACCCATTTATAAGCTAATGCCTTTTTAAATTCCATTGGATGCCCTCTTGTTTTATGAAGGGCATCTGATTTCTCCTCCACACCATTCATTATTTTATATACTTCAATTCTATCATCTTTTACTGTTTTCCTTTCTAAATGAAATAGTTCTGGTCTTAATCTTTTTATTTAGAAATACCCCCACATGTCTCTAATCATTTTTGTTGCCTCTGGCTATTGAGTGTAGCTATCTAGCACTTCCATCATTGCATCTCACTGGATCTTTTAAAGGTAGTTCCAAAGTCATCGGCGTGAAGGAGACTGAAGGATGGCCTTGTGGTTAAAGTATGTCACCGAGAGTCCTGAATTCTGCTTCCAGATCTCCTGCCCTATGACCTTGGGCTAGTCACTCGTCTGCAGAGATACACAGTTTCCCTTTCAGTTCCAGGAAATTGTATGGGGAATTTCCAAGCCAAATATCTTGTGTTTCTCCATTCCTGGATGGAAATTATTATAGGAGCACAATCACATTAAATGCAGTGGTTTCTGTTGTTTTTCCACAAGACGGCTGCGTGCATGTTGAAATTTGTAGCTTCTCCCTAGCTCATTTGATTGTATGTCACTTGACTGTTTTCTATTTGTTACACTTCTCTGATATTGGGCTCCAAACAAATTCAAGTAATTTCTCTTTGTTGTTTTATGGTGAACTTCATATGGAAAGTATGATTTACAAATTCTAACCTTTTAACTGTGGTACATGGCCCAGTCCTGAGAGGCGCTGGGTACCCCTCACTCCCACTCATACTTCTCACATGTGGGATTGAGACAGAGGTATTGCTGGCTTGTCTCCAGTCTAAGGGAACTAATTATCCACAACCTGTCAAGACTTTCACAAAGAATGTTAAGTCACCCATCTGGTTCCCTCCTCTGACATTTTCAGCTAAGCCTGGCTGTTACATATTTCTAGCACCTCTCTCCCTCTCCAAAAGCCCGCTTCAGGTCCGCGGCACCTCACTACCTTGGTGTGTCACTCGGTGCCTCATCATTTCTGGCACGCAAGAGCTTGCACCTGGGTGTGTGCTCTTGTCACGGCTCCATGCTCCAAGGGATCTCACAAGCAAATACATTCCCAAATGTCATCACTTGCTGCAAAATGGCCATGTCTCAAGCACTGGGACATGAAATCTTTGAGGTGTTTGAACAATAAAATCTACTTTTTAAAAAAACATCTTGTGACACAAAAGGTGTTAAAAACATACACTTCCTCGATAGCATGCTACTCCAGCAGAATAACTGAATATTTGTAGCATAAAATTATGAATAACTAAATTCTGGTTTAAACTATAGCCCTAGCCCCGCACCTCATTTTTTTTGCCTTAATGTCCCTCTTTCGTAAGTAGTCATCTACTGCTCCCATGAATACCCCAGATGGCACCCCCTGCTCCTTTTGCTGACTAGTTTAAGCCTCTGCATATGTTCCCACACAAGCCCTGGGAAGTTTGGTGCTCTTCTGGTCTCTTTGAAAAGCAATCCTGCAAGACTCTCTCTATAACCCCAGTCATGTCAATAGGCCTGTTATGCAATTATGGACAACACATAAGGATGCTCAGGGGTGTTGGGGCATCAAGAATCTTTGCAGCTTTAAAAGAGAAAAAGGGTGGTTTGGCCTTTGGTGAGGCTTGAGAGAGTTTTGTTTCCCTTATGCCTTGTAGCTGGCATTTTGTCAGAGCCTTCTGCTCACTAGCATTCCCGTGCCACATGAACGTGCTAAAAGAAAAATTTCCTGTGAGAAATCAGTGGGCTTCATTATGTTTTCAAAGTTTAGAGCTGTGATCTTCTTTGCCCCTCTCTATGGGAGCTGGCCCTGCCACATTCTGATTGCTTATGTGAACATTTGATAAATCTCACTGTTGGACTACATTTGCTCTTTCACCCCAACAGTTATCACACACATTTCCCTCACACTTTAAAACTATGCCTGCCAAACATTTTCTGATGTAAAGTTAAAAGTCATCTACTACTGAAGTGATTTTTCAGCCCTCATGGGCATGTTTTCCTTTTCTTTTTTTTTTTTTTTTTCCTTCTCTTGTATAGTTCAGATAGTTTCAAGCTCTTTTAAACTGGCTGTCAAGGGTCAGTTTCAAAATATAATTTCTTTTTTAAAAAAACTTTCTGTGCCCTAAAAATATGTTGGTGCTGTTCTTATTTTGTACATCTCCTTTTAAAGTCAAAGTCAAGTCAACATAATGTTGCCTTACTGCCAAGGCCACAGAGAACTTGTTTCTTCCTCTCCTATGCAGGTCTCAGTCCTGCACTTAAATCGGGAAGTATGCTTTTCCCATTGATTTCAGTTAGCCACAGCCAAATAGGCCCCATACTACTGTGTCAAAGTCAGTGTCACCCTTTCTGAAGTGACCTGTTCTGTGTGCAGTGGCACTCGTGCCTGCTCCCAAGACATCCAAACTGGGGATGTGCCTTGAAGGATGCACAGCTCGCACCTGGCTGCCACTCCTCCTCACAGGGAAACTGTCTCTTGCCCAGAGCAGAGCTGAGGTGGGACTGGATCAGGAATACAAATTTAAAAACCTCCCAGGTTCCCAGCTCTAAGTTGGACCTTTGTGGATTTGGTTTCAGTTTTGCAGTCCAGTGATTCAGTGTCATTTATAGGCAGCCTCCCTATGAAAACTGTTTGTACCTAGAACCTTGCCTGACCCTTTCCTCATTTTTCCCTCTTTCCATCTCTTGTACAGATCATACTCCTTCTTTGAGTGTATGAGCAAAAGGCAAGATGTCACTTCTTTCCTCTCTGAGCCTCTCATTTCCACTCCTCTCAGTGCTCTTGGCATTTTCCTTTAAGTGTGTCTGTCTTCCTCTAGGTTCCCGAGCAGTGCAGAGTTTTTCAAACTGATTAAAGCAGTTTGTCCTACCATGGCAGGGAGATGCTAAAACAAAGCATATGTGTCTCTTGGTTCTAAACCAGGTTTTTTCTTATCCTTTTCCCAGTTTCTTGTTTAGCAAATATAGTTAAACAGGATCATGATGTAAAAAAAAAAGCAAAGCAACTCCTCTCTTCCTGGGGAGCACCAGCCTAATGACACATTCAGCTGTTTTCCAAAATTTTGCTGGCACCCTTGAACTTACTGAAGCATGCTCCAGCATCAATTGGTCTGAGGAATCTGAATTTGTAATTTCTCTTCAAAGTGCCTTCGCAGGACCTTTATTTGAAATTGCATTTGCAGCTTGTTCGTGTCACAACTGCGTTTCATGCAGTATCTAGAAATGCAGAGACTTTGGTCTGGGCCAGTCTAAAAAACAAGAAGCTAATGCAAATACTCCCCACCTCGGTAAAACACAACAAACACAAACCATGATAGAAAGCCTTCTAGGGTGGAGATAGAAATCTAACAGTTAGCTAACACTTAAACTGCACTGCAATTAAAATATAATCCTTTAAATTTCTTGGATTTGGAGGGAGGAGAGAGTTGGAAAGAGGTACAGAGAAGGAAAAGAGTCAGGAGTGAAGCCATTACAATCCTTAGCCTCAACATGGAACTACTTAAGCATACCATAATTGCATCACAGAAGGTATGCATACCCTGAAACCAAAAAGGAAGCAGGAAGGCAAGAAAAAACAAACACAGTATGATGAACCGAACAGGTAACCTTTGGGAAAAGGAAATCTAGCCCTGGCTAACCCAAAAGAAAAGAACACAGACTGGCAAGGAAAAATGAAATTTGGAAAACAGGAGAACTGAGAGGAAATTTCAGGTGCAGACACATCTCTGCAAACAAATGAGAAATACAAGTAATATGATTAGTGGATTTGCCAGATCAGAGGGGCAGTTAAAAAATAACAAGGGTATTGCAGAGACTAAGTATTTACTGGTTGGAAATACATTCATTCTCTCTGTATTTTATTTAATCACTAAAGATGGGTGCCTGTCAAACATTGAGGTATCAGAAGAGAAAGTGCAGAATTGACATGCTGAATTAACAAACCTCCCAGACCAGATGGCATCAATCAAGACCAATAGCTGTTAACAAAATTATGCGAGTTCCTCTTGAAAATAGACTGGTATATTTTGTATATTGTGCTATACCAAATAAGTGGAACAGGGAGTGTATTTTACTTGTATTTTACACGTATTTAAAAATCAAGATCATCTCAGCTACGTGAAAAAGAAAGAAATGCTGAAATATAAGTTAGTGAGTTATAAAATCTACACAAGCTTAATGCTAAGCATGACTGATCCAGTCTCAGAAAAGTAGGGCTTCTTTAACTTCTTAAAAAAAACCCTTTAAATATCTCAATGAAGCCATGAATTATGCAGAACATTTTAACATAAATTTTAGAGGAAATTTCAGAGAGTATTTGGTGACTTTTCTCACAAGATACTGTTCAGAAAATCTATCAGCCATGAAGTGAGATGCAAAATTCTGCCCTGGTGTCTGTTTTACAAAAGACAGCGTGTTGCAAGAACAAATAGTAAAAGATTAGCAAGAATGATCTCCAAAGGTCCCTTCCAACCCTACCTTTCTATGATTCTATGAATACTCACACAGACACCCTAGTGGTGATTTTTATAACTTTGATGAATTATCAGAATAATAAACTGGTATATTGGGAGGTATCAACATTGTTAAAGTTGTCTGACCCCTTGCTCTCCCAAGGTGAGACAAAACTGAAAAACTTAGGGACCCAAATTCAGGTATGTGAAGGGGAAGATGACATTCATTTTTCACTTCGATATTACAGACAGTGACAAATGTGAGAATAAATGTTTTGACTTCTCTTCATACACCAGCGGGTTATGAAGAACCTCTTAAAACTTTATTTTACGTGTCACATGAGAGCAGAGCAGCAGTGGAAGGGGCAGCCTGTAATGCTCAATCACTGAAGGCATAGCTGCAGAGATTCCAAGCAGCTCTGGGACCCAGAGGGCAGTGAGAGAGGGCTCTGTAACACAGCCAGGCTCCTCGCCCCATGCTGGGGTGCTACCCCAGGGCCAGAGAGGTACAAAGCCTAGTTGCAAGGAGAGAGCCTTTGACCTGAGTGAGCTGTTCTGGTCACCTTGTTGTACAAAGTTTAAATACAGAAGGGGACACAAAAATGCACAAAACCACAGACGCATGGAAAGTCACCACCTGGCCATGCAAGAGCTGCTCTGTTTAGAGAGAAGACTGAGAGTGTTACAAAGGTAGACAATACAACAAATGCACTTAAGATAAGAAATTATATGTTTCATTTTACTCTTCCATAAAATTAGGGAAAAGTTTGTGTGGCAGTGTTAGTCTGAAATGAAGAAACTACTGATTTTATTGGAAGACTCAGCTTTTCCAATTCTTTTTCTGGCTGTAGCATCACTCCTGCCTATTTCCATGTGTGTTTCCATACTTTTGCAAACTGAAGCATCCAGGCAATGTTCTTATGAAGATCAGAAATTCAATATAAAGCCAGCAAGCCTAAAGCTGAAAAGAAGAAATATATTTTGATATATTAATTGATATATAATTGATATATTTTGATATAAGGAAACTCCCTGATGCAGGAGGGACTAAATGACCCTTAAAGGTCCCTTCCAACCCAAACTATTCTACGATTCTGAAACTGGCAGGAAATACCATTCAACTCAGCATGGGCTGTCGCAGGCAGGTTCACTCAGGTTGGTCTTTGGGAGAGAGACAGGAGAGAAGGCTACACAAAGACTGGACTTGGTGTCCTGCAACAAAGCTGCAATCCATTTTTAAGGAGAGATGTACTAGAACCTTCATATTCATTGCCTAACTTTTTTTTTTTTTTACTAACTTTTCTAATGGAAAGGTTCCTTTCACTATTCTTGTGTGTTTTCCTTCCCTTATTCCCAAAGTGGTTATGTTCTGCAGTAAAACTACTAGCAAAAAATGTTCAGTTCAGTATAGGTTATTTGACATTTTGTCAGTCCTGGGGTAGGCAAGAAAGAAATGGAGAGATGCTTGAATAAGGAGAAATTCTACAGTTTATGGAAATAAATAGGACATGATTAAAGCACAGAATAAGCTTCTTTTATCTCACAGCAAATACAATATTTGTCAGACGTCAGGATTACATGTTTCTTTTAAATGACTGGAGTTCAAAATACTCCCTATTTGTAATTTTGCTGCTAATGGCTCTTCAGGGTCTGAGAGTCAGCAGAGGAAATTGTAGAAAGGGAAATAATTTAGAGGAGAAACTAGAAGTTTATTATGACAGAAGTCACAGTGGAGAAACAGAAGATTAATTTTGTTCCAACATAGAGTACATGCTTTAGTCTGCAAGCTAAGAAATAATAGCAGAAACCTTCCTGTTTAACCTGATCTACAAATAAAATCAATTTAATTCCTCTACCTTTCCCTGGCAGTAAAGAGTGACAGTATAGGTAAAATGTAGGTGACTTCAGGGTGATATTGTTAACACTGATTATTTTGTTGTTGTTATTTAGCTAAAAAAAAAAAAAAACAACAAAAAAACAACAAAAAAAGGTCACATTTTGTCCTTTTTAATCAATGTCCCCAGTGGATGCTTTTGTTATTCCTCTTACAAAGAAATTATCTTTTTATTTTATAAGAAACTGCATTTAAAAGGCCAGTATTTGGCTTTTGATTTTGACTAACAGGACTGATAATCTTAGGTGCAAAATGGCTAATCTTTGAGAGCGCTGAGATGCCAGGCCATACATGGGCCACCAAAATCCAGGAAGCATTCAGGATGTGATGAACTTCCTACAAACACTTTTTTCAGAGACTCCTAAGGTAACACCTATTGCTATGTATACATGAGAAGGGCAAGAGAGGTGTCCTGGGTTTGGCCAGGATAGAATTAACTCTCCCCAGCTGCAGCTGGGGGGGCGTGGCCAGGCTGTTCAAGCCCATGTGACATCACGCTCGGGATATAAGGGCAGCAGCTGGGCCGGGGCAGTGCTGCAACCAGTGTAGCCACTGCAGTTCTGCTGCTGGGCTGAGCAGTGGGCTGAGCGCGGTGAGCAGTTACATTGGGCATTGCTCCTTTGGCCATCACTGTAACTGCCTACTCATTGTGGGGTTCTATTAAACTGTCCTTCTCTCAACCCAGAAAGTTCTACAACTCTCTCTTGATTCTCCTCCCCATCCTGCTGAGTTGGGGAGGAGTAACTGGGTGGTTTGGTCATTGTTCAGTTAAAGCTAAACCACCACAAGAGGAAAGAGAACAGCCAGATCACAGTTTTCTTTTCTGGTCTCACATCCACATCTTTAAGTATATTCTGAGTATTAATGAATTTGGCATTCATATCTGCCAGCCACAAAATAACAATCTGCAAGCTGCCCTGAGCATCTCTCTCTGTGCCAGGGTTTCCATGGAGGTGGTTAGAACCTCACAGGATTAGGCACGCTGGACAAAACCTGCTATATTTAACTATGCATAGGGAGTTTCCCTGTTTTCTTGGTTATCTATTACATTTGCAGATAAATGTTCTACTGAAGGCATTAGTTAGTGCTATCAAGAACTTCTTCAATCTGTAAACTAATCACAGAGCAGGGTAAAACTGATTGCTAGATAGAAAGTGCAACTATGTCCCAGTAGGCTGTCAAACAGAATAGCAGGAGTCACTGTCCTAAGGCAAAGAAACAAATACTGGGGTCTGTCCAGAAGTTAAAACCAAGCAAGTGGAGCATTCCCTAGTCACATACAGAGGAAAAAAGGGTTGCTTGGTACACCATGCATTTATGAAAGGTTATAGCTAGGCAATTAAACAGAGAGAAGTGCTTTTGTGCTCTGAGTGAAGAAAGAAGCAAGTTTCCAAGAGACACCTGGAGAAGCAGCCGTGGAAGTTGTGGATATGTTTTCACTGTGTTCTGGAAAACCTCTCATTTGCTATGAGCAGATGATACCAAAGTTTAATCTAAAGCAATGATTATTTGAATATAATCACCACAAAGCAAGATAATGACAGTAATGATAATGCCCACCACTTCCATTGCATTTTTTTTATTAGCAGATTTCAAAGTTTATAATAAAAGAAGGGTTTAACTTGGGATGCATTATACAGAGAGGGAAACTGATGCACAGAAGATGGAGTGACCTATCCAAATTCAGCCAGGAGGCATTTGGCTGAGTCAGGAATAGAACTCAGAGGGCCAGCACAATGGGGAAGGCTTCCTAAAATGACACAGAACCAAGGAGAAGTGGGAACAAAGTCCCTGCACTTCAGAAGTGAGAAGCACCAGCTGCCTTATTCATAATTTCTTTAGAATATTAGTATACACGTTTTGGTGTTGTGTGTGTTTTTTTTTTTTAAAGATGAGTATGTAATTAATTACTGAGCTGGCTCTGCAGTTCCTCTACAGGATGAAAACAAACACTTAAACAAGCCTCTCCTGCCAACCCCACCCAACACCTACTCAGTTACAACAGATGGATGGGTGCCACAGATCAGATGTCAAAATGATACCAAATTTGACACTGCTCAAGAAACTATAGCACACTGCAGAAAAGAACCACTCCCACGGTAACATTATTTAAATGCCAGATTGCACTCATCCCTGTTAGAAGTGGTGTGTGCAGAACACAGACAGTGAAGCCTGTAGTTGCTGCCACAATCTCCTGAAATCTTTCCATTTCTTCTAATAGTCTTGCCTAAATCTTGTTGTCTTCCAAGAGTGGGAAGTTTTGCTGAAAAAGGATATAGAAATACCTGGCTAGAGCCTCAAGAGGGATGGGATGACTGTCTCCTCTCCTTGAAACAGCTTTCGTTACACCTGCTTTTGTAGTGCCTAGCAAATAGAGTCGCTCAAGGTGCTCTTTGCTGCCCTTGGACATTGGCCTTGAAGGATAGGTGATCTCTCTTCTGAGAAACTTTCTGTTCCTGAAAGATGAAGAGATTCAGATGTAGTGTGGACAGGGACAATGCCTGTGAAGAAAACATAAAGCTTTGACATTTACATAACGTGGTAGCTTCATTCAGATGGTTTATATAATGTTGTACCAATTGACTACTTTAAGCCTGGAGCAATGTACCCTTCTGAGCAAACCTGAAGGCCGTACAGGTTGGATAGATAGCCCACAGTTACTCGGCTTTCCAGGAGATTGGTTACCCTTTGTGTCTGTAGCATGGCACAATGACCTGAGCCAGGTGAGCTCCCTTAAAGCTGTGGAAATCCTGTAGCTGGTACAGTAATGTTCAGATTAAAGTAGTGCCTTTGCAAACCTAAGTCTAGTTTTACTTCACTCAGTAATAACCTTTATAAACAGAAACTTGTACAGTGGGACAAGAAAAGTCCCCAGAAAGTCCTGCTATAGTCTCAGCAGTCTGGAACAGTGTACAGTTGTCTGATAGAAAAGTTGTGTCAAAACTGAAGCTTTTGTCTAGAATTTTTGAGTTTTGAGGTAATCCTGATTGGGAAAGGTTTCTCAGTTAATCTGAGCATACAAATGCCAAAAGTCTCCTGATTCAAGCAACTGTACGGGACAACCTGAACACCAGGAAGTTGTATGAGAGGTTCTCCGCTCAGAACTGTAAGTGATCTTCTTTTTAATCCTTATGGGGATTTGGAACCTCAAAAATACCATTTCACAAAGATGTACTTGTAACTGTCATACTGTCTTCTTGCTGGAAGAAGTGTTTTGCACACGAGAAAGGAAGTACAGGGAGATCATGGCTAAAACTCTATTAATTTTGATTGCTGAGTGAATACCTTTTTCAGAATACTTAGCATTTTTGCAGCATTCTGCTCCAGTTACATGCAATGAGTGCTTAGCTCTTTAAAAAATGAGATCTGGAGTGATTCGAGTCTGATGCCCACAGCATAAAAAAGAAGCTCTTGGTACCCACTTTGGTTTGATTTAAGTGGTTAGTCCAGTATCTTAACATAGGAACTTTGTGGCAGAGCCAGGGATAGAATCAAAGGACATCTCTTCAGCTAGAGGCAATTCTGCAGACAAACTGTCAGGCTGCAGATGCCTATTCAATGAGTCCCATCCATCCTGGGCACTGGATGAGGCAAAGACCCTGTAGAAAAAAGAGGATGTGATTAGATCATTAAGTATAAACAAAAATGTGGCAGTTGGAGAAAAAGCATAGCTATGCTGGCTTTAATCTAACTAGTGGGGAAAAGGTTTTGTTGTAGATATGGCTGTACAGAAGACTCCAGTGTTGGGTGACTTGCATTAATGTCACACCCTTAAGTTTGCTGAGCAAACTTACCATAATTTCTTTTGGTGACCACAAGCTCTCAGCAACATGAGAGAGTTAGGATCTATCCTCAGATCAAAGCTTAATCATGTTCCTGCTGCCTTATCGTGTACTCTTTGTTCGCAGCATGCATGTGGGATCACACAAGGCAGACATGACCTGAAATTCCAAGGCACAGCTTGTAAAATAATGACTGGTCCTTGGCAAAAGAAGTCAGGAATTATACACATCTCCAGCATTCTGTAAGATGTTTGCTTTTTACCACTATGTGGTCTTCAAGAATATCTATATCTGTTTCAAAATCTCTACAGTATATCTGTGTATCCCTTCATTTTAGAGGTACCCTGGTATTATGTCCATAAGGCACAGGAGTTAGTGTTAATCATTAACCAACTCCAGAACAATAGCATATAATTTCAAATTCTTTGTGGATATTGTACCTCATTACTGTGTTCCTTTTGTAGCATGATCTCACCTTTTTGGCTTCTATCATGTTAGTGCTGTCTAACACTGTGGAAACGGAGGTGCCAGAGGTTATGAAACATGATTATTGAATTCTATGTTCTTTAGCGGAGGTTTTTTATGTCACACAGCTTTGCAAGATAAAAGTTCATAATGTGTTGCCATGATTCCTAAGATGGAAGGCAGTCTCCATGGTATATCCAACATTAAGGAAGTGATGCCTACTTGTAGCTGCACTGCTCTTGGGTGGTGGTGTTCTCATCAGAAAGGTGACTTTGTAGGTCATCTTCACAGCAGTGCAACTGTGGTAACTGTGATGAGACTATCAGTACAATTGTTGGTCCAAATAAAATGAAAACTCTTCCACTAATCAGTTACATTACTGAAAATGTCAAGGGCAGACAAACAATAAAGGAATTCTAGTAACACAGAAGTGAAGGGATTTGGGAAGTCTTTTAGAGTTCTGTATTTGGTCATTTTGTACTAGTTGATTAGCAGATTCCTCTAATTTCTTGCAGTAAATATTTTCTTTGTGGCAATTACATTTGATAAAGTGAGAGAGAAGAGGGGAAAATAAAGAAGAGCACCATGTAATGTATATCCATTCTCCAGGTCATAGAATCATAGAATGGTAGGATTGGAAGGGACCTTTAGAGATCATCTAGTCCAACCCTCCTGCAGAAGCAGGTTCACCTAGATCAGTCATGGTGATATAACTTGAAAACTAGAGAAAAGAAAAAAAAAGGATGATTTGTTTAAAAGACAGAAGGGGAGCTAGTGGAAGTAGGAGACAGAAGTGAACAAATAAGGGAGTTGTCACAACTGAGGTAGGTGAGAAGTGCCAAATGCATGATTCTAGACTGCTCTGAGTTGCCCGTGGACCCCCCAAGTAAGGGTGCACTTTCTGTCCTGTAGCCTGTCCTCAGAGTCATCAGTAGATGGCAAGGGGAAGGAGCATCTGAGGCCATTATTTCTGTGGCTGTGAAGACTAATTTCCCTTCATTTAAGGGTTTATCTTTTTCACAGGTCTAAGGATGACTGCTCAAATGTTCTTAATCATGTGTGTGCTTGCCTGATGGGAGATGTGCAAGAGCATTTGGGGACTATGTCTTTGATATGAGGCAAATGGCAATTAACAGAACAAAATCTGCCTCTGGCAAATTAACCTTCTGCAGAATTCTGTAGGGTTTTTTTTTTCATTTATTTTATGTTGAAGAGACTTTATTTGCTGAAATGCAAGAAACTGAGTTATAGTTTCAAAATGTTTGTGGGAATGGAGTCCTTCTTCCCTGCACTTAATTTTCAGTACTTCTTTCCCACTTTGATTTGTCTAGGCATTGGCCTGCATCCTTTTGTGTATATTGCCTCTGATGTCTGGCTCATTACGGCAACAGAAATGTTGATGCCAGGCCCAGAAGCAGTACTTAAAAGCCTGCCATTCTCTTTCCTTCAAGCTCAAAGCTAACCCAGTTTGTGGCAGATGAGAGAAATGCAATCATTTGGCACCTTGTCCATGCATCAGTTTGGAAACGTAAGACTTTTCCACTTTTCCAAGTCTTTTTCTATTTGATTAGTCTGTCATAAAGACCACTGACTCTATGATGTGGACTTTAATGCTTTGAAAGGAAATGACTGGTTTACTGCATTCTTGGATTGCCAAGCCTCTTCCCTCGCCTTGCAGTGCATTTCCCACTGTCATGTCCATAAATGAAGAGTTTCTTGGATTTCAAAGGCAGAAAAAATTATTCTGTTTGGGATGGAGAATGAATAGATAGGGCCATGGAAGAAGAGGAAAGGAGAACAGGACTTGAAAACAAATGCAATCTAAAAATTAAAAACCAGAAGTTGAGTGAATACTTCCAAATATGCTCTTGTGAAAAAATCAAGACTTTGTCTCTTCATGCTTTGTGGTCATAAATACTTGAGACTGGTAAGGACTGGGCACTATTGTACATGCATACTTGCAAGGATGCGTGGCTAGAAGCACAGAGATCCCCCTATGCCCAGCCAGGGAGATCAGTACTGGCAGACCACTGCAGCCCTTGATGCCACCTTGAGTAGAACATCACAGTTGTTTTGTGCCATGTGCCAAGGTGAAGAGTTGGAATGTCTTGAGGAGGAAGGCAGGGTTATAAAAAAAAATGTAAAAACTTGGAGAAAGAGAGGGAGAATTATCCTGTCTTTCTCACAAATACTAGGGCTACTTCAGCTGTTTGTATGCCACCATAGGAACAGTGGAGCAGCCAAGGATTCTCCTGGAGAAGTGTGGGAAGTCCTCCATCCTGAGATATAATCAGAGCTCAGAGAGGAAGGGTTTTTTCCCTTCGCTTGCTTTAAAGCTGACAGGCATGCATTTTTTCCCCCCTGACAGTTTTCAATGGGGTTGCAAAGGAAGAGAGATAAAGCAGAAGGAGGAGATAGTGAAAGAGATGTTCAGGGTAGCTTTGCATATCAGCTGAGTGCATTTTCTGCCCCACCTTTCCCCATCTTTCATCTTCCCAGTCCCCACTAACACAAATCTAGGCAGTTCAGATAGCTGAGCACGTACCACTGCTCATTCCCAAAGGAGGAATAGGTGGTGAGAAAGAGGATAGGAGAGAAAGAACAAAGTGATTTGGAGAGAGTGGAGGACAGATGAGAAGAGGAAGCACTGTCCAAGCTGGAAGTGATGTGCAGCACTTCTGTTACTTGTGTGTGATGCACGAGAGGGAAAACAGCAGAAAGAAGAGTGTCAAGCCCAGGATATTTATCAGCAAGTTTTACCATCATAAGATTGGGCTACGAAGAGTGACATCAAAGGAGAAAAGGAGGAGAAGGGAGCTAAGATAAATTTGTCCACCATTTCTTTTAATTAAACTGCACATGAGAAAATCATAGAATCTGAGGGGTGTGAAAAAGGCAAAGGCAAGAAGCCTTAATATGTCTTGAAACCAGACTTCTTCTTCACTTTCAGCCACCTTTGGGGCAAAGCGATCCTGTCTGCCCGTGGCAACACTTGCATGGCTTCTGCAAGATATGTTCTGCTTGGCACCACTTTAGAGTCCTTATCAGTATCCCAGGAGGAATCTTCTCTTGCGTCTGCAGACACAGCAAACTTACTTAGGCCTTGCTTGTGACTCCAGCAGGTTGTCCTGAGAGAAAGTTGCTGGAGGTTTTGAACAGAGCTGACCTGTTGCTTCAGCAATGCAGAAATTGCTGAGGGCAGTAGATTGCCTTGAGGAACAAACCAGCTCTGGTCTCAATTCTATGTCAGCAATGCTAGAGCCCTAGAAGATCCTGATGCTGCCTTCACTAAGGGAGAGTCACTGCTGTGAGGGAAAAGAGTCAGATACTGCCTCTTGTCAGCTGTGACATGAAGGAAATCTGATTCTACAGCACTATTTTTCTGTCTTTGTCACGTCTCCCTTTTCTGAGTCAAGTGTGTTTTGGCCCTGAACCCTGTAAATACTATTACCACTTCACTAGGACAGTAGAGCCCAAATTCAGTTGTGCCACTGAGAAGCATTCACCTGTTCTGGGTATAGAGCTTATTAATATGTCTGCACATGTCTGAGAATCATAGATGGATCAGGACTATAGGAATGCTCCCACAGTGACTCTTTCCATCCACTGAGACTGCTGATGGGAAAAAACTGCAGGCAGACGGACCACATGTTCTTCTATTAAATGTTCCTCTCAGCAAAGTATAGGATGAACTGCACACAGTTTGACAACAGTATGGCTTTAGGGCTGTAAAAGTTTGGATAATTGCCAACAGACTTAGGGAGTACACAGGGATTGTTGGAAGAAAGCACAACCTGAGTGGGAGCAATTTCAGAACTATTTCATATTCTTTTGTAGTCCAACCCCAGCCCCTCACCTTTTCCCATCATTCACTGTTGTTCCAGCTTATTTTCCAAGGATAATCTGACTGACATCCTGGTATCAGACCTTCTCCGACACAGCTGTTTGATCTGGATTGATGGAGTTTTGGGGAGGGGCTGTCTTTATTCAAGAAGGAATGCCCATGGTGAAATTGTACTTCTATCTGTTATGACTGCAAATTGTCATATGTCAGACTGGCTATCATGAGTCCAAGATGAACTGCCTCTGATATTGCTGGTTTTGCAAATGTTGTGGGAGATTTTCTAGAGTTCCCACTCTGTCCTAGAAAATCTTCTTGACTCTGGGCTCTTTATTAACAGGGCAACATTAACATCTCACGTATATCGTTAGGGCACAACAACAGTTTTGGCTTCCTAGCTATTTACTGAGAACGTTCTTTAAAAATATAATAGTAAGTTGAATTATGGTTGACTACACAGAGCAAGGGGATTCATATTTCTTCCATGAAAAAACTAAGCCAAATATGCGATGCAGATTATTCTACCAGAAAGTCTATAGCTTTTGTGCCCAGATTACTAATATTTTCCCCTGAGGTGTATACATTTTGCAGCGAGCATGAACAGCATAGCATGGATCACCATAAGCTCTCAGATGATTGCAAACAGCTCAGACTGAATTCTCCTTTCACCAGTCCATTTGATAAACCTTTCCCTGTTGGCAGATTCAAGAGTCAATCCAGACTGTATCAGCCCAGAATAGAAGGATGCTCTTCATGGTTGGATGCAAAAGAGGTGCAACCCATGGTCTTAAATTCAAGGTTTTCTCTTTTCTTACTTTTGGGGTGCTTCTCAAAGTACTTTGCAGTATTAGGTAATAGGTGCTTTGTAGTAATAGGTAATTTCCACATGACAATTATGTCTTCTTCATTATCCAGCCAAATATCTCCAAACCAGTTATGCCAAGACAACACAATTACTGCCCATATCTGCATACTACTCTGTTGACTTGGTGACATTTTAGATACACTTGAGGGAAAAGATCCTCTTTTAGCACTGTGTAAAACTTGTGTCATCGAAGCAAAAAAAAATTTATTAACTGTTTCTGTTTGTTTCCTTATTTACATTAGTTTATCTTAGGTACTTTTTTTTTTTCTTGTTTGCAAAATTATATTGTGTCTTAAAACATATCTAAAGTTGTAGAACATTCACAACATTTTTTGGTTGTTTCATGTCTTTTCAGCAAAGCAGAAGAAGTTGAGAGGAATAGCACTTTCTCTGAGTTTAAAGTAAAGAGTAAATCCTTCATAGGCAAGTCCTAGCTTGCCTACTGCCTATTAAAATAATTGTTTATGCCCAGGACTGTGAGAAGCAACTCTAGGGCCAGTATATACCACCTTTCATTAAAAACTGTGTCATTACTAATATAGGCTGTGGAGAATACTTGCCTAATACCAATGTCACAATGCTTATGTTCAAATTATGCTGAAAAAACATTGTTTGACTTTTCTGAATCTTTCAGAGGGTGACAGCTTTTTCTACTTTTTCGTTTCTAAGTTATCCTATTGACCAGCAGATAAAAAAGTAAACACACTCTAAGCTTGCAGGTGTTACTCCCACATAGAAAAAAATCTGAAAAAGTATTAAGTTTAGGTATATATGTCCTTTTAACAACATATATCCAGCTCTAGATAAAGCCTAAGAGATGGGACAGCCCTTCAGAGAGCATATGCAAAACCAGAATTCAGCAGTCTGTCTCTCAGGTGAGCTTCTGGGAAACACGGTGGAGTAGGGTAGTGACATTTGTCCATGGCATTGGGGAAAACCTTCATGAAAGTTCAATGTTTGTGGCCAGAAAGCATGAAGAAGTAAAGACCTGACACACTTCCCTAACACAGGGGTGGTTGTGTAGCTTCTGTATGTTACTGGTACTACTGTGGAGAGGTGAAACTCTCAGCATGACTTCCAAAAATAGTATCCAGGCTTCTTGGACCTCATGGAGCTTAAGAGACAGTGGTACCTCTGCAAGGGCCAAACTTGCCCAGCAGTCAGGCAGCCAAAAAGTGTCTGGGCCTGCACCCTCTGTACAACAATACTGTAACCCCAGTAGGTGAAAATTATTATAAAAATTCTAGGTAGACAGGTAGTTCATGAGTGACCCACCATGTGTTTTTGCCATGACACAGCATCAGAATTGCTTCCTCATAAAATTTTGGATGTGGTCAAAGCCAGGAAGGGCAGCGGGCAGGTTCAAGCAGATTTCCTGTCCACAGGTGCTAATTACTGCTGCTGACCTCAGTGGGACATAAGGAATTTTCTGGTTTATTCTGCAGCATGTGGGGCTCTCTCTACCTGGCTCTAATTATCCCAAGCACTAGTGGCCAAACTGAAATTCAGAAGACAAAATCCTGTCCCACTCTGTTTGGGAATTGACAAGCTCATTTGCAGAGATGGGTTAACCAACCAAATCTAGAACTTCCTTTCAAATGTAATGCGTATCCCCAAAACATTACAAATTAATCCAGATACTTTGATCCCTTTAGCTTCAGAAAGCTCCTATAATTCTGCCTCTCCACTTTATGTATGACTGAGAAACTTAAGTACCTAAACATCAGTGCTTTCTGATAGAATAAAATTATTTCTTAGAGAATATTACTAAATATTTTAGTGTAAGCCAAGCCAAGTATATCTTGCTGAACAAAAGAAAAACTTTAAAATTTGGGAACTCCAGTGAAAATAGAAGAACTAAGCTGGTGAAATGCTGTTATCTAGAGCTGGGTGCAACAGTACAAATGTAACTGCTGAAAAGGTAGTGAAGCAGCAGGAGCTTTTGGTTGCAATATCCTGAAAGTCACACCTAGCTGATTTTAGAGGGGAAAAAGAAAAGTGGTACACACAATATAGAAAGCATGTATTTTCCTTTACTCTTCTACCAGTGTGCTAGAAAGACCGAAGGTCAGGTTTGCAGAAGAACACTGTGTTCACTAATTCTAATTTAATTATCTACATAAACAGCCATGTTTGCAAATGGCTAAGCACCAAGCAGCTCCCATGGAAACCGTATCAGGTGCAAGCCTGTTTAAAAGTACAGCTGGCTTAAATGCCTATGCAACAGTTTTTTGAAAGCACAGACCTTCTAATAATCGAACAAAGTTACTTATTCTGAGAACTCAAAGAAAAGAGGGTGTGAATTTCTTGAAGTAACTCCTTACAATTCTTTGGCTCTTCTAAACACACTGCCAAAGAAGTGGCAAAAAATGGCTTGCATAGGATTTGGATGGTGATTTTTTGATAAAGAAATCTGGAGAGGAAAACAAATCAGTAATTAAGTGACTTTTCCAGAAAAAAAACAAGTCAAGTTACCAGCTCAGTTCTCTTAGTCAAGTTTATCTGGGAAATGCCAGGAGTGCCAACCACTAGTCTTCAGAATAAGAAGTTGATTTTAAAAATCATGGGGATTTCTTCTTCCTACAATTATAAATCTGATTCTCCACCTGATTTCCAAGTTTTCACAGAGGAGTAATTCAAAGTTTCAAATTAGTCTTCCAAACATTAATTTTCAACCCCTCCGTTCCAGCATATGGAGAAGGAAATTCCAAATCCATTAAGTATCACTGGCTATGAGATTTGGCAACCATCTTATCAATATGTTACTGTTAAGGCCAAATTAGTAGGGATGACCTTGAAGTAAAAGCCCTATTATCTCTCACCAACTTTTCAAATTATCCATCCCCCAAGAAACTTTGCAATTGGAATAGGATGCTGGGCTGTTTGGAAAGAGATTAAATTGTTCACAGCTGCCTGGGAATTAACAAACTTCCTCCTCTTTATGGTAGAATGCAGCATATTTCTGAGCCAGGTGGAGGATACCATGTGAGGTTCTTGTAGGACCTGGAGTTGGCACAAAGAACAACATTTTCAAGTCTGCACACATATCTGAGTTACCAGGGCTCAATAATAATTTTCTGGCAGATTAGTCCTGCCCTACAGCAGGTTTCTATGATCACTAAAGTCAGAATGAAAGCAACGGGACTGGATTTCACACTTTCTATCCTTCTACACTGAAGCTTTGATTTTTAAAACGGCTTTTTTTTTTTCCTTTGACTCCAACCAGCAAGAATGAGTCTGCCAATACACAGGTAAACAGCAGAGTAAACCATAGGGATAGGTCCATAACAGGCCAAGTGATTGATGTTTTGCCAAATGACCGGGGGTGGCAGAAAGGGCACAGACACCAACAAAAAGATTAATCTTACTTTACTGCCTATTTTAAAAACATTACAGAAAATAAGATAAAGCATTCAGTTGAAACAGTAAGCTTACACGCTTTCATTTCTAAGCAGCAAAGAGCATAAGCAAAGTAATGCATCTAATCATTACTACAGGAGGATAGTGATAGTGATTAAGAAAGATACATCACCAATTGCCCTACTGATACATTACCATTATCCAGACCTGCAGTTACTGGGGTGCCCCATGTGCAGCAAGGGTCTGGAGAGCCTTTCCCAGCATTTGGGGAAGTCTTGTGCAGTGCATCCACCCACAGGGGAGGCTACCAAAGAGTCACTGCTCGGGAGTCCAGCTTTATAGTGCAAGCCCAGTGTCATGGTTTGGGCCCATCCAAGGACAAAAGACCACGATTAGACTCAAGTGCCGCAGATTTGAGAATTCCTAAAGGGCAAAGAGGGATTGATTTCTGCTTACAGTCCTGGACAAAACAGACTAGGCTACTCAGCTTGAGGAAGAGAACAGAAAATAATTTAATCCACTACCAACTAAAACATAACCATAAAACCCCAAAACATAACCAATGCAAAACAACACAATGATGAGGAGCACAACCAGCCCTTTCAGACCACCTTCTCCCCACCCCTCCCCTCTTTCCGGGCTCAGAGCCCTGATCCCAGTGCCTTTTTCTCCCCCCCCCCAGCTGAATGGTTCAGGGGGACACAGAATGGAGGTTTCAGTCAGTCTGTTCTTGATAGCTTCTGTCGTTTGTCTCTCCTCAGGGCAGGTAGGCTCTTTGCCAGTACTCCTTGCTCCTCAATGGGGTACCTCACACACTGGAGAGCCCTGCACGGGCCGCTCATCCCAAAGGCTGCAGCTCCTCTCCACCTCTCATGTGAGTCTGCTCTGCAGCCCACAGGTTCTCCATCGCGGCCTCCTCACATGCCTCCTGACCATCTGGGCGCACTCACCTGGAGCTGCTGGTGGCTCTCAGTCCTGCCATTGCCCTCCCATGAGCTGCAGGGATACAGCCTGTGTTCTCATCGTGGGTTGCAGAGGGGTCTCTAGTCCAGCACTTCTTCCTTCCTCCTTCTCTGACTGTGGGGTCCACATGATCGCTTCCATCTTGTACCACTCTTACATCTCCTCCCAAGCACTTCAAATTCCTGTCCCTAAATAGTGATGGCAGAGGTGTCAGATTGGCCCAGCTGGATTGGAGGTGGGTCTGAACCCAAGAGCCGGGGGACAGTCGGATAACTCTTTACAGGGTCTGCACTGCAGCTCTCTCCCCATTACCAAGCAAAAGCGGCCCCTTGCTAAACCATGACACCCAGCAAGTCAGAATGACTTGCATTTTCTTTGTGAGGAAACATCTGGCTCATCATCCTCCAAGTTGGATTCTGCCCAGGTCTGGCCAGGACTTAGAGAGGAACCCAAGCGAATATTTTTGGTCTTTGTGGTCTCCAACTGTCTCAGTTCCACTAACCAATCCCTGCTTCTCAACCGGTCAGTATCCACTGATGGCTGCTAAAAAGACGCTACCATCAGCCAGTGTCGTTTTGCAAGGTCTGTCTAGAGGCCAACTATTGTCTGAGGCCTGTTACCCAGGCCTTGGTGTATCAGTGACACACCCACAACTTGGAGGAAATTATTCAGGATAACTTGATACGGATAGCTAATGGAGAGACCATGCACTGCAGATTTCAAATGTGACCATGTTTTGTCCAAAAGCTTACAATTTTTTTTCTTGCATATTTTAACGATGCTCATTTAGCCTAAAAATCTGGGTCTTTACTAGCAAATAACTACCTGCTTGTAATTAAATAATTCAGTCCATGAATATGCAAACTATTGGCTCTGAGAGTTTTTAGGATTCTTGTTATTTATTTGATGACACCTTTAGTTCTGTGAAAAGAAACTGAATTTCAGCCTTGATCTTCAAATAAGGAAACTTTGAATACAGCCCAGTTTAATCGTTCATGTATAGAAAATGACAAGGCTATTCAAAGCAAGGTACAATTCAGGAACGAGCAAAAAAGTTTAGTACTTAAGTATTCTCAACAGTTGTGGATGTGGCTTTATTAAATGCCAAACCTTATAAAAATGCTGATGCGTATCAGTTGTTAGAAGATATTTTTCATTTGTTTTAGTATTACATGATACTGAAAATCAAGAGAGGTACATCCAATGCATCCAGCCTTTTTCACTAAACTTTTTTGTAGTGTAGAAATGTATTCCTTTCTACTCAAATTTTGCTTTACAAGTTAGTGTAATCTGTGTTGCAAACCTTATTCAGTCAGTTTCCGTGTTTTTTGATCTCACAGGGTAACTAGATATGCTTTAGCATCCCGTGCATTGAGAAGGTAACATGACATTCTATCATTAGGGTCAGAAAATATCATGACTGCAGAACAGTTTAAAAGAAATTAGGTGCAAAATTTGCACAGGTCGGATTTTTAAACATCGTATCAGATTAAATGGGAGAGAATGAAGGGAAAGTATAAAAAAATGAAAAAGCTGTGTTTGTTACTGATTCAGCAACAGAAAGGTGGATCTACGTGACATCCTGAGCAGGGCTCTGACACTTGTTAACAATATGGTTACACTCTCTGTGGGCTTCATTTGAACTCACAGTTTTAAAGATGCTTAAATTTGGTTTGTGTAAACCCAGCTGAGATAAATCAGTTGAGAAAAGAAAATCCAAGTCAACAGGCCCTTGGTGCTGGGGTGTTTGCTACATAAATACCTGAAAAGCAATTTCTAAATCCACTACGATATAGACATAAAGTATAACAAATAAAACAAAGGTATTTTAACAGTGAATTCGTGGTATAAAGAGGTATTAAAGCCACTAGCTGACAGTCGGAGGAAGATTCCCTTTTCCAGGCTGTGATGAAGGCCAGCTGTTGCCTTGCCTCTCGAGGATCCCCCAGCTCTGAGAAAAGCCTAAATTTTGTGGCGTGTGAAGCCCTGTCTCTGGCTCTGTGCAGGAATCAGCACTTAGCACTCCTCGTGGCAACACAGAAACTTTGGGGATGCAATGGGGATGGAAAAAGCAAACAAGACACAATCCATATGGTACAGAAACAAGATGGAAAAAGAATTTCTTGAGTCTCATTGCATTACACTTCTTTTGTTAAATTGTAAAGACACAGGGTTTTTTCTTCCTTTTTTTTTAAAAAAAAAGGAATGTTTAAGGAGCCTTCTCAGACAGATTCTATTGTCATAAAACCAGTCATCCCTGTCTGCATTTCTAGACTTTACCCAGTCCAGTATGACTTCTGGCCTGAAGTTTTGTCAAAATAAATTTTTATTGGATGATTACGGCAGAAAAAAAGATTTCAAGAACTCCATACCCAACACAATGTTAATTTATGCTCTATCACATAGTGCTAAAAACACTGTATAAAGTGAAAACTTGTACTTACTTACATAGATCAACACCTATAAACAAGACTCCATGGTTTCATGGGGATCTCTCTTTGGAGATTCCTTTCTTGAGTTACTGGCTTGGTCCTTATAAATTTCTCTCACTTCCATGTAGAATTTATGGACCCAGTGAAGAAGGACTAAAAATGAACTGAAATTATCAGCCTGGATGGAAAGAGCCCTTTCTCTCCATGGAGGAGAAATGTTATGCCACTGACATGCTGAGTTTCTCAATGTCAGTAGTTCATAGAAATGACCCGTTGACTGCTAGAGGAACTGTAACTAGCTACCGCTGTGCCTCACAGGCCAGCCAATTTGTTTCAAGTGCCCCCATCACTGCAGAAGCACAGACAAACATAAACCGAAACACAGCTAAATAAAACATTAATATATCTCCTGGAAACTCACCTCCAGCCCATTTTAAAAGACCCTTAAAACCTTTATGCAGTGCAATGCAATTTATTACCCGCCTCTCTCTAAGCTATTTGACAACATAGCTCTTCTGTATTTTTGGAGGCAAACATACTCCAGTTGCTTGTTGCTGAAAATAACAGTGATTCACTAAGTCTTGACTTTAAATTTGCCAAGTACTAAATGCATGTTTTCTTACAAAGATGATGACTCGGGATTTCTCTGTTTTGTTTTGGAAAAGGAACATTCAGGAAACAAATCATGGCCTCAGCAACAAAAATACTGCTTTTTTAAAGACAAAGAAAGGAAGGAAAAAAATGCAATCAAGTGAATAACGGCAAATACCTGCAGGAAAAAGAACACGAGTGTACTTCAGAAATACACTTTCGAATGACACCACGGAGCCTCGAGAAGGGGCTGGTTTGATGCTGCCTTTGCATTTCACAACGTTGTCGGTAGTAGCTGTGCAACTACCACTATCATTTCATAATATGACAATCTTAGGGGCGAAATCACTTTTGTATTTTAAAATACATTAAGAACAGCTGCAACTTAATGCTGATGGATACATCATTACCTTCCTAAATCAACGTCTCCTTTGTTGAGTTATATAAAGCCACTTCATTGCCACACAGACAGGAGAAGCTAATCTAAAAAAGAAAAACTAAAATAAAAGACAGTTAAAATCTATTATAGCACATTGTATGTCAGCATCAGCTGTCCCTAGTATCAAGAGATACCAAAAAATATCATATACACAAATAAGAGTAAAATAAAAGGAGAATTAGCATTTTGAAGTGACAGTTCTGCGGTGCTAAAAAAAAACTTACCTCAAAACTGTGAGTTTTTGGGTAGGAGAAGGATTTCTAGAAGATTCTTTTTCTCTAAGTGATTTTGCCTTCTAGTTTTGTAGTGTCAATATGGATTTCTCGTACCAATTTCTGCATAGCCTGCCTCCATAGCGAAAATATCTTGTGTTTAGAAAACATATTAACTCCTTTTAAAAACATGTTAATTGCATTTAAAGTAACAGTAAAAATGTGCATGGAGAAAAAGCTATTTTCCATATTTTCAGAGTCAGCGTTAGGATTAACCAACAAGCTTGTCTGAAGCACTGGGGTTTGTTTCTTAAATATTTTCTGGATACCTAGTCTCCATCCTGGGTAGCAGATGAGTCCAATGGGTTATCTTTGCTTCATGGCTTTTGGGGAATATTCCTGTTCAGCTCCTAATGAAGCCTCATGATGAAACAACTAGCAAGAAACACCAAACCAGGAGGGCTTAGGTAGCTGATAAGTGAAACAACCACTTATGGGGGCTACAGGAGAAGTAGTCTGTGTTAGTATGAAGGAGCATAAGGCTGTAGACGGCTTTACTACAACAATTGGATTGTTAAAGAGTGTGGCTCTAGTGAGCTCTGTGCTTTCCAGGAGCAAGATCAGGGACCAGAGTAGCTTAAAAAAGAAGTGGGAAAGGACTGAAACTATGTGGTAACGTGGTTACAAGCATTACCTTTATTGTAAACCAGCTGACTCATGGAGAAGGTTTTTGGGGTTTGTTTTTTAACCTGGCATGCTAATTTTGTGGCACAGGAACTGATCTGCAGGTATACACAAGGAAGGATAATCTGGTCTAGGGTTGCAGCCTTAATGAGACAGGTGCATATTAGTGTTCTGTAGATAGTACCTATCTTTTACTGACAGCAGTAATAAAATGTATTCTCTAAGTGTGGACAAGACCTCTATGAGAATCAGCCTCAAAACCCTGAGTCCTCAGGGAGAATGCTGTCTACGCCTGCACAGAGCTCTCGACAGGACAAAACTCTGATTACTGACGTGGAGGGTGGAGTGGATGCAAGTTTTCATGTTATTGTGCCAACTTCCATTAGACAACCTTGTGCAACTCAGGTAGTTTTGGAATGCAGTTCAATTACCTCATCTAACTTGAAAGCCTGAACAATAGGATTTAAACTTCTAGAATAGAACTGTCCAGGCTAAATCCTGTCTTCAGGAATGTAGATAGATATGTAAGTTTAACATATATAGGTGATTAACTTACATATGTATGTATACACGTACACACACAGGGGTTACACAAGTATATAACTTGTGCAGGTGTCTTCCCAGCTATGGATGCCTGGAGCAGTCTGAACACCTCACTTGCTACTCTCTGAATTCCCCCTGGTTGCTGAAGTGCTTCCAATTGATGTGCGTAATATGGATGCTCCATATATATTTTTCCCCTCCAACCTCACTGCAAGTTCTTCATGTCCTTTATACTTAATATTAGTACACTGGGCTCCATGTTCATCTCCAAGTCTGTCAACACAGTTCATCTCCTGTAATCAGGAAATGGTGATTAAATGAACATCCAAGTACAGAAGCTGTCAACCTGGTGTTCATCTTTTTTAAAGTTAAAAAGCACCCAAATGTTCAATTACCTTTAGCACTCATGTAGCTCTGAAAAGCTCTCCTTATTAAAAAAAAAAAAAAAAAAAAGAAGAATAAAAGAAAAAAAATGTCTTCATCTTTTCTATGATCTTAAGGCAGAAAAAAGTTCAAAGGTCAATGCCAATCATGTCATTTTTTGGCATTTATGGGAACAATAAAGGGGAAAAAAACCACAATCCACGTAGACAATGTGTATGCTGTAGGTCCTACCTGCAGTTCTCTGGCTTCTAGGGTGGGTTGCTAGAGCTCCTGAAAGAAACTTGTCACGTTTAGGTTTTAACCTCAGCAAGGTCTTACTGCTTTTCTCTCTCTGTTTCAGCACCTGGTCCATCTCATTGGAAGGTCTTTGAGATGTTGTTTCAGGATTGGATTGCAGACAGGGTGTGATAGGAAGGGGGGGAACAAAAAAACAACAAAAAAGTTATTTGTATCCTCTTTATGTGCAAAGGGGAAAAAAAATCTCTAGGCATCAGCCTAAGAGGAAACACAAATTACACTGTCCAGCTACAGAGTGAACACAACTTTAGTGCCTGCAACAATGTTGACCTCTTCGCGATGACTCCGGGCTTTCAATGTAACAGCACCGGGTTTCTTTTCAACTATTTTCTGGGAGTGGCAGGCTCTCTTCCCGGAGTGCTTATTTGTTTCGAATTGGCCTAATTTGTTCAACAATTCCTTTCATTTGGGAATCCCACGTTTACCCGGACGGCGAGGGCTGGGATTGCCTCAGTCGCTCTGTCCCTGTCTGCCGGCCTCCGCCGTCGGGGGCACCGGTACCGAACACCCCCCACGGGTAACCACTGCGGTGGGGCCCGGCGCGGAGCAATTGCCTACGGATGAGTAAGAAGCAAGTGTGGTAACTCCGGACAGCACCTCTGCAATTAAGGCTATGATTTTAGGTGTAGCCAGTAGTCGTAATGAATATTTATTTCAACGTACCAAATAAAAGACATCTGCCGGCTAGGCGGCACGGGGAGGCTGCTTGGGGTAGTTTGGTCTGTGTGGCGCGGGTGCTAGCGGCGGGGCGCCGGTGAGGCACGGCCGCCTCGTCCCCTCCTGTTCTGTCCCGGGTGGGATTAAGCTTCCTCACCCGCGGTGCGCGGCCGCAGGGCTTGTGCCCTCCTGCCCCAGCCCAGCCCGGAGAAGAGCCCTTCCCGGGGAAGGAAGGGTAAGGAGTGTGGCGGGAGGCGGCTGCCCGCGGCCCCGCTGGGTAACGGCGTCCCGAGAGAGGAGCCAGGCGCGGGGCCGGCGGAGGGCAGGGCTGCGGCTCCGCGCCCGCCGCCCGCGCTGGGCTGCCCGCGGGCTCCCCTCTGCCAAAGCCCCCGCAGAGCGGTCTCGCTGCGTCCGGCGCCTCCGGACCCCGAGCTCTCCGGCGTGGTTGCGGGAGTCCCCTCGGGTTTTGCTCTGGGAAGAAGCCGGGCTCCCTGGGAGAAAGCGGTGGCACGGGGGGCCGAGGGCCCTTCAGTTGCCCTAAAGTGTGCCGTCCCAGCAAGCTAGAGGGCGGCCCGGCTCGCCCACCGAGTCCTCCTTTCTCCCTGTCCGCATCAAGCTCGCCGGGGCTCCCGCAAGCCAAGCGAGCGCCGCAGCCTAGCAGCCGGCCGTTCCCGGGCGTACCGCGAGCCGCACGGATGCAAAGCCCTGCGAGCGTCCGTGTCCTTCCGAGCCCCTCGAACAAACTGCGGGCGCCGGCTAAAGGTGCGAGGCCGGCGGCGCTAAACGCCGCGGCGGTCCCGCAGACAGCGATCGCGTCTGGGTTCGCAGGCATCCCGTCGAGGGCTAAGCTGTGGTGCGGCGGATAAGCACAGTACGAGTTTTCTGGGTGTCGTTTGGGATTTTTTTGGCTTTTTTTGTTAGGATTTTTTTTCTTTTTTTCTTTTTTTCTTTTTTTTTTTTTTTTCCTGTTTGCTTTTAAATTACTGCGAAATGAGGACGTTGCGAGGGTTGAGGAGGTGCGAGGCTGTGCGAGCTGCTCGGTGGCGGTCCGTCCCTACCGAGAGAACCGCTCCAAACACGGAGTGCTTTTTTCGTGGATGGGGAGGCGGGATGGGCCCCGGGGGTATCGAGGGGACCACCCCTCCACCCCCGGCGTCTGTCTCCGTTGCTCGACGGGACGGACCCGAGGTGAGCGGCGGGCGCGGTAAGTACCGCTCTCTTCCCCGCGGCACCCCCTTAGCGCGGCTCTGCCTCCTCCTCCCCATCCA
>WBNH01009640.1:95086-133813 GCA_013401255.1 Urocolius indicus
CAGCGGCGTCGGGGCTGCCCCGGGGTGCGCCGCGACGGCTGCCCCGGGGTGCGGCGGCGGCCCCGGGGGTGCGGCGGACGACGCGGAGCTGGAGGCGGCTCTGCTGCTGCAGCGGCCGGAGCGGGCGCGGCTGAGCGAGAACACGCGGCTGGCCACCCGCTATGCCGTGCGCATCTTCCGCGAGTACCTGAGCGAGAAGGCGCAGAGCCCCGACTTCGAGACGATGGACAAGGGAGCGCTGTGCCGCGTCCTGCGCTCCTTCTACGCCGAGGCGCGCTCCAAGAGCGGGCAGCTCTACTCCAAGTCCTCCCTCATCAGCATCCGCAGCTCCCTCAACCGCTACCTCAATGAGCCGCCCTACTGCCGCACCCTCGACCTCACCAAGGACCCCGAGCTCCGCGCCGCCAACCTCACCCTGGCTGCCGTCATCCGCAAGCTGGAGGAGCAGGGCGCGGGGCCGGTGGTGCAGAAGCAGGCCATCACCCGCGCCGACCTCCGGAAGCTCTACACCTGCAGTGTCTTCAGCACCCAGAGCCCCTTTGGACTCCTCAACAAGGTCTGGTTTGAGACCTGCATGTACTTCTGCACCCGGGGCCGAGAGAACCAGCGGGAGCTGGAGGAGGACTCCTTTGGGCTGGCCGTGGACGAGGACGGACGCAAGTTCGTCTACTTCAAGGCACTAGGGCCTTACCACAAGTCGCGTTCGTCTTCCTGGAGCAAGAAGCGAGCGGAGAGCAGTGACGAGGAGAATCTGCCCCGCATGTATGAGACTGGCACCGAGTTCTGCCCCTATGCCAGCTTTGTCAAGTACCTCTCCAAGCGCAACCCCCTCTGCAAGGCCTTCTTCCAGCGTCCACGGGACCACTGCAGCGAGGGTGACATCACTTGGTATGAGAACAAGGCCATTGGCAAGAACCTTCTGGGTACCCGCATGCAGATGCTCTCCAAGGCGGCGAAGCTCTCCAAGACCTACACCAACCACTGCATCGGTGCCGTCTCCATTGCCACCCTCAACAGCATCGCTGGCATTGGCACCAAGCTGGGAGGGCCACAGCCACCCCACCACCACCCCCCTCCCCACCACCACCACCACCTCCTCCACCACCCCGCTGGCGGGGGCTGCTACACCCCTGCTGCCCTCAACGGGGGGCCACGGCCCCGACCGCCCGTTGCCAACCCCTATGTGCTACCCAAAGACGGTGACGCTGCGCCGGTGAAGGCAGAAGCAGCCGCAGTGGCCCCGGCCAAGCGGGCCCTCTACGAGGCAGTGTTCCCAGCCGGGGCCGCGGCTGGTGGCGATGCCTGCGGGCCCTCCGCCTCCCCCAAAAGACTCTGCCGCCGGCCCGCTGAGCCCCTGGATGCTGCCGCACCCGCTGTGGTGGTGGTCTCAGTGAAACATGACCCCCTGCCTCACCTCCTCCCTGAAGCCAATGGGCACAGAAGCACCACCTCACCCACAGTAGTTTCACCTGCTATTGTTTCCCCCACACAGGTAACCGGAAAAAGGAAAAAATATACCCCCAAACAAGGTGGCAACGCTGCACCTGGTCCCACGTAGCCCCCAATGCCCCCCTCCTTTCTTCCCCATCTACCCCTAGGCTGGGGGGATGCACACTGGGATGCACACAGTCAGTGCAGGGCTGGCTCCAGGGGCAACCGGTGTTCAGGCACCCAACAAGTCTGGATGCAAGTTATCCAGCTTCCTCGACCCCTAATTTTCCCGTCCCCCCAGCCACCAGTCTGGTGGCTGCTCACTGTGTGCCTGTGGGTCAGACTCAAGGTGTCCAGGTGCTGCCATGGTCACCTTCAGTGGCAGCACTGATGGCTCAGCCCTGTGGGACTCTCCTTCCTTTTTCTGTTTTGTTTTGGGTTTTTTTTTCCCTACCTTTTTTTTCTTTCTGCGGGAAATATGAGTTATGAAATTGGGGCCAAAAGAGTAGATAAGAGCACTAGGTATCATTAGTGTGTGTGGTGTTCTTGATGTGCTAATGAAGTATTTGAATAACCTCAAATGCAGGAAACAGCTGGGAGAATACTCAATTACACACTAGTAATGAGGGCGTAATTTTAAACTTCAGAAGTTAACAAGAGGGTTAATATGGCAATTGCATTCATCTTGTATTTGTTTATTTAAAATAGCTCTTTTTCCTGGCAGTGATCCTCTTCCTTTTTTCTTTTCTTTTCTTTTTTTTTTTTTTTTAATAAGGTTTTTTGGCTTTAGTTGTGTTAGTTACCATAGTGGCAAAATATTCAGTAAAAGCACAATTAAACGCGTTTAGGTGCAGCTTAACTGTGGAACGAGCCCGAGTTCATTAGACGTGTTTCATCGAGGTAAAGAGGTCTTGTCAAAAACGCTGTTGAGACTGTGCCTTAATGCATGCCATGTTCACCCCCTCCACTGCGATGGCATGTGCTGGTGCCTGCTCCTCGTCCCCTCCAAAAGTACTTTCCTTTTGGGTGTTTGAGCACTGGAGCTGAATGACTTCAATGAAAGGCTTGCTGCACCTCTGCAGTTGGCTTGAAGTTTGGAAGTCATTCTAACTAAATCTGCGAAGTGTGTGGAGTGACGTTGTGCCTCATAAAATGCTGCGTTTCAGGCAAGACCCACACGATTACAAAACCCCTCTGACATTCTTGTGTCAAGTAGTAACAGGGATCAGAGCTGTCGGGCCGGAGAGGGCGAGCACAGGTATATGACATGCCTGAGCTGTTTCCTAAGTGGAAATACCAGTTCTGGACAGACTGACCCTTTCAAAGAGTTTGCCAGCTAATCAACCAGCCTGAAGGCTAATTGGGGAGGAGGGAGGGAGGGAAAGGGGGGCTTCCAGTGAATGCTTGCATTAAGCATCTATGTTCTTTAAAATACCTGTGACCTCTCCTTTCTAGCAGGGTTTTTTGTTTTGGACCACTTCAGTGGAGTACTGTAGTTTGATCTCATGCTGTGTGTATCTGGTGTCTCTGAATGGCTTCAAGGCTGGATTATGTACAGATAATGTTTTTGTTCTAGCTCATTATTTCAGGTATAAGCTAATACTCAGCTGTATTTAACCCTAGAGTCCTCTTTTCTTCTCTTTTAATGACCTTGAAAGTAATTTTGAAACTTGAGGTTTATTCAGCTTTTTTTTAAAGCATCAAGGCACGTGAGTACATGAAGGGGAAGAGGGAACCAGCCAGAGCTCTTCTGATCCAGTTAGCAGTTAACAGAATATACGTGCCATTAACCTGTTAAATACAGTGTCTTGGTGCCTTCAGTCATCAGGCTGGAGAGCTTGATCTCTACCACTGCCCCGCAGATCTCTTCACACTTGCATAAAGCTTTGGTGAGGAGAAAGGCAGCTGCTGTACTGTTTGTTGCAGAGCTGTGCTTCCTACATGAAGCATTCAAAGCTGCAATTCTCATTAGTGGCAGGCTATGGGGAGAAAGGGAGAACTACCTAAAACAGATGATATAGAGTCATGTGCTGTTTTCTTTAGCGTCTCAAAAAAGAAAATAAGCAATCAGCAAGGATACTAGACAGTGTGGGTTTTTTCAGTAGTTACATACAAAACGCTCATCTTCATTCACAGTTTAATGATCTAAACAAACTGCCCAGCCCCTTTTGTAGCTGAAGCTTGTCTTTGCTACAAAACTTGCTAATTCTAAGTCTTTAGGAGAAGGAAAGTTGGGTTTTTTTAATTGCTGATTCTTCTTGCATCAGTTTTAACTCGCTTCTTCTGGGATGTGACAAAATGAAAAAATACTGGCTGTGGAACAGATTTCTTTGGGAGAATGTTAATGCTAAACTTTTTCTTCCTAGCCTCTCTTCAGAATAGTTACACTAATCGAGGTCCAGGGCATTTCCTGGGGAAATTAATGACTGGCTAGGGTTAATGGCCCAAGGCATTGCCACCAGCCATCCACTCTCCCAGCCAGTCATTAATTCCCAGGAAATGCCCTGGCTCTTGATCATTATTGCTTAATTATAAACAAAGACTTTCCAGGCCTTGTCACTGAACACATCTCATCAAGTAATGTGACACTGAATTCCAATGTTGACAAATATTACTGATTCCTTGAAAACATGAAGGTCATACCTTTGTGGGTTTATTGTTCGTCTTTGTAAGCATTCTTCCACAGACTTGTGCAATACTCTGGTGAAAATATGGTGGCATGATGAGTGAGTTTCTTAGCATCCTTATACAGTGTGCATGTATACTGGTTTTTTTTTTATAGCATAGATAGCATGAAGCAATGTATGGGATATGTCAAATGAAGGCTCTAAATAGGATGTCATCAATTTGCACTACCTTAAGTGTGAGAACGTGAGCAACGACGTTAATTTTATGCTTTTCTATTGTGGTTGCTTCCATCTTTTGTTTTAGCCCTAAGACGGCTTTTCTGTGCTGGGTTTCCAGTGTGGTTTTTCAGTGTGTTTTTGTGTTGCTTTTTTTTTCAGTGTGTTTTTTCAGTGTTGTTTTTCAGGGCTGTAGAAGCCTCCTCCAGAGCTAGGGAAAGGTACATTAAATGTTCATCTTGATCCAGCTGCTGCTTTAGGTTGCTGCATTTATGGAGTATATTTTAAGCATACATCACTGTGCCATCATGGCATAACTTTCTTTTTAGTCCTTATTTGCTCTGAAGTGTAGCAATTTGCCTGCCATTGACAGCAATGCTTCAAGTTGATGACAGAGGGATGTAATTTGGCTGTTGTTCATCTCTCGTGTTACTGAAAGATGAACAATAGCTAAAGTTTAAGCTTTAATGCTACAGTGTGGTGGTAGCGTTGAGATTTATGGATCTGCTATGTGCTGAACTTACTACAGTAGTAATACGCGAAAATAGTTCTAGAAAAATAGGTGGGCTTCAGCCATGGGTGAGCAGAGTTGCCTGTCAATTGAAAGTGTTTCAGTTACATTGCTTCTCTTAACTCAGTCAGGTTTCTCTGGACTTCTTATGAAGAGTTTCATCAGCTATTAAGATACCTATCAAACACCCAGGCATTAAAACACGACCCGTGTACATTTATCTTGGCTGTTCTGGGGAATACTTAAATATTTTTTCCTTTTGCTTTCAATCCAGAGATGTCCATTTTGTTTTCTTTTGACCTAGCAGAAGAGCTGCACTGTCTTTGAAGGACTTCCTTTGACCAAAACCACAACTCTAGTTCTGAGTTCAAGTTTTTCAAAAGAAGGCAAAACAGTAGCACATAGTGAATGTAAGTAGGCAGTAGGCACAAGTGGGAACAAATAGAATTAACTAGTAAGTTAGTCTGTCTCTTTTTAGTGTTTGTTTTTGGAAGTGGCTAAGAATCTTTCTGCTTGATCATGTACAAATGTTTGTAGCTCTCCCATCAGAATCATCCCTAGGTGCTTTCCACAGATTCTCCAAAAAGTGGTATTAAGATGCTAGGCTTTATTTGTATACAGGTAATAGATGGGGCAATATCCTTATCTTAAAGTCTTAAAGTACACTAGCTATTAAGACGGATGACTGCTAAATACCTTGTTAGCTCAGTATCTGGTTTCAGAGGTTAGTAGTAGCTACCCTACTGCCTAGTTAGTGCCATCCTCTTTGCTTAAAGGATTATCCCAGGTTGCAAGGAAATCCAGGATTTGGTTGGTGTCTCTTTCAAATGAAGAGCTAAAGTTAAAATCTTAAAGTGTCAGGGTTAAAGGAAATTTAACCTGCAGTTAAAGAAATTGTACCTATATTACAGCCTACTGTTTGTTTCTTGGTTGTTGTTTGTATGGGGTTTTTTTTTAATCAGGAGGATTTTCATCTTTTACTAAGTTATAGATGTGGAAAAGGATTAACTGCAGAAAGGACGTATTATACCAGATAGTCATCAAAAGCTATGAAATCCTCAGGAAGCAGGGGATAGGGTAGTGGGGATGTCAAATATGGTCCCCAAAGACAGTTTTCTTATCAATTTCCATGGCAAAACACACAAATCCTGGCTATCGCTCTCTTCAGCGTTGTTTGTAGCAAAATGTTTCTAAAGATCATTGATCAGAGATTGGGTTTTTTTTGAAGACAGTGGGATATCCCAGGCTGTGTTCTGTATAACTAATGTGAGGTTTGGTAGGCGTGTGAATGTTTCCCAAGGTGAGTGCAAAAAAGCAGGTTAGAGATTGGGTTTAGCGATCTCGGTATACAGCTTTGGGGGCAGTATATGCACTGAAAGGAATGAAGGGAACTGATTTTTCTTCCCTAGGCTGCAGTTGGTCCATTTTTGGTCATTTATCAGAGAGGGAATTGATTCAAGGCGACTCAAGAGTATTTGACAAAAAATCTGAGAAAGGTGTTTCAGTGCACTCATTTAGAATTCTGGTTGTGGAGTTCGAAGTCTAATACTATCTTCGCAGGTCTTCTTAGTTGCATAGGCAGTATATATCAGAGACATTACATTTTGTAACTATTTCAGATGGTGATTTCTTCCACTATCACTTTAATTTTAAAAACATTTTTTACTTTTTTAGAAATTAGATTCTTTTTATTTTGTTGCATCATGTGAGCTAGTCCAAAAACTTGCTTGGTCCAGCCTTCAGTGATGGTAAGAATGCAAGAGGTTATCTGTCTTGTATAACTGAAATGAAGATGATCTTTTTAGTACAATTAGGAGGAAAAAACCCAGCATCGTTGAAGTGCTGCTGTATTTTGACACTTTAAATTCTGTAAAATCTGAAATGACCATGTTGGTGCTCCTCCTCTGTGCACATCAAAGATAAAATGCACAAACTAAAAGACAGCAGAGAGCTTTTTTTTTTTTTTTTTTTTTTCCCAAAACTAAGTCTTCTGTGATTATCCTGTAAAGGATTGCTCATTGCCCACTGCTCTTCTTCTAGAGAGCAAGAGATCAGAAACTGCTCAGTCTAATTGGTGAGTCTGTCTGACAGTGAGCTGCCTTATTTCATGTATGGTGTAGAAATAAATGAGTGCTTAAACCCTTTGAAACGCACCACTACTGCAAAAGCCATAGGCTGTAATTAAATTGAATGTGGGGTTGTATTGTCTTGTGCCCTTGGCTATAAACTTGATAACAGACCATGGTACACCCACTATTGTGTTAGAAGCTGGAACCTAATTAGCGACATTGTAGATTTTCAGTCACTTTCGAAGCACTTCAGTTCATGTTTTTTCCCCGTGTCCTTTCTTTCTTATTATTTAGCTTTTTTTCTGTTTCTGAAGCAATAAATGCACCCTTCTTTTCAGAAGGAAATCGTTAGGGGCATGTAGCCAAATATGTATGTGCAAGATAATTTTTAATCATATTTCGGATTCAAGGGACAAGTGTTGGTAACTGTATTTTATCTGATGCTGAAGAGATTTATTAATGTTGTGATAGTAAAAAAATATATAATCATGTTTCCAGGGAATGCTTTCTAGTCTCTTCCAGGCATTTGAGGGTGGAGTAAGGAAGGGATTGTAACTTTTCATAATACCTTGATCTAAAAGTAACATTGGAAGACATATGAGTGAATTGTGTTTTGGTTGTTTTTTGGGGATTATCCACAAGGCAAAATGGCTCTTCTGGGCTTTTAGAAATTCATGTGCGTTTGCACTCAGTTCTAGCTAGTTGATCTGAAAACCTTCAAACTTGCTAAAGACTTAATCCCTAATGAGGACGAGTGCCTTTGATGTGTTCTTAATGCCATTTTTAGTTTGGGAAATAATCAAAGTAGTAGTGCACAGATGCAGTATTTACTTTACCAGTAAATTCTTGGTTAATTGATGTGCTTACCTATTGTATCCTTCTGTACAAGACAGATACCTTTGATTAAATTGAAATTGGGTGAAATTTTTAAGCCTCATTCACTTTACCAATGTATGAAAACTTTTTTTTTCACTGTATGCTTAGGGCATGTCTGCTTCATGTCACACAGTCCTGTGCATAGATACTTGAGGCAGCACCTCCGTAGGCCTTCTGACTTGCTTCATACAGTAGGCTGAGTGGTGTGCTGTGCCCATATGGTTTGCAGTATTTGTGGTGCTTAAACTATGTAGCGTAGCCTGAGTAATGTGTTATGGAGTAGCTTTTGGCAAGCGGTAATTGCTTCTATTCAAACAGTGGCACCAGCAGCGTGAAACTGATAAGTTCTCCTGCAACACTCTCTTGGTTTTCCATTGGGGAGCAACAGGAGTCCAGGAAGACAAAGCTGATGGCATTTGCAGGGAGGAACAGACTATAAATGCCTTGGTGAAGCTTTTCCAAGGTGAGGGTAGGAGAGCAGATTTGAGTGTAGCTTTTTTGGTAGTGTAGGTAGTGCATATGGGTTGGTAGTTTGTTTGGTAGGTACTGTTCAGGTAGCACAGGCTCAGCACTTGTATTTGCAAAAGGATGAGGGCAGAAATCTCTGTATGGGAGGTGAGGTGTGAGGATGAATTTTGGCTTTCCTTTCAAAGATCTTGTGGAGGTGCTGAGGTGATTTCTGAGCTGGGCTTGTCTCTAGCACAGATTCATTTCATTCTTTTCTCCTTAGAGTGCCCATAGGCTGGGTCTGACAATACTGTTTGTCTGTTTTTTGATATGGAGAGTGGGAGGAAGAGGGGGCTGGGTATTTGGGACTCTTGTGCTTGATAGCTCTAATGAAGTAGCCAAAGCTCTTAGACTCCTTCTCTGTAAGTTGGTGCCTGTGTACACTGTTCCTATTTTTGCATCTTTGTGTCAGATATATAATGCATAAATGAATGATTTCCCTAAAGCACCACCGGGGGTTTTTTGTTTTTTTTTTTTTTAACATGTGTCTGTTTTGTCATGTTTAAAGACATGGAGAAATTTCAAGAGTGATTTCTCAACATCCTTCAGCTGTATCCTGGGCCTTTACTCACAGAGATATATATAAAAATATATATTTACTTACAGAGATATATACAGCTGTTTCCTTCATTACAGTTGATTTTTCGCTCTGTTACTAGTAGTCTTCAAAAGTGGCAGAGAGAGGTTGGTCTGAGGTAAGGACAGCATACTGTATCTGATACATTGACTTTGAGTTGTTACGGTCCAGCATAGTCACCCTGAGCTTGTACTCTGGTACGTGGTTATCAGCTGCAAAGCGTTGTTTCATAGGTGAGATGTCTGCAGTGCATCTGAAGAAGCAGCACCAAAACTCTCAGGTGCAGTAGGAAATCATCAGTGGTTAATTACTGAGTGTCCTCTGGCTTAAATGAGAAGAAGCAGCAGCAGCAATGTGTGGTGTGTCTTGCTGATGTAGGGGTAGAAATGCAGGATATGTGGCTTTAGCAGGAAAGAAGGGGCAAGTTCACTTGCATTGCCCTCTTCACCTCAGTTCTGCTTGGGGTAGGTTAAGACTTTCCTTCTCCTGCCTGAAGTGTGTAGAAGAGGAGGAGCAAGGAAAGTGAAGTGTGCTTAAATGTCTTCCTTCCTTTCTCCTTTCTTACAAGGGCTGGCTGTTACCTGTGGCATGCCTGATACATTTCTTCCCTCGTATGTAAATTGCCCTATTCAGAATTATGCAAGTTGTCTGGAGTGCTGTAATTAGCCTATGTAGTTTTGATGCCAAATTGAGAGGACCTAAGTGTGAGAGTTGGGTTGACAAGTTGTAAGGTATAAATGGGAGCACAGGTGCTGTAACAGACAAACCTATGGCTGTAATATGAATGGTGTGTGAATATCAGATAAAGAGGGAACTTGCTTGAATTGGTTGCCTTTTTGAGTGTTTCCAAGTGTTTATAATAATTTTATGACTAGCAGTACTCACATAAAAGATGCTTATGTGCTCTTCCTCCTCATCTCAGATACGACTGCAATACTGGCTAAAGTTGTTTATTGGAGGAGTTAGCTAGAAAATCATTACAGACCACGCTTGTGGTGATCAGGAGCTGGTGCTTTGTGGAGGCTTTTTATCAAGTTTATCAGTACTATCTTCCATACTGGGTTTAGAAAGCCTGTCTTTTTCATGTCATCATAACAGTAGTTTCTGGAAGCTCTCCCAAGACTGATACAAGACCAGGTTAACATTTCTGCTTGATTCCTTAAAATGCATTTTAGAGGGGAAATAATAAGGTGGTCTAAACATGTGGGTTTTGGCAAATAACCAGAAACAGTTCAGAAATAACTGTTCAGACTTTTAGAATATTTTAGACTGTCTCTTGCCTTTTATTTTGGTAATGCTTAAGTATGTATCTTGCTGATTATATCTCTCTGAAAATAGTTTCTCTGAATAAAACCCATTCTCTATCTCTGAAAATTCACACTAATCCATGACTGGCAAACTCAGGAGTGAAACTGTTCTTAGAGGCAAAAGAGGTAATGCAACGCTCTATGGTTCACGAAACCACGTGAGGAGAACTAACTTCTTTCAGTCTGATTGATGTTGGTAGGAACAAGATTTCTTTCCGGCACACTTGAAAAATGTATATGCTTTAGCAAGGATAGCAGTGCAAATCCTGCAAATTCTTTTGGCCAGGTACTGTTTGAAAAGAAAATGGGTAGCGTGGGACTAACATGGATTCAGTGTCAGGCTTAAACTGCTTCAAAATTGGCTTTCTGAAGCTATTGCCAATCCAATGAATTATGAGTAACACACAATTTTTGGCTTTTTTTTTTTTTTTTTAAAGCAGAAACAACTTTAATATTCTGTCAGAACGTTGCAGTTGTGCCTTCCTTTTGGGCTATTTGACACACTTCTAAAGCAGCCTTATTTCTGGTTTTATCTCTTTAGAAGTCTTTGCAAGTTACCTTTTTTTAAAAATTTATTTTTAAATGCATTTGCCAGCTGGTTTCAAATAATACATTGTGAGGCTTTTTGATGTCCCTTAAGTAGGGCTGGATGCAAATAGTTCCACTGTAAATGCTTTTAGATATAAGCCATTCCCTTCACTTTTAGGCATTGAAAAATATTAAAAATAAGGACTCAACCGCAACAAAGAAAAGGCAAGGAAAAATCAAGGTTTATTGTAACTAGCAAGTACAAATGTGTCCAAATGGTTATCAAGTTTAAAATGTTCAGTGACTCAAATACTACTGAACATAGTATTAATTGAAATGCTAATGCATTGGTGTGTGAAAGTGGCACTACACTACTATGTAAATGGCAAAAGTATCCCCATGGTACTGAGGAGGATAATTCAACACTTTAAAAAAAGCTTCATATGGTAATTCTGTAGGAAATGATTCCTCATGCCTATGCCAAAGTGGAATTTTAACCAGTCAGTTTTGCCCAGGATCATGTATTCACTTCCAGACTGCTAATAGATGTATTCAGGATCATGAATATAATAGTAGACTAGGTTTGCAGTACAGGATAATGATATGGTAGTAATTGTAATTGTTGCAGTTATGGCAGACACTTTAAGAAGCTTACGTGTGTCGTTTTAATTGTCGAGAGATTCCAGAGCATCAGGTCAAATCCATATCTTCCCAGGAAAAGATATAAAAGTTGATAGAAATTATTTTTTTTTTTAATTTTATTTTTTGCTAAAAAGGCAAAATGCCACCTCCCCATCCACTTCTGTGCTTGGTAACTTAGCTGAATATTCCAACTTATTAAGGCATTTCTGTTTCTGTGCAGTGGTGGACTGATTCCACTGGACACGGTTAGCTATAGGGTCATGCTCTTACCACTGTTAGTTGCTGTAAAATGCTCTGGTGTGATGGTTTTTTGTCATTCTTCTGTGAAGATTTTTGCTGACAGAGCCACAAGTACCCAGTATGCCAACCTTGACAGCAGCATCCACTTGCTGGGGACATGGGGTGGCCTACTCCTCCATGGGCCAGTCCTCCTTCCTGGGAGTCGGTTCGGAGCCACCACAAATGAATGGTGCCGCTTAAGCAGTGACTGTGCAACCGCAGCCCTGTCTCAGGGATGCTGGGCACTGCTGCTGGCAGCCTGCAGCTCTGGGCTGCTGGGGTCTTCTCGGGCATTCTTCCAGAAAGGAAAATGAATACTGAAAGGAAAAATGGAAATACCATCTTTTCCCCTTCCCCTATTCTTTATAAACCTGAAAAGCTCCAAAACAAGCCCCAATCTGAAAACCTTTTATTTTCTTTTACATTGATAGCAGTGGTCTGAAATAGCTGTTATCTCCTTTATCAGAAGGAACTAGACTTTTGTGAGGGGAAGAGCGCAGAGATGAGCTTACTGACCTATCTGAAGGTTGGGAAGTGGAAATTAACTAACCATGATAGGAGAATTTTGAAGAAAGAATGTAAGAATTTTGTAGAGAAGAAAAAGATATGGAAAAAAATTTGAAATGGAAAATAAGGAGAGGGTGAGAAAACGTTGCCAATTATCTTGTTGTAGCATGTCAGTTTGGAAACAATATTAATTTCTATATACCAATGTGCTGCTCTTGGATTAGCTTGATTGATTCAAGAAGTGGGAGATAATGCTACTATTTGAAAAGGGGCTAAAGCCAGAGGAGGAAATCAGTTCGTTTTTTTTTTTTTTTTAAATATTTCTCTCCTAACACTAAATAACAAATGTAGTAGGCACTGAAGCAAGATTTGATCAAAGTGATAGACACAGAAGGACTTTTTACTTTAAAGTACAAATGCTAGGGGAAAATATAAAAGGGCAGTAAAGAGGTGGAGGGGAAGTCTTGATTTTTGTCAGCTTTCAAGTTGGTTAAAAGAAAATGCATGTGATGTAAATGAAACAGTGTATTCTTGCTTCTTACAGAAATGGAAATCTAAAGATTCTTAACCTTAAAAAATGTGTTACTAAAGTTTCCTACACAGCTTTGTTTCAGAGTAAGTGTTGATTCTTGGAAATATATCCCAAAAGAAATCCACTGTCAGCACTGTGCTAAAATAGCCTATAAGCATTGTGTTTGTTTTTATGCCTAGTGGACAATAAACTTGTTTCCTCAAGCTACTAGAAATACTCTTTGTAAATGAAATTTATCCAATTTTTCATTCATATCTTACTAAAACTAGTGAAGAAGTTCAGAGAATCTGTCTTTGATCGAAACACTGTTAAAACTAGTAATCTACTCCATTAATCTTTAAAGCTACTTGGTAAAATCCCTAAGAATCCCAGTGTGTTCCTGCTTTCAAAGACAGCTTTGTCCCACCTGGATGCTAAACGGAGAGAGCAGTTCCTCTGTGATGGGAGGATGGGCAGGAGGTTTACAGGATCTAGAGGAGAGGAGACAGTTCGACAGTCTCGTTTTTCTCATGGTTTATCTGACTCAGTTTCCTAGTGGAATACAAGGATTCTTGAATTATTTCCATGAATTGCTGTCTGCATCCAAAATGGCTTGTGTGTGCTAGTCTATTCTGTATGTTAATGCTTGTATTTTATGGTGTAGTCAGTTCATGTTATATATGGCAACTTTAAATTCGTAGATGGCTGGATGCTAGCTTTCAGCAACCCATTCTTGAGAAGAAATTAGGCTGCTATCATACTGTACACCACTTTTTTCATAAATATATTTTAGACCTCTATACAGGCTCTTTTCAGATCGCTCCTTTATCAAGTTTCTGCCTATGCATCTTACTGATCTGAGATCTCCTACTTATTATTTACTGCATCTGCTTCCATGCTTTATATATGCAGCTATATCAAGATACAAGGTTATGCATTTTGTCAGAAACTCATTGAAGAAGTGTTTTTCTGATCAGCAATATCTGCTTTCTGGCCATAGTATGGGGATGCTTTCAGCACTGTTGTAAAAGCACTAGTATTGCATTTTGGAGGCACCATCAAATATGCTGGTTTTGTTGTGACTCAAAAATGAAGGCTTTGTGTTTTACTGTGGAAAAATGTGTAGAAGTGGCCTCCACAACATAAAGCCTGCCTGGAGCAAGAAGTATGCCGTCTGCGTGCCAGTAGGATGGTACCACGAGAGTAAGAAGTTGTCCTTTGGGAGATAGGAGATGGCAGTGTTGGAAATGGTGTAGCAGCTGATGAAAGGCTGTAAGGAGGAGATGGGCTATGTGGCTGACAAAGCTGGTGAGAGATGTTAGTCTGGCTACATCAGCAGTTTTGACCAAAAAAGGGTGGGGGAAGAAAGTCTTCCATCTGTAGCAATGGAAAGTTGTTTGCTGTTCTTAAAGCAGGGGATTTTGTGACTTACTTGAAAATTAGTGGTCTCAGTTGGATACTAGCGGAAAAGCATCCTCAGAGCAGAGGAGGCCACCAGAATTGACACTAATTGTAGCTCCTGTTGGCAGCCTGAGTGGCGTGGTGGGTGGAAGAGCTGCCCTCATCCCACAAGTAAGCTCCTGACCATAGGGACGGGTTGGCAACCATGTGAGGAAACTCTCTTCGCTGGTGTTGTTTGCTGCCTGGACACTCTGCTGGGCTCTGAATATGATGATGTCTAAGACCAGCAGACTCCTGTACCAATTTAAGTGGAAAAACAAGACTAATGGCCAAATTTGTCCTCTGTGTTTTTCACTGATCATGAAAAATCACTTCTCCATCCTCCTGGCTTTACCATCTTCCTCATATAACTGTGCTGACTTTTACTGATGGCTTGTTGAATCTAATAATTCTTTAATTAATCAGGTGAGTATATTTTATTTTATCCTGCATGAGCTTCCTTTTGTCACTCATTCGTGTTTCTCTCCACTCCATTTCTACTCCAGGCAAAAATTATTTCCAGCTGAGAGGGGCTGGATGCATGTAATTCCTAAGCAATTGTAAATGACCCTACAGATTTGCTTGCAAAAACAGAATATATTTCCCCTCAGTGCACACCCCATTTTCTCACCTAGAATGCATGCAAGAAAGGTCACAGAGGGCCAAATCCAAGGGGACTATGTCCCAGTGCCCCATCCCCACTTCAGTGGCCGAGAGCAGATGCCTGTAAAAGAGAATAGGAATGGGGGAGAAGGTGATGCTTCTCATGCAGACCTTTATAAGACCTTAAGACCTTGCCAGGTCTTACACCTTCTGAGGTGTAAGTGATGTGGCAGAAGGACATGAATCACTAAAGAGCAGATATTAGCACAATTGCTTTGGGTCTCTGGGATGAATGGACCCCTTTGCATTTTCCTTTCAAACTGTTTTGATGGGAATGTTGATTACAGGCAAGGTAAACTTGTTTGTACTTCATTCATTAATAGCAAACTAAACTGCCCTGCCTCCCCTCCCCACAGGCAAGGCACTTGAGGAGATGCCAGGCAATTAAAGTACTTAAGACAGTAATTACAGTCAAATATACAACAAAAATAAAATCGCTGCACATGATTTTTTTTTTTTTATGCTTGGTTTTGTTCTTTGCATTTATTAAACTACAATTCTTGCCTCACGGTTGAACAAGAATCTCTCAGCTGGTAATACCAAAGTGTGTGACAAGTTTGCATTGGTTCAGCTGGGCTTTTAGTAATCCCTTTGATGGTCTTACTATTGAATTCTTCACATGTCTGAAACTCCTGCATCTTGCCAGTACACTTCTGAGTCTTAGCACTGAACAGTAGGGAGGTGATACCAGTGCTCTCTTGAAACTTTTCCTTCCTTGGTTTTCTTCCTGGTTTTCTTATTATACAAAGAGTAGTGGTGCTTAGGAGGAGACAATTGAATTAGGATGAGGTGTTCTGTTAATAATCTATAGTTGGCTTCAAATATTTAACTGATGCATTTTAAACTTCAGAAATAAGTGTCCACAAACTTGATTTGTGAACCTATTTAATGAGTTAACTTCCTGCAGTATAAACTTGTGTGTATGCCAGCTCAATGTATTTTTTTAAGTGAAGTCTTAGTGACTTCAATAACCCAGATCAAGTACACTTTAAAAAGACAGAAACTTAGATGTAATGAGGTCCAGCTGGTGCGCGTAAACCTTTCACATTACATAATTAAGTTGGTAAGTAATGTATGGGGAAGAGTTCTTCTTGCTTGTTCTTTTATGCTGGAGTTTTACAAGGCTATATAAATACTCTAAGTACTTAATCGGGGAAATGCAGAATTAAAAGCAAACAGTAGATGATGTAAGGTACAAAACCGTCATAAGCCAAATGTGTATTGTCACCCTTTCAGTAATTAATATTAAATGACTAAAACTTGACAGTATTTTGAATGTCACCTATGTTAAAGCAGCTTTCATAAGAAGAATTTCCAATTGATTGGTTTGATTAACATGACTAGTTTAAAGGTAGATCGCTTTATGCTGGATGGTATCAGAGCGTGGATTCCTTCTGAGTAATGTTTTGACCTGTCTTTTCATTTGGTAAAGTCTACGTTGCTGTGGTATTCAAAGCAGAGTGGATTCCTTACCATAACTTAACAACCTGTTCTGCTTTTAACAAACTGTAATTACAGAAATATAAACTACATCTTCATTTATTTGGATGGTAGGGCATGGGAGAGGAATGTGGGAAGGCATTCTTTGTGCCGCCGTCAATTTAGTTGCCTACCTTGCAGTTGTTTCATAAACATCCTAGAAAGCTCCTGAAAATACTGAATGTGGTATGTGCCAAAAATGGTTAAAATGCAAGGCTTTGTCCTCTGACAGACAAGCCCTGGCAAATCTTAGCTTGATGTTACTGCCCTCGGCTGCCCTGATTCTTTGCAGACGGCTTTTGCTCGCTTGCAGAGTCAGCAAAAGGTACCATGTGCCGGTGCTTCAGTGGCTACAGCAAACTTTGGTGAAGGGATTATTATGTTTTGGGTGCTGTCGTAGTCACTAGCAATTCAAGTTGTTGCGTTTGGTTTGTGAACTGGAACATGGGAGGCACGGACATATGGTCTGTTTTGCCAGCTCCGCTGCGGGAGTGGTAGCCTTGGGGAGAGGAGTGGTAAAAAAAGAGCAGTCCTAAATTGCACAGCTGTTTGCTGCATGATGGTGAGCCTGAGCCCTTAGCTATCCTCATTTCAAGGGAATGGTCAGGCAAGTATCATAACATATTTAAAGCTTAGGCTGTTGTTCTAGTCAAGAGTGTAATTTACAATAATTTCTGCTTTTAATAACGAACCAATCTATTTGAGATGTCTCAATGCCCGCTAAACAGTTAAAATGACAACTTCATTTCAAGAGCACTTGCTAATGTAGGGATATTGACCTCAAGCTGTTCAGGGGGGATATTTTGGGGTGATTTCCGTAGCAAAGGCATATTATGCTTAGGCTCCCTTCTACAGAAGGGAAGAAGAATTTTGAACTAGAAATAAACTTTCTCATGCCCAAGATTTATTCAATGGGAGGTGGAAGGAACATTCAGAATGTGAGTAACAATTATCTTCTGGTTTTGTGGGTTTATGAGTTCCCTTAAGTTAGTCAGCAAGTTCCCAGTTGTGACAACCACATGTCCTGTGCTCTGACATCGCAGCCACCACAAAATGCAAGTGAAGGGTGCAATCAACTCATAATAAGAGTGGTAAGTCAAATGAGTGACATTAAAAAAACCCCAGGGTTCAGTCTTGCAGATTTCTGACTTGATTTTTTTTGCAAGCTGTCGGTACACCAACAGGCTCTTTAAATTTGCGGCTCCTTTCCTCTGTGAGTCTCCACCTTGTCCTTTGCTGCTTGGTCCCAGTTATCGAACTTTGTCGGGGAAGAATGTGCTGACAACCTTTAATGGCTCATTCTTAATGATTTTGCATGCCTCAGTATTTTGTGATCCTTATTTTTAAGGAAATGCTCATGTTATTGAGCATTTATTGCTAACTATATGACAGAAATAGGTTAAAAGTCAAAGCAGTGATGATGAGTGATCCTCTGGTTTTCTGGCTCTGCTCTGGGGCCTGAGGTCCTCACTCCTGGTGAAGCCAGCACAAGGAGCAGGGCCACACTGCTGGGCTACTGGCCCATCTCAGGGTTTCCAGCAAGGGTGAGCTCTGGACATGCTGTCCAGGGCCACCCAAATGTCCTGGATCAAAAAATGAGGATAGGAAGCACTGCTGCTCAGCAGCCTCAGATTGTTTGGTAGGGCTGGGTGTCTTGCAGCTTCTTGCTGTGTATAGGGCTTCCAGACCTGCCAAAAAGCTTTGGGAGCAGTGGTTGAAGGTGCTTATAAGGATGTCTGTGAGCACCCAGCACCTTGTGTGCTTCTTCTGAGGGAGGTGGCCTTGCTGGGAGCAAGGTGCAAGCTCACCTCAGCCTTGGAGCGGCCAATTCCAGTCCTTTGCCAGCCTCTATCCAAATGCTGGCCTGAACCAACCCTGCTTGGCTTGAGATCCGGTGGAATAGCAGTGCAGCAGGAATAAGAGGTGCTTTGTTCTCCATCGCAGATACACTGTGATTAAACTTGATAGTCATGAGGCTAGATTTACTGCCGTGCTTTGCATTGCACAACAGCGCAAACACCCAGTGAGCGAGCAAATTTGATCCGTGTTTCCTAAGGATTGTGAAATTCACCTTCTGTATACATTTGCTGTCTGAATTTTAAGCATGATTTATAAAAGGAGACTTTCCTCTTGCAGCAAACATTATTTCCCTTTCTGTAGGGCTGTACAAGAAATGCCCTTAGTCTGCAAGGTAACTTTTTCAGCATGCCAGCTTTAACATGGTTTTGGCTATCTTCCCTACTGCACAATTCCTAACTGAAGTTAACTGAGATGCAAAAGAAAACTATTGTTTCTTCAGCATTTTGACCCAACACTGGCCTACAGGAAACAGAGTAAGGAAGACATTTGTTTCGCACTGTTCAGAAGCTTTCTAAAATCCTCTGAAGCCTGCTGTGGTTCTTTTTTTTTTTTTGGGCCATTTCCCTGGTCTGCCGCTGCAAGTAGACTTTTTCTTGCTAATCTGCTGCCTAAAATACTCTTTGTTCAGGAAAGCAAGTCGCTTTCTGTTGTAATCAGGGCTAGCAATTCAGCTGCAGGGTCACTCTTGGTGCCGTAGAGTTCACTGACCACGTTTTGCTTCTGGCAGTCCTAGCTTTGGCCTCTTTACACAGATCAATGCCAGGCTAACCCCATTTATTGCTACTACTGAATCAAAACTCTGCTTCTCCTATTTAATTTAGCTCAAAATAGATGTCATGCCAACAAGCATCAGCATGGCAAAAGAGCCAGAAGAAGGAGAGGAAGAAAAAAAAAATGCACTCAGGGTTGTTTTTTTTTCTTTTAATTGAATATACCAAAAGGTGCCAGGCTTCAGATAAGATGAATTACTTCGCACTGTATCGTTAGACCCTTTATAAAATTCAGTCATCATCATTGATTCTAATTTGCACTTGAATATTAGAATTTATCTGGTTATCTTCTGCTTCACTTTTGTGTTTAAAACCATTTCTAATACAACACATATTGCCTAAGCTTAGACATGCATTCAGGTTTCCTCTAGGCTTCTTAGTCCCAGGTGAAACTCCTGGTTTGTTTCATTATGTCCCTACAAGGGGAGCCTCCATTCTACTGCAAGATGCCTTCCACCAGTTACCACAGCATCAGCCTCCTTGAAGTTTCCGGACTTGCTTTTGATCAAGTGAAGTTACTGTTGTCAGGACTGTGTTATTTTCAGTGAAGGTACTGGGTACTGAGCACTTTGTAAGGCACATTGAAGTGAAATGGGCTAAGAGGATTTGTTAAAGTAAGTGTGTGGCAGGTAAGACTCCTGTGGCTATCAAACGCCATGGCTGCAATGTAACTTTTTGCTCATGCCTGTGTCACACCTCAATACGAGAAAGTATCGGAATGCTCAGGGCCTTACTTGAAGCTTAGACGATGAGACCTTTATGGTGTGGTTGGCATGCAGCCACCTTTCCTGGTTAGGGCTGGAGTTACAAATGCCACTCACCACACCTCATTCCACACTGCTTTTCAAATAATGTGGAATTAGGCACACACATACCCTCATCTGATTATGTGTTCTGGATTGAGGCTCTGTCCGTTGTACAAGGCAGCACGGGTGGAAATCGTAAGGTCTAGTGTTTCTGCTGAAAGCCAAAGCAGTCTTGCCACGCATCCTTCCACTCTATCCTTTCTCCTGAGAAAAACCTCCTTTAAAACTAATCTTAGATTCTTCAGCTCCGGGGTGGTGTTCGTCAGAAATCAAGCAATCAGTTGAACTTGTCTGAAATGGAGTGGAAGATGGCTGCTGTGAGACACATCTATAATTTAGGAATTGCTGCTGAAGATAATCTCTGCTACCTTCTACAAGATGATCTCCACAAGACCCCTGAAACCTCTCCTGTTTGTTTCAAATGCTCTTTTATTTCTGACATTACAGTTCTTCTGTTCCCAGAGGCAAGATTTTCAAGTATTTCTTCCAGAGGGGAGACCAAAGCCTGTCAACTTAAATGTTTGTTTTGTTGTTTTTTTATTCCACCACTCTTCTCCCTACTCTTACCAATTAAATGTCTCCTCCATCTTCTGCCCTCCTTTTTCTTGTAAGGCTTTATTGTTCCAACAGGGGATGCTTCAGTTTCCCATTCCAAACATGTACTTCTCTGCTGCCTTCTTTTCGTGCCTCTTGCAGGACCAGTAGCACTTCAGCCTCTCTGCTTTCCTCCCCTTCCAATGCCAGCGAACGACCTGTTGGTTTCCTGCACCACCCCTCTGGGCAGTATACAAGCATCAAGTAAGGCACAGCTGTAAGGCCTTCCTGAAGTTTCCCTCAAATGTACCTGGTTCTAGATAAAAATCCTTTGCAAATGTTATCTCACAGACTTTATCTGGAATTGGTGTTTTAAAAAGACTCCAGATGTGTTGCTGTGTACAATTGTTCCTTTATCTGGTCCTTTACCTGTCAACTCCTCCTCTTGTGATGGTCTCTTCCACTTTTCAGGTCTCTTTTGGAATGTGGTGTGTGTTTTGCATGTAATTTTTATTTTTTTAAAGTATTACTTCATCATAGTTGGTGGCTGTCTCTACCTGACAGGTTCTCATGCTTCTGATACACAAACTGCTCTTTCAGATTTGGGAGTTTTTAAGGTACTTCCAGCTTTTGTAGTCTTGATCCTGCTTTAAAAATTATTTTTCTCTAATGCAAAAGCCAGGTGTAGTTCAGAGCCGTCAGTGTGAACCTACAGAGGATGTCTTCCCTTATCAGCATGGTCTTACTAGTTACTACTATTCAAGGTACTCAGTGGGTTTGTCATCTCTAGTTTTAGTTAGAGGAAATCTTCCCCTGCTTCCCCACTAATCCAACAAAAGGTTTCTTCAAGGACTTTGAATGAGGATAGCATCATAGAAAGCTTACTGCCTCATCAGTAGTTAAATTAGCCAAGCTGAGCCTCTTGGCAAGAGCCACCTTCCCCATGAGCCCCATTACAGAATAGCCTACCCAAAGAGAAATTTCATACTTAAATGCTTGCCCCATGGTGGTTGGTCCAGCAGTGGCAAGTGACAGTGTGTGTCCTGGGTTGTCTCAAGTTCTATACACTTTAAAAATAAAATGAGTATTTATTTAGCTTTAATTTTCTCAGTGAACCTGCTGTTTGCCTTTTTCATTTTGAGCTGCCTCTCAGGATCATCTAATAATGTGGTTCTTCTCTGTTATTGGTTTCTGTGTCCTAACACAGCTGTATGTACTATTGCTCTATGTTAATGTATCTTTATTTCTTGCTTTTCAGTTTTATTGAAATGTGTTGTACATTGGAGGCAATAAAAGCCAATAGCTAGAGAAAGTGAGACAGACATTTCTTGTTGATTGACAGGCATAGTCCTTTTTGCTTTTTGGGTCCTTTTGTTGTCCAAGCACTGATGCTTCGTACGTTAGTAATAATGAGAGAAGCACAAATGCAGACTTAGAAGCAGTCCATGCCATCTGAAGAAATGTATGTTGTGTAAGATTTCATCTATTATTCTAAGGTTATGTGCACAGTCTGTTGTGATGTCAGGTCCAGTAAAAAGTCTTTCAGTATAAAATTAAGAGTTTGTTGAGCTAATTAGCAAAGGTCATTCTGTCTACAACTAGATAGTGGAATGCTGCTTCATGAGGCTGGTGTAGCAATGATGGCTTCTGTTAGCACATAGCACGTGGTTATATAGAATCAGGGTTAATCCACCCTTGTAAAAAAATGAATCCTAAACTTAGCTGCCAAATGGATGTTTTTGTCATGTGAGCTATAATGACTAATTGGAGAATTCCCTACAGGTCTGAAAACAATAATAATCAAAATTATATTTCTTAGCCTTGGATCCTATCTTTTACACAGAATGGAATCAAATGAACTAAATCTAAAATATGCTTTGTTCATCTGCCATATGGCCGTCATCTTGCCAAGCACTCTTTTTGCCTTCCAGAACAGACTCCTGTGTTCTTTCCTCAAATCCTGCCCTTCACACTAACAAAAAAAAAACCCTGCCTCTTGACCGCCATAGTCATATACCTACTGTTCCTTTTCTCACTTTGTCCCTAAATACTTTTTCAGCATTTAAGAAAACTTCAACACCAAAAAAAAGCGGTAAAACAAACTAAAAACCTTCATGCACTACTGTATTAAAGGAGCGTTTTGAATGTAACTGGTAGCTGCATTTAGCTTAATTCATTACTTCCTTGCCTTTCTACCAGCCACCAAAAAGTATGCGTGCTCCTCTGAGGGATTTAAAATCCAAAGATGGACAGACTTCAGTAATGGGATGTAGAGAAGCTTCTGGGTCATTAACAGTTTTTGGGTCAGGTCCTGTGCACCACTTGGAGAGCACATTTGCAGAGCCCTGGGGACGGCCCCGTTGTTGCATGCTGCCTCCTGTGTGTATTTTTAGCAGGAGGCTCTTTCCTGTCTCCTCAACGGGAGCACCTGTGTGATGTTATGCCACGCTGCCTGTCCTGAGGTGTTAAGTAACCCATGTGCATTTTGAAATAGCTAACGATAATACGATTTTTCTCGTGATAGTGTTTGGGCTTTTTCATACTCCTGCTTGTTATGAAATCCGTAGGCTGATAATTTTAATGGGAGTTACAAGAGGATAGGAAAAAGTCCCAGGCAGCTGTGGAAATGCATGGGATCATTGTAGAGCCGAGAGTAAACGCTCCCTATTGCAATCCATCTTAACGAGGACTTCCCAAAAGCCCGTCATTTCAGTAAGTTCAGCTTTTACACTTTCCCAGTGCCGTGCTTCCTCTTGGTAGTCTCTGTCCCTCTTTGGGGGGGCTTCTGTGGAGTATCATGTTTGAGAGGCAGGGTCATGTCTTTGCTTGGTTCAGCTTGGAGACCTGCCAGGATGGGAGGGGGGATAGGAGAGAAGAAGAAAACCCAGCAATGACGCAGGGCTCCTAATAGTCAGTCCTTTTTGGCCATTATATTACATCAATATCAGAGCAAGGATGTGTAATTTAAGATTACAATTTCACACCATATTTCTAATTCTCTACCAGTCTAAACTGTAACTGTCAAAGTTGCAGTTCTGCTTACATCTTTGTTAAAAATTAGATAATTGTAAATGTATGACTTTAAAGACCTCTCATGCCTTTTTTTTCTACAGTTAGGTTATAGACGAAACTGTGTATCTGTTTTATTGTCTGGTCTCATAATTACCAAGTGGACGCAGTGTCTTCAAAATTAGAATTCTGTCGGAGAATATTTTATTGTTGGGTGCTGCAAGAAACATCTGGAGAGTGCTTAGATCTGTCTCTTGTATGTTACAGCATTTCAAAGACATGGTTTTATTGGATCCTTATAATTTTTCCCTTTCCTCTTTGTATGGCAGGAAGGGTTGATAAGAGGCTTTCTTGTGTTTTTCTTAAGCGTGGTTAAGGTGATGCCAGAAATAAAATCCTTTGTGTTGTTTGCATGTTCAATCTGAAGTAGATAATGTTCTGTTGACATGTCCAAAAACACATGTTCTCTAGATGGGTCAGTATTATCTCTTTCTGCTCCTAGGCAAATTAATAAACCAAATTTTAAAACTGCAAAGAAAAGCAGGCGGCTGGCTGATTCAAAGGGAGAGGCTATGTTTTTCATCACCACCCTTTCAAAGCCTCTCTGAATCAAAAGAACCATTGGATTGCGAAGGCAAGACCTATGCCACACCAGAAGCTCCCAGTTCAGCAATTTTCCCAGGGTAAAATTATAACTCATGTTTCCTCAGCACAGGCTGTAACTGGCAGCGTTCCTTTTACTTCTAAGGGTGAAATTGCTGGAGGGGGGAACAGACATCTAATGTGCCTCTGGAAGTTTTACAATGGGTGTTAGCCTCCCTTTGTGGAAAGGTAGACATTCTTCTGGAACCTACCCAAGGGCAGGTGCTATTCAAACTGGAGTGTAAATTAACTTCAAATAAGGCAGTGTGGGCTTCTTTTTGTTCAGTTTGTGAGTAGAATCTAAAGCAGAAAAAACAATTTCTCAAACTTTGACAGTTCATGACGATCTTCCAGTTATCCCACTGAAGTCTGCATTTTTATGGGTCTTTAAAATCTTCAGATACTGCTTCAATTCAAGATGTTAATCTTTATTCATGTAATACTGATAGGATCTTAACTTGCAAACAAAACAGACAGATTTCAGCAATGCTTGTTTTTTGGTGTTGCTTCTCACCAGAAGATTGTTGGACAAATTGCAAACAAGGTCCGAGAAGAATGTAACCACTTGGTTTCTTTCCCACTCAAATTTTGACACCATCTTTAAGGATTTGTTTAACTTTGCATTCAAATGTACCAGCATGGTTCTGGCAAACAGCAGTCCTTTCTGTCTAAACCCAGGAGGGAGTGTTTGTTGAGGTTTTTTTTTCTTGTCCTTTTCTTATGTAGACTCTTACAAAATATGCTTAGAGTGCCTGCTAGAAGTGGATAAAAGGCAGCAATACTTGAGTGAGAAATCTGACTGAAAATTACAGTATGAATATATCTCAGCCTGTGAGACATCAACCTGGGAAGAGTTGGAAGATGAATTCCAGTGTTCAGAGCTCCCCTATCCCTTCCAATGTCTCTTCCTGCTCTGAACCCTGTATTGCATGCATGATGTTGGCTGTTGCACGCCTGTTCTGATTGGTGCAGAGGATGACCTGGGAAAGCTTCCATCCCTCGCGGAGGCAGCAGGAGCTGTTGGCTTCCCCTTGTTGGGCTATTCCCAGGGACTGAAGAGGAGGTATAGACTCTGGAATGAGTATGTAGGTGAGTTATCTGCAAAGGTGCTGGCAGGCCACGCCTCTTGCAGCAGGGATGAAGTGGTCCAAGATATTTGGATCGATGCTACTCAGTGGAATAAATGAAGCCTTGTACAGAGGAGAACTGGTCTGTCATCTCTGTCCTTTGCCAAAAGGTGGAACTCCCTTTGTGTGTTTTCTTTCCTGTGTAGTATAGGTAAATACACATTGTCTGTGTTACCTGAGATTTGATAGAGATGAGAGAAGAAAAGCAACCTGTTTTCTAGATTTAGAGAAAGTGAATGAAACTGTCCTCGAGGCAGCAGAAGCAAAGGCTTTTGTATCAGCTGTAGTGTTGTGGGCAGGGCTGTCAGGCTGCTAAAGGTTCTTCAGACCTTCTCAGGTGCTGCTCATATTTCTAATAGTGAGGGGTTTTTGTTTGTGTGGAAAAAGTATCCACAATGACTGCAGCCTTTCTCTGCTGAGACTGAGGGATCTCTTGGCACTAAGTGGCCTATAATAGTTTCTGCAGTATCTGGGCAGGATCCCCCTTTTGCCTGTAAGAATAAAGAAGGTTGAATGAAGGTCACTGAGGTGCTTCACTATACACCTTGTGAAATATTTTGAGCTGACCGTGTCCAGTTAGAGAAGGCTCAGGCTGGGGAGCTGCGCTTCCTTTTGGTCAGTACTAAATCAATTTTATTGCTAGTTTAAATAGAAGCTGGTGCAGAACAGACAAGCTCATGGTGGAGCAAGTGGCCTGAAATGCCAGGTATCCAGCCCACTCCTCTTGTAGGATGCCATTAGAAAGCAGCACAGCAGGTCTGTTGACCTTTGGTCCGATGTCCTTCTACGTCGAAACACTGTGTCCTCCAGGCTGGTTAGGGGGTGTTTTTGCCTACTGCATCCAGGGGTAAACACCCTGTGATTATGCAGTGTCAGGTGGGCAGTGGTGTGCTGTGCTGTGCAGTAATTGAGAGCAGCTTTCAGATCCGGTTTTGCCTGTAAGTTAAATGGCCACTTTAACCGAGCGAGAATCGAATCAGCAGGTCTAAAGGCTGCAGAAGTTGTCTGCTTCCATTATGAAAGCCAAAGGGGCTAGTGTAAGTGTTGTGTGTGTTTGGGGATAGTGAATTTGGGCCAAACCCCTAAGTTATATGTGGATTTCATTTCGATACTGCAATGAGTTGGATGTATGCCAAAGATCCTGCTTGCATTACAGGCTTAAGTCAAGTCCTTTCTCAGCTACATTTACCACTGACTTGACCAAAGCATAGAGGTTGTGCACAGCAAGAAATGAGTAGGCAGTGCAAAAGAACAGAGCTTTACTTGCAGGGCCTGAATGTAATAAAACATTTGGGCTCATCTCAGCACTGCATACTCAAACAAGCAAAGAGCTGAGTTAGCCGTCCATAAAGGGTACAAATTTATAGAATATCTTGAGGGAGCTATTAAACTTTTGTCTGCAGTTGCAAGGCTCAGGGAAATCTTCAGAGAAGTTTATAAGCACTTGAAGATACACCTTGTCTCTGTAAATTTGGCCTTTTCCAGGTTTTGGACTCACCTTTACTGCTGTACTTGTATATAAGCACAGGTCCTCATTTCTCTTCTGCCCTTATCCCTAAATCGAAAGGGAGGGGTTTTTTTTCCTTAAGATCTCAGTGGCCAGTTTCTGTGAAAGGTGTGGTTAGAGCTGTTGTGCTGAAGTTAATTGTGCACTGCAGACTTGGCTAAGGAACACTGGGATTCTCAAAGTATTAAGCTCTTGTCCAAGGGCATTTTTAACTGTTCTGTGTCTCCAGGCAGGCAGCTCTCTCCACCCAGCACAAATACCTCACCTCCCTCAGCCCCTTGCCTTGCATTTGGTTCTCTGCACCTGTGGCATTTATTCTAGGTCCTGATGAGCTCTGATGAAATGCCAGCAAGGCTCATTTTAACAAAGGAAATGCAACCATGTCCTCTCCAGCACTTGCAGCACTGAGTGGGGTGTACGTGCTCAGCAGCAACAGCATCTTGAGGAGGAGGCGGCTATGAGCAGCTGGCATGCAGGATGTGGAGCAAGGGACCCTCATCTCAAGGGGCCAGATCAACACTCCCCCATGGGGCCACTGCCTCTGTATCAAGGAGGATGTAGCAGTTATAAGTGTCCTGTCAGGTAAGTGCTCCAGTCACCACTGCTATAACCACTCTGGTGTGTGACAAGAGGTCCCTTCTTGGCTTTGTAGGCTTGAATCTGTATTTGGGCTATTGCAGAATCCAGAAGAGAGCCTAACATGGTTCCTGGCACCTCCAGGACAGGGTTTCAGCCAAGGTTTTGTTTCATGGTGGCCTATACCTTACACTTGGGCTACGATGGCCCGCTCTGGGTATCACTCTCCCTTCTCTCATGCATCCATCCTTGTGGCATCCACCTTTTAAAATGCATTGCTGCGTGTATTTCTGCAAATAATAGTGAGTGTTGCAAGCATGACACTTGTGGTGGGAGGAGTGAACAGCTGCTCGGTATACTAGTAGGCCTTCTGCTGCACTTGGGTGCCTCAGCCTCTCAAGGAAACCTTCCTACTTCTCATGCTCTCCATTGTATTTGACTGTCTTGCATAGAATAATTTCACCTTCTGTCACATGTTGACAGACATTCAGGACTTAAAATGGGGTTTTCCCTCCAGAGGTCTAAAATAATAATTCTGGTACCGCTGAGTCTCAGGGAACCCAGTATCTTGGCTTACTGTGGCACTGAATTGCAGCTGATGGTGTTTTGTGCCTGTTCCTCGTGTGGCACTCAAACAAAATTGGTTTGGAGTTTTGCTTTAGAAGCATGATTCGTAGTGTTAAGAGTCAGCAATCCTAGAAAGCTCACAGCTGTGAGAGAAATAGCAGCTGGATTATATTGATGAGAAGGAAAATATGATAGGACAATCGGCACATTTTTTTTCTAGGGAAAATGATGCGCTGTTCCTTTGTTTTGCAGAGCCGGTGGCACCAGTACAACCCAACCACGTCCTCAGAGAGCTACCAGCCATCAGAACAGGCATGGATGTGCTCACATGTAATGACATTTTGTCAAAGGCCTGGGCAGCTTCTTTGTGCTTCTGGTCTCTTCAGAGTGGAGGTGAAGAGAAGGCACCACTATGGCACATATGCCTTAAGAGATCAAAATGCAACTTGTATTCTCCATGTTGTGTACCTGGTCATCTTTGCAGGGCTTTGCAGCCCTTGCAGGGCTCTGTCTGAGGGGCCAGCACAACCTGGTGTCATCTCTGGCTTCAGTGTGCCACAACCATAGTCAGAGAATTTGGTGAGAAGACATCACCAGCTCATAGAGGTGCTCAAGGTGGAATTTTTCTCCTTCCAGCAGGAGACAAGCATCTGGGCTTCTTGGACATGTAGCTCTGTATCTCAGCCTGCTTCCTACACCTTCCAGAAGGGTTGTTTGTACTGTACTGATGTTGTTTATGTTGAATAAATGCTTTCTCCAGCCTCTTTGTTGTGGTGACTGTTTTTGCTGAATTGTAGAAAAGTGAGGGGGTTTAAGCATTGTGGTGAGACATGATCAAGATCTTTTTTGTTGTTGTTGTTAAATCTTTAATGAAATGTTTGTTTTGAAAAAGTGCATCCTCAAAATGGGGACACATGCAGGAGCCAAATCTGAGAGTTGTCCTAATGTTCCCAGTTTGGATGAGGGACTTGAACTGAGCTTTTGTGCATCCCACAAGCATCACTAAGCATCAGCCTGCTGTTTATTTCTGAGTAGGGTGCATAGCTGTCCATGACACCTGAGTGGTATCTGCTTTTCTGAAGAAAAGGTATTTGTCTCAGACTTCTCAAGTTTTTTTTTGCTGTTTAGTTTCATTCCCCAAAAAGTGCAATGAATTACGTTCAGAGGAGACTTCTGCTGAAGGTGGCTGATGTGGGTGTGCTAACTGCTGTTATCAGCTGTTCTGGGCACCAAGCTTTTGGGAGGAGAAACTTGTCTCTCATGGTTTTCTGTTGTGAAAGAAGAAAATTATTACTATAGACAGATTCGATGCTTTAGAATTAAACTACTGTACGATTATTGTTGCTAATGGCTAGACTAGATAAGGCAAACTTGTCCTCACCTCTCCCCAAAACATCCAAGAGTTTGAAATATGTAACTTTGAGTTTCTCAGCAGTAAGAATTGCTTAGGCTGTTACAGGGAGCATCTGTTAACTAGAGTTTAATAATACGTACGCTAGAGTTACAATATCTTGAGTATGTATATACCCCTGCTGGAGCTGGGCTGGCTCACAGGGAACGTGTTGGCTATAGTAACCCTAGCCAGCATTGCCTTGGACTGCAACCTAGGATGATCCCCACAGTCCAGTGAGTCAAGTCGGTGTTTTGTACTTGAATGTTGATTCTCCTGTGAATGAGCTCAGGGTGTCATGCAGTGGCATGGTTTTTTGTCAAGGTTTCCAACTTAACGTAACTGGAATGACTTTACTCAGGACCACAAAGTGTAAATATCACTTCTGAAACCACTGCTAACCATTGCAGTCTAAGGTGAGCAAATATTTTGAGTGGGGAAGGAAACCTTCTTTCTCTTTTATTTTTTTGTACACTTAGCAGAACATTGTAATACCTCATGTTCTTCTGATATCTCTTATTTCTTCCACTTGCTACCAGAAGATTAGTGTGGTTCCTCTATTATTGGTCTTTGGTAGAGCAGTTGCATGGGTGCATATCTCAGGCCTACAGCTACTGTGTGTTTTCAACAGAGAAGTAAAGGCTATTCTTTAACGATATTCGTGAATGAAGTTGGAGAGAAGGTGATAGAGAAGAAAAGAGCAGGGAGAAAAACAGATCTGAAAGTTCTCCTTCATGATCCTTAATCATTTTTGGTAGAAAGGCTTCTAAATTGTAAGGATTTCTGTGAATCCCAGGGAGGAGGGCTTCAGGCAGGGCTGCTTTTGCTTCTGTTGAGCCTATGGGAGGGCTTACCTAGAGCCAGAAAATGAGAAGCAGGTTCAGATATACTCAGAAGACCTGGGTTTAGAAACTGCTTGATGTTTAAAAGACTTCTTCAAATAACTGGAGGAAAGGGGATGAGCCCCAAACCCACCGTAATAGCACAGCATTTTTGTGTGCTCAACTAAAACTGAGGTTCTATGTGACCTAAATGCCTTTAATGGGCCTACCACACAGATTTTAGCACTTTAGAGCATGTGGTTTCAGTAATAAATGGATTCTGTTTGGAAATCACAACTCTTTCTTTTTTCCAATATCTTTTAAAAAAAATAATCTTTGAGTACCAAGAATGATAAGTGTTTTATAGGGTATTTGAAGTATTTTGGTCCACAGGAACTGTTGTAAAACCTGGGATTTCCTGTTCTTATTTAATTTATTGTAGGGTAAATATTTAAATGTTTGAGCAGAAAAGGTACCAAGTGAAAAATGGCTTGTTGACAGATGTAGAAGGTTGCTGCCCATCCAGCCTGTGCAGATGCCAACTGTGCTTTATGTCCCACTCGTAAAGTTGGCATAGTTCCTGAGGCTGACGACAACCTCTGTGATCTCCCATGTGGGAACAGCAGTGGCTGAGCTGTAAACCCTTCCTGGGTGCAAATCTCACCTTCCTGACACCAGGCACACCAAGAAAGGCTTCTTCTGAAGGGCTTGTTGATCTTTTTTTGTCATCAGCCATTCTAGATAGCTTGCTGGATCTCACTGAGTTTACTTTCTATGACTCCCTTCTCTCCTCCTGTAATTGCTTCTAAGGATCTATATTTGTAGAAGCTTAATTTGCCAGCAGTGTTCTAACTGCTTTATCTAACCTTCAGAGAGATTATTTACTCCCGTGTTATCCTCTCCATAGCTGAACCAATACAATGACACAACTAATGCAGTGATGTAACTCTGATATGTTAAATGCCAGAGTGGTCTTAATGACGTACCCACTGGATGGGGATCTTTGCTGTGGACGCACTAGTGAGTTTTGTCACACAAAAGCAGCTGTTTTTTAAGCACCTAGTTATGAGTCCCATTTCTGCCTTAATTTCTCTGGGGCCATTGCAGTAGAAACGCCATCACCTAGTTTCAAAGTGGTCTCCAAAACTATGTGAACTGGTTTTATCCAGGGAAGTATGCATTGTGAGCTAAAGCTGGAGCAAGGTTAGCATTATTATATTTAATATCTAAACACTGAGCAGATGGGTGTTGTTTCTTGAGGCATAATAAACACGGGTAACTTGAAGGGAGAATGTCGAAAAGAGGGAGGGTGGAGTAAGATAGCAAAAGGTTTTATTAGAAAAGGTTTTTTTCAGTTTCTTGGGAGTTTTATTAAGTAGACTGTGTAAATGGCTGTTTGTTTGCATCTCAGTTTTGGAAACTGGTTTCCTTTTCTTATGTGGGTTGTTTGATGGGGGTTTTTTTGCCTTGTAAAATGCCCACAGTCCTTTGACCTGTCTTCCCATCATGGCAGTGGTGTTTATACTACACGTTCTTCTACCGTTTCATGCGGCTGGTGCTGTCGCAGCTGTACTGAATGAGGTCCCAGCCTAACTACAATATTAACCCTGCAAATCTGTTCATTTTCTCCCAAGCAGCCCCAGGCAGGGTATACAGGAGAATGTGTCCAATTGAAAAACTGTTACTGACTCGGTGGTGCTAAATTGCAACAGGGCTGAGCTTTTCTGCCAGAGAGGACCCAGCAGAGGTGGTGGTATCCATCTCGTACAAGTTACAGATTTTGGGGTTTTTTTTCACTGTTAGCTTTCCTTGTTTAACTTTTTTGTTTGTTTTCAAACTGCTTGTTTTTAAGCACTGTTCCCTTCCTTACACCTGCTGCTTTTCTCCTGCTAATCCTCCACCTTGTGCTTTTATTCCCGTCGTTTGTATCGCTCCTTGCCTTCTTACTTTCACTTTTCCAGTTGTTTTTAATTTTTTCTTCATTATTTTACTGAACATCATACTGCAGATCAGTAGCATCTTGGGTGGTGGTTGTACCACATAGCATTTAGAGCAGACATTCGTTTTGCATAGCGTGTGTACCTTATTTTGTCTGGACTTGTCTTCATTGCGCTGCAGGCGCCTCCTCAAGCAATTGTAGTGATTAAGCATGGTATTTCTGCAGATTTATATTAACTTCTGCTTATACAGAAACAAGAAACCCAACCCTTCCCCCCCCACAACATCTAAACTAGATGTTTCTCTTCTCCCCCTTCATTTTTATCAGTATTTGACTTAAGCTTGCTTTCACATATGAAAGAAAATTAGTTAAGTACCTTGTGGTTTATAAGATGCCTTTCGTTACACGTTACTTGGATTTATTGTGCAACATTGGCCTGTAAATCATTTCAGTTAGACGTTTACTTGGCTCGTGTTGCCTTTATGGTTTGAGTCTTTTAACAGGCATGAAAAATGGAGAAATGGTGTCGGCAGCAGTGGACTTCGCTAGTCCCGATACCCTGTCGCTCTCCTATCATGGCCATGTTCCACTTCTGCGAGGTTTGCTGCCCAGCCCAGCTCTGTGGAGATGTTTACAAGGAGTCCATTAGCTTTCGAAGCTGAAAGACGTGTGGAAAGAACAAAGAGAGTTTTGTGATGAAGGGTATCTGGCTTCTTGCTGCTTTGCTTACCTTTTAAATGTAAAACTTAGTAATTTGCAAGGGCTTTTGGTTCTCAGGGCATCCCTACAAGATTCCACCCGGTACATACGGAGCTTTTCCTTCATCCAGTCGAAAGTGGAGTTGTCTCCAAACCGCTCTCGCATGCATTTCTGTTCTGCCCAACTTTGAATGCAGCCTGCCTTACTGGCTCCGGCAAACCACCCTGCCCGGCCCTGACACACCCGCCGCGCCGCACCGTGCGCGCAGGGCTGTCTCTCCCCTTTCCTGGAGTTACATCCCTTCCTTTGTGACTAAAAGTTGGTTTCATCAGCAAAGCCTTGGCTCCCGCTCCGCGCTCAGAAGCTTGCCTGCCTCAGGAAGCCGCCGAGACCTGCAGCCTATGTGGGGCACGCGGGGCATCTGTCGCCATACGTATAACTTTTAAATGGAAAATGTCTTTCTCAAAGGCTGTCGATGTCCAGTGGTCTGCAGTCCATGAGCAATTGACTAGTCCAGGTGTTTCTGCTTCTGTTTCCGTGCTATGTGAATTGGGAATTCGAGAGAAGAGTGTGCAGGATGGAGGAGTTGAGGGTTTGTATTTCTGTTCTGACTGTACGGCAGAGACGGAGGGCTTGGGAAGGAACAGAAAGTCTGCCTAGGGTTGTCTTTATTAAGGAAAACAGTAATTGTTCTTGGTCTTTCTGTCTGCAGCTCTTTCTGGCAGAGCCTTTATCAGCTCTTAAATACAAGAATGAGCTGTTTCGAGTTTTGGCTTTTTTTTTTTGTATGGGTTGTCTGTCATGAGCAGTATTCAGGAAGAACTTGTTTTATCGAACATGATTTCTACTTTGTGGATTTTTATCATGGCATGTTGCCCCACTTTACCTATATAAAATATAGCCAGTTAAGTCTCCTAGAGCTGGATTGATTTTAAAAACTGCCAAATATTTGTGCTTTAACAAGATAACAGTCATAAGCTGACACTAAGAGACAGTGCTATTGACTTGAGACTGTGGGTTTCTGTGAGGTTTTTAAGGAGATCATTAACCCAGGTCTATCTCTTCACAGGACAGTCGGCCCAATATGTCAAGACCTCTGATCACTAGATCCCCTGCATCTCCATTGAACAATCAAGGCATCCCCACTCCAGCACAGCTCACAAAATCCAACGCACCAGTTCACATTGATGTGGGTGGGCACATGTATACCAGCAGCTTGGCCACGCTTACAAAATATCCTGATTCCAGGTAACTTTAAAAAGCTTGTTCTGCATGTCTTTGGCAACTGCTTTCCTTCCATTTCATGCTTGGACGTCCTGGGGCTCTGTCAAAATGATAAAATTAGAGCCTTTTGTTTCAAAATTAAATTAGGTTTCTTTGTTCATAGGAGGTTAGAGGCTGACTTTTATTTCCCTGCTCCACTGTGTTTCAGGCAAATGGCACTTCTGCAAATCCCTGGGTGTATGTACTAAAAAGAAGTTGATAGTAAAGAGCGCTTAACTTTCTGTCATCTAGAGTTCTGGTTTTATGCCAGGGAACCCGTTCTGTGGTTTATTACATTGAAAAACTGTAGTGATACTGCATTGAAGTCCAAAGGTGGGGGTGTTGGGATATTTGTTTTGTTTCTTTTGGAGCAGTAACCGCTCTCCTGTACTATCAACCTGTAATCTTGGACGTGTCACTTGAGGTAAAGGCAAGGTTAAATGTAAGAAAATATAGGACAGCATTAACAGAATGCTTTTTATAGGATCTTAGGACTTTTCAAATAATTAGGCTCTTAACTCTCACATGCCTTCTGAATGAAACATTTGTAACTCTGGTAGCTTACTGGTATTAAGCAGTTAGAAAACTTCTGCATGCGTGAGCAAGTGGTGTATGTACAGTAGATGAAATAAGAATGTGGCTTTGAGAAAACAACAGTGCCGTGAACATAGCGTGTGTGTGTTTGTATGGGAATGTTATGTGTGGCAATGGCAGATATACACCATAGTGATATTGTAGTTCTAAGAGCTGGTTATCAGTTAGCAGGTGTTGATTGTGTCCCTGGTATTAGTCTATACCTTGCCTTTCACCTGATCCTGCTCTGGAGTGAAGGCAGTGTTACCTTTTGTGGTCTCTCCAGCATTTGAAGGGGGCCAGGGAGTTTTTGAGTTTCTTAATCCCACAGCTCTGACTTGCCTTTCCAAAGGATAGAAAGGCACATTTCATGGAGTACAATTTTGTTCTAAGCATGGGTTTCACTGGTACTGCTGCTTCTGTGACATTGTCTACATAGGTTTTAGGTAGGACTGGAGTTTGGCACTAGGAGCTGACAGGACTAGAGGAAGAGAACAGTAAATAAAGGCGTAGGAAAGAGAAACAGCTGAGCATACAACCTTTCTTACAACAGCCTCCTCAAGGAAGGCCAGGCAGATGGAAGTAATAGAAGCCATGCCAAAGCTCAGGCCTGTCAGGAGAGATGGAAGCAATCTCTGGAAAACCTCACAAAAAGCAAATCTATCCTTTTGGGGAACTTTTTGGGGGGAGATCTGCTTGTGTTCAGCTGCTAGGGGTTGTGACTATTTAGAGGGATTTTTTTCAGTAGTTGAAGGAGTAGTGATGGTATCTTAAACTGCTGTGTGCACAGAATGAGAAACTGCTGCTATTAATATGTGCAACTTCTGTTTTCATGTCACATTCACTGGGACAGCTTTTATGTGAAGAAACATTAAAATGTCTTTCATAAATCTGTATGGTGGCAGTGGAATGTAAGATTAATGTATTCTGTGTTCAATTGAGACATTGTAGCTCTTGAAAGTGGAAGTTATGCCTGTAGTATCAAAGCCAATTTAATAAATTAAACATTTTAAAGATCTTCAAACATAATATAAAGAAAACCCGAACTCTGATTTGCAGTCATTCTGTTTCAAGCCGTTCTGACATGCATTTGTGTTTCAGTTCCGACAGTGTCTTTTGAACCCCTTGATGAGTGAATGTTTCCAGTGTAGTTGTTAGAACCTGGAATTCCCAGCTACTTCCAAAACTTGAGACATTTTTCTTCTTAACATTAGCAGCTTCAAAAGAGCAATTATTAAACTCGTTTGAATGTCAAGACAATGGCATGAAGCAGTAAGCTGGCAGTCATGATACAGCCATTTGGGTTTTGTCTGTGAGATTTTTACCTTAATGGTTTTTTTTCTAATGGGTATGTGTGTATATATATATATATATATATATGTGTGTGTGTGTGTATACACACATGCAATAAAATGGCTATAAAATGGAGAGTTTTGGATAGAAGTTATCCATTAATATTTGGACCTTAATGCAAATTGTTCCTTGGAGCCTGACTCAGTCAGTCTGTATCTACAGTATTACTTTGTTAGCTAATCCAAGGTTTTGGTCAGCTTTGCTTGCATGTTTTCTTTTTCTGACAATATCACGTGTGTGAATGAGGTCAGAACTAAGGCAGGGTCTCAGGTATCTTTGGGCCAGTTGAAGCCTCCTGAGGCTTATTGTCATATGAAATATTGTCTATGAAAAATAAGGTCTTGATTATCTTGCCAGAAAGAGCACTGCTTCAGGGATGAGTCAAGGCATAGGTTGCAGGCTCCAGCACCTAACAGGTTGAGACACGAAAGTCATTAGGCTTCTGACTCGTATTACATGTAGTCTAAGGGCCAGAAGCCTAAAATGAACCTTTCATCTGTGGGCCAGGTACCAGAGTCATCTTTTCTTTGTGAGATTGAAAGGATGATAGCCAAACCAGCCGCTTTGGAGTCACTGTGACTTGCTGGTGTGAAGAAGACCTGTTCTGATAGAGTAGTCTCTGCTGTGGAGCAAGTGTACTCTTTCTTCTCCTTTTTGGTTCAGCAGTGTCTCATCTTATGCCTTTTTTTTTTTTCTCATCTCTGGACAGTAGAGTAGCCCTTGGAAGGAGTACTTTAAAAAAGGGTTCCTTAAATGATGTCAGGTAAAGACTTGTAGCTTGCAGGATTCATATTCCGTAATTCTTTTGGTAGATCCCCCAACCTGTTTTGTGCCTTGACATGTAAAATGCCCACTTAAAGGTATCTGTTCATGCCTCTGAAGAAACCCAGGCTTGACAATAAAAGCATTTTGCTGCTGATGCTGGGCCCCTGCCCCTTGCTATAGAAAGACCATTGAGAGCTTCTCTCAATCCAAGGAATCGGATCCTATCTGTGTTTTGGCCAAAGGCTGATACAGTGAAGTAATACAACAGAAAAACAGCTTATCTAATAAACGGTTTGAATTGAGTAATCCCATAATTTTAAATCCTGAAGCAGAAACAATGCTAAAAAAATCCACCCAAATTAATCTAAAAATCCAGTAACATTGAGTTTAAAGGAGCCTGGTTATGTTCCAGTCCAGGGAGGACACACTGTTTTCACAGGGGAGGTCCCATACAGTTATTTTATCTCATCAACAGCCTTCAGGTTCTCCCAAGACACCAGTGAGACCATACCTCAGATGTGATCTCACGCAGCTGAATAATACAATTTACCAGACTTAGGCTTCAAGAAGAGGCAATTTCAATCACTATATCTACCAAGAAGACCTAATGTAAGGTTATTCTGCTGAAAGGAACAGTAATTATCTTTGAACGTCTGAGAAGGGAGCAGACGTCCTTTTGTGCAGCTCTCTCGACCAAGACTCTAGACCTTGATGCATTCACCCATAGCCAGATTGTTTTTCCTCTTTTTGAGTTGTCGACTGATGAGTATTCATACGTCCATGTGAATGAACCAAACAAATTGTTTCTCTTCTGTGAGGGGTCTTATGGTTTAGGAATTGGTTCAAAATTAGATGATGTCCTTCTCAACAAACTTCAATTTAAGTTACCAGATCTACAGGATGATATTTGGCAACACAAAGTTTTCATGCACTAAGTTTTTTATTATTTTGCTTTCTTCCAAGTCAAAACTTGAAAATCACATCTGCTTTGCATTGCCTGGAAAAAGCCTCAATTTTTGTTATCCCAGGGAAGATGGATGCAAGATTGAGGGCCTGTTACAGAAGCCTTTCTGCCCTGACTGCTGAGGCACATGCATGCTGTCCCGTTGATTCCTATGGTCACCAGAGCGTCTCAGGAAAACGGGTTGACGTTTTAGGATTTGTGATTTAGGGGAAGCGTAGACCTGTTAGTTCAGATGTTTGAACCTGAGCAGCTTACTCTCCTTTCTGTTCATTATCATCTTGCAGTAGGATCAAACCCTTTGCTTAAAGTAAATGTTCCTAACATCTCTCAACCTTAATGCTGTCTTTATGGTACCTACCATACACCAACCTCAACTAAATATCAGAACTAAATGGGAAGATGTTTAGCTTTGATCATATGAGCATCAGCTGTCTGATATCTCTGATATCAGCAATATCAGCAGTGTTGTCTATCTCATATGTTCAAAGCATATGGACTTCTAATTAGTTCTGCCCAAGTCATCTGGTATTTGCATAACACTGTGTCATTGAATTGCCACATCCTGTATTCTCTCCATAGAATGGGAAAATTGCATTAAAAACCTTACATGTGTTTCTTAGTAGAAAGTTTTGGGGTATCTGTTTGCATTGCTACATCTCCCATCTTGAGTTACTCCCTACCTATGAAGATGCTGTCTTCTTATATGGTATTTCACAATACTTCCAAATTTCTGCCTTCGGCTGTTTCAGGTTTTCATATGAACCAATCCATTCATGTCTCAGTTTTCTTACCCAATCTTCACTCTCAGCCCTCAGGGAAATTAAATTTCACACACTTGGATCCAGTTAGGACACAGAGGTTTTTTTCTTTTATTTTTTCTTTTTCTTTTTTTGGTTAATAAGGGTTTCTTTTGCATCAAGAGCACAAAATTATTTAGAAGAATGCCCAGGCTGTCCTTGGCCTTTTCTGAGAGTTTGGAAGCAACACTTATCCTTCATGGGTTTTGTAGGTAGACCTCCAAGGACATGGTATGAGTTAGGCAGGTTAGCAGTGTTTACCTGTTTCAGAGCTTTAGCATTTTCTGTTGTCTGTGGACTGTCCCCAGTTTCAAAGTAAGACATCGACGTGGCGCTTAGTTCCAGCTTCTTCAGGTTGCAACACTATGCTGGAGACTTCTGGTTTGGTAAGAGATCTGTTGTGCTGAGAGTGTTCTGCACTTTGCATAGGGCTCCCTCTGTAAATCCTGCATGAGAGAAGCCCCATCACAAGTTTCCTACTTGCCTTAGTACATCTCAAGTGGCTGTAAGTGATGCTAATTGTTTAAAGAAATAAATCCAAAGTTTTGTAACTAATGACCATTTGGGGATTTCTTTTTTTTTTTTTTTTTTTTTT
>WBNH01009640.1:134897-172035 GCA_013401255.1 Urocolius indicus
TTTGGGGATTTCTTTTTTTTTTTTTTTTTTTTTTTCATTTAAGGAAATACTGACTGAGTGGATAATATTACAACTTAATTTTTACTCCTTTTATTTGGATTCATCTTCCTGGAAGATACATCTTCATTTGTGGAAGTATTTGGTGATCTTTCTAGAGTAACATTAGCAATGGCTGATGAGGTGATACTTCCTAAATCACTGTGACACTACAGTAGCTAGATTGCAGTGGTCTTGTACTTTTTGAGAATGTATGGTTTTCCAATATGTAAAGAGAGATCCTTGAGAGCTTTCAGTATTGCTGCACACTAGCTCTGTCTCCTGTGTTAGCTTGAATGGTCTAGATTGCAGAATTGTAATGTTTTGTAACATTCCTGGCAGGCAGGATAATAGACGGAAGAAGATGGCAGAAGCTCAGTTTAATCTTCATTACCTATCCTGTCTTGCTCATCTAGTAATTCACCCTTTCTGTTTCGTCATTTGATTGTTAGATGGTCTTGCATCAAGGGAAAGAGAGGGCCTGGGACAAGGAAATATATTGACTCTCTCACTGACCCATTCAGTGACCCAAGATAACTGATTTAACTTTGAACTTTGATTGCTTCCTAGTAAGGTTAACAAAAAAGCAATTTGGAAAATGCATTGGGGTGATGGTTGAAAGTGTAAAAGATTACTATCTCATAGTGTAAATATTTATAGATGCCAGTAACTGAGACAGAAACAGTTGATGATGTTGTTATCATCAGTAACATGTGTTACTAAAAAATGAAAGATTGATTAATGAGGACCAGACTCAATATAGTTAGGCAGTGCAGTTGTTTCAGTTGGTGTAACCAGATAAACAGACTTGGGCAAAAAATGGAAATGGAACTGTGAATGATAGTATAGTTTATGCCTATTTCAAGAAATTCAGAGAATTTACACCACTGATATTGTAAAGAGAAACCTTTTCTTAATACACATCTGTCAATAAAGAGCTCAGAGGAGTGTTTTCTGCTCCCAGCTCAAGCAATATTAATTGTATCTCTAGGTGTGTATATTGAACTTAGGGTACATATTGACCTCATTTGCCTTGATTAAGGATCACCACAGGTTGGTCTTCACTGTCACCTCAGTAGAAATGAATATTTTCTGAATCTGTCTTGTAATATAAGTTGCAAGGTCAGCAAGTCATTGCTCTTGCTCGTGGGTGGTGACTAAGTAAAAGAAATAGCGTGATCAGATTAGCAGGTTCCCACATCATACGGTCAGTAACTGGTGGTGAGTCATCACTGAAAGAGGCCACTGAGTTGACATCTTCCTCTTCTGAGTGTCAGTAAAATTGGGTTTGTGTATTACTTATTTGGAGAGTAAGAAGCAGTGGTTTGTACTTATTCGATGTGTAAGGTGATAGCAAAATCAAGGTGGTAGATTGTTAAGAGTACTCTTGGCACATGCACAGACCCAGAAAAAGTAGATGTGCAGGCTTGTTATCCCAGAGGTTCATGCCGTGCTTAACTATGGCTGCATGGCTATGACAGTATGTGTGGAAATACTCAGGAAATAAATGTCTATATTCAGAAGTGTCACAAAAGTAAAGGCTTTAGCTCCTTATTTCAGAGGCTAGTAGTCCTCTGAAGCAACAAACGTTTTTCCTGAGGTGAAAGATGAAAATCCATCAGTATGGCTCATAGGTCTTTTTCCCAGTAGGCTTGTGTGAGATTTTTTTCTGGGAGAGAGAAGGTTGTCAATACCTAATTGAAGGATCTGTACTCTGAGAAATCCTTCTATTGCAAAAGCTGCTTGATATCAGCTCCATGGATGGAAATTTGTCAATGAGAAATAGTTTGTTGTAGCATTTTCAATTTCTACCCAGTAGTGTGGCTTCATAAACCAGACTGAAGGCACCCAAGCAGTATTTCTCATCCTTAACTGACCAAGAAAATACTTGTGAAGGAAGAAAGGAATACTCAGTCTATGGGTCTTGCTGGTCTGATAAGGAAAGGTCTACTAGAAACTTGAGTGGCACAGAAGTGTTCTGCTTATGGGTCGTTTCAGATAGGATGCAGGTTCAAACTGTAGCCTTGAGGTTCAGTGGTTGGGTCTTGCCTTTTGCTGTACTCAGCCCTTGCATTCAGGAATCTCTGTGTGTTAGCACTAGGTTTTCACCCAGCTCCTACATAAACTGTTTGTACTTCATTGGTCTTTCATAAATTATAATGTAGTTGCTAAGCAAATTGGCATCTAGTACATACATAATTGCAGAAGTAAACATTTGGCTTCCAGTTTTACCGTCGACACCCAGCCACCTCTTGGGTGTGTTTGGAGCTTTAGGATATAGATTCCAATTTCTGGCTTACTTCTTTCTGGTAAAGATCAACCTTCTGGCGGAGTTCCATGTATACAAGTCTACTTGGCATTTGGGGACATATTTGCAAAAACTGCAGAGGAAATGGTGAAAAGTTCTTGGGACTCAATGGTTATCTGCACTCGTTTTTAATGCAAATGATGCATAAATGCCATTTAAGACAGAGAATGTTACTAGTTCCTGTTATGTGGATGTTTCCTCTAACTTAATGAGTATATAGTTTATTCAAATGTGATAACCATACAACGGTCATCTGGCAAGCTTTATTTCTCTTTTGTAATTTGTTCTTGATCTTTCTTTCTTCTTAGTCTCCAGCTCTCAGGACTTTTCTGTTCCTTGGACTCCTGCCCTGCTGTATCTGTCTTCTCTCCCTGTTCTGCTCTGAGCATTGATCCTACTTCTGTCATCTAAATTCCCTCATTGCTTTGTCTTAACTTCTTTTTCTTCTACACTTTTCTATCTCTGTTGAAAGGAGTTGGAGCTCACAAAGGTCCAAAGTTATCTTTACCTGACCAGATCAAGCCACATTGCTTGCTTGCTTGCTTGCTTGCTTTTCCCTTTCTCCCTACACATCCTTGGTTGTCACCTGTTAACGGTGAGCTTTCTTTAAGTAGTTAAGTAGCCAGCATGTTTTATAGATATCTCAGATAATGCTTTCACTGTTAATGACATCAGCTGGAAGGACGCTTGAGACTCATTGACACTGATCTCTTTCAAATAGTCTTTGAATTAGTAATCAAATCAACTATTGCCAGCTGTGCTGTGTACATTAGCTTGGGTCTGTAGGATCCATCCAGCACACTGGTCTCTATGCCTCGTTTGGACAATTTTCTAGGCACTTTGAAGGCACTCTTTGCCCACTTCAGAGAACCAAGGGGCTTCTGCAACTGTTCGAACGCACTTAAGCTGATCATCTAGCTACTTCTTGTGGTCTGCTTTGTTGAGGCACATCTTTAGGAAAGATGGGCTCATGGTCACCTTCCCACCCCGTCCTTCTGCTGCGCAGTGCTGTGTGTATAGTCATTTGGGCTAGCTTGGGTGCTCAAAGCAATATAGCACAATGCTCCACCTGGACTCGTTTATCCTGCTTCAGCTAACTCAGCTGTGTTGCGTTGGGTACCCAAGCTCATTACTGAAGACCTGTCTTTGCTATCTCTATACACTGCTGCATTTTGCAGAACAGGCCCTTGGTAAAGGAGGCTAACGCTGGCAATTAAGTTTCCATGAATTAAAAACTTCCTGTTTGTGAAAACAGGTGAAAGGAGAGAGTAATAGAAAGATGTGAGGGTTTGTGCATAAGATGAGATGGTTAGCAGTGTTTAAATGCAAAGGAATATACTTCAGCATTTCATCAATTTATAAAAGTAAAGATTAATTCTACCTCCTAGACCCCAGTGGGGTTTTCATGTTAAAATGTGGCATGCTTGTCAGTCAAATGGTAGACATAATTGTTCTTTAAGTGACCTATTAAAATCCCATTCCTTTTAATTAAAAATGGTACTTGTGTTCTCACGCAGGCAATGTTTGAACAGTAAAATCTCTTTCCATTCGAGGCGTGTTGCAGGTAGAGGGTTGTTCCATGTGTGTGTCACACAGCTTGTGACAAGAGGAGTGATTGAAGTCCCAGTGCAGCAATATGTGGCTTGCCTTCGGCTCCCGCTGAAACGGAGGGAGACCGAGGGATACGCAGCATCTCCCAAGACCGCACCCAAACCCTTTGCATTCCTTGCCTAAAAAAATTGCTCCTAGTTACTTCTTGTGGCATAGAAAGTTATAATACACAGCATTTGCCATAAGCGTGTCACTTCAGAGCAAAGATGGATTATGTCCTTCCACACCCCAAAAGTCTTCTTTGTGCTGTAATTAAAAAAATAAGTGTTGCAATGTTGAATTGGAAATATTTTTTTCCACCATACAATGAATTTGTTTTGTTAGGTTGCCTGGATGTAATTGCAACAATGTCAGTGTATTAAAACTCTTGTCATGGGGTAATGGTTTCCTGCCGCTATACCAGTGCCAAGGACTGCTTTGCTTCGTGGCTCTATTGCTGTTTGTCTCCATCGGCAGCAGTGATTTTTTTTTTTTTTTTTTGCCTCTGCGGAAACTTCTTTTTTCTCCTTGTTTTGTTCCCTGTATGCATGCTATAAATTATAGTTGTGTGTGAATGCTAGCCACAAATCCTAAACAGTAGGAAGCGCTGCCATGCCAGAGAGCTGCTCCGCTGGGAGCTGGTTTTAGGTTTGCCCAAACTTGTCAGCAATCCAAGGGGAAGTAGGCATTCCAAACCGTGAAGAGAGGTCTGATGGGCCTCTTCTACCCATCTGAAAATTGATCCCTCTTAAACAGTTTAGAGGGCCCTCGGGGTCTTAGAGCTTACATAAAAAATGAAAGCTCTTCCTGTCTTAGAGCAGTGCAAGCAGTCAATACGAAAGAGAAAAACGACCTCTTAAGTGTATCCCATTGAATCCATTATCTTGAGGGCCTGTGCACGATGCTTCATCAAAACATCGTCATCCTGGTGATACATGGGGGAGAGGGTGAGGTGGTGTTCAGCAGATTTCAGACAAAATGCTGCAGTGCTCTCTCAGTGCCACAGGACAGGTTAACCATGCTACAAGCCAGAAAATGAGAGCTGCACAAAAACTGATATGTTCCTCCTTATAGCAAATTGAATTAATATTTTACATGTTTGAAACAAGCAAATTGTTCAGGAAAAGTTTTCAGCATTTCTTTTCTAGGTATGAAAGCCCTGTTGGGCATCTTATACGAAATTGCTTTCAATCAGAATACAAACTTTCAGATTTTTTTCTTTTTTCTTTGCATTTAAATGTTAAAGAAAATAAAAGAGGAAAGGAAAAATTAGTGTTTCTACCCTCAGTGTTTTCTAGCCTTGTTTGGGAGGTGGTGAAAGGGTTGGACTGCTCTATCATGAGCTGAATTGGTGTTGAATTTCGTGTTCTTGTGAGTAACTGTCAGAACTGTTGGTTTTTAAACATTGAACTTCTCAAAACCTTTTTCATTCCTGTGCTACTGATTCCTGCGTTTTTCTTAGAATAGCACGAAAGGAAGATCTTTGATTTCTGTTGTTCTGAGGTTGCAGTATTTAATTAATGACAGTGGTGTGTTTTACCAGATTATGTGGTTAGGAGCTAATCTTTTGCTGTCAGTACTTCCTTACTGCAAATAAGGATGTTGCTCTTGAGTGTATTATATGCAATAAAACAGAAGAAATATGATTTGTTTCTAATAATCAGTAGTATCAGTAATTCAGAACTGCTCTTGAAAAAAATGTGGTTTTTGGGAGGCAGCAGAATAAATTGGAGAAGCAGTATTTTTGAACGCAACTGACCTGTCAAACGCTCATCCTTTGGAGTGCCCTCCGTTTCCCCTGGTGAAAGGTTTGCTTAAATAAACTGAGCAGTAAGCAGTAGGTGTGTGCCTTTGCACAACAGTGTACACCCAGGTGCTTTATTGGCCAGGGTGATCCTAAAGGCAGAGTGCTGTCAACATTCCTAATTGTTTATTACCTAATAACGCACACCCTCCAGTGTCTTGGGACTACAAAACATTTTTTCCCTAGCCTTCCTACATGAATAACGAAGCACTGCAAATATTCATCCAATTATAGTCAGCCTCTCTCTTGACTAAAGGTTGCCAAATGCAATTGGACATACTTCTGACATAGAATTTCAAGCTGTATCTGTGTTGGAAGGGTTTAGTCATAGTTCTTGACTTCTGGGTACAGATTAGATAACACCATGATGGTAAATTCTCCAGCCTCAAAAGCTATTGTTTATTCACTTTTGCTGTTAAATTCTAGTTGACTAGTGGTGTAATTTCAGAGTTTTAGAAAAATGTATTTTTTTTAACATTTTGTACTTGGAGCTTGTCACATGAAACTGCTCCTGTTCTGTTTTGAAACAATAAGGTGATTTGCTTGTTCTCAGAGTACTAGGATGTGGCTGCATCTGACTGAAGTCACCATCAGGCATATGAAAAGCAGACACTTGAAGGTGTATACTTTTCAAACATGTAGAATGTATTTATTTCCCTCTTTTAGTTTTACCAAACATTTTGGTGCCCATGATGATTGGCTCCTGATGCGCCAGTGTCTGACTTTTGAACAGGTTTTTCTCCTGTCCTGCTAACGTCCTCAAAAACAATATCCCCATTCTTTGCAGAATATTAAGGTTTAATTTTTTTCCTTTACTAGCTTCTCCTGTGAATCAGCTGAATGTTAATCTGCCCTCTAGCCTTCCAAATCCTGTTAAAGGCGTTGTGCCATACCCCTGCTCATGGCAGTTTCTAGCCCTGCTGCGGTAACACCGTGGGGAGTCATGTTGGCTCCGGCATGCTTCTGCAGAGGAGAACCCCTCAATGATGTCCCTCTTCTTGGTGCAAAGGATATACATAAGTAGGGAAGTGGTGGTAAATGTTATTCTAGAAAGATTTAAGATGGGGGAACACTGGCTGGAAAGATGCTTCCCTGCTTGTATTTCCCCCGTGGAAGACGTAATTCACGGGGAAGGGACAGGAGAAAATAACATTGCTTTTCTGTAGCTAAAGCGTATTTGGAGGCTTGACTTTTTATCAGGCATTCTCATTTTCCCAGTTTCTAATATTGCTGTCTCATAAAGCTGGGCCTTGGGCCATGCCTTCTTTACCGGCCTTTTCTTGCTTAGTAGCTAACCCCGATAAACTCGTCAGCAGAGCTACAATTGCACTTTCCCGCTTCTGCTTTGGAATAATGGTGTAGCTCTCCAAAACTGAATGGATGCTGCTCTTTGGACCGCAAAGGTCTGGTTCCAGGTGAGAGCTTCATTCCTCACTTGGGAAGCAGAAATAAAAGCCCTAATCAGGTATATTTCTAAGGCTCAACAAAAGGAAGGGTCAAAAGGATGCTATTGGAAGCGGCTGTTTGTCTGCTGTCGTTGTGATGCATAAAGCTTTGGTTTGAAAATACAAACAGCTGCTATGGCTGCAACTTTCCATTGTGTTTAGCTTCTGTGTGGGTCACTTTATTTCCTGGTAAAATGCTTGGTAGTTAAATCAGTGAGTCCTTCTTCCTTGCGTTTATTAGTGAAGTCCTGGAAACATGAGAAATATGAAGGGCACTGAGAGTGACAAAGAACACGTAACAGGCTTCTGTACCATGCAAAGAACATTAAGCTGGTAGCGCAGTTCTCAAAGAAGAAAAAAATTAGTCATGTAATTCTCTAAACCTGTCCCCAAACCCTGTTGTTTGTCTAAACCTGTAGAAGGCCCGCTGGGTCGTACCAGGCTATTCCCCATCAGGAGAGCTTGCCTGCGGCTCCTCCAGGAGTGTCTCTTCCAAGGGCTCTTTCTGTTGCTACGAGGGACCTCAGGAAGGACGCTGTCCCTTGTCTTTGCATGCCTGAGTATTTTTCTCTGCAGTGTGCTTCCGCTGGGAAAGGTGAGCGGTGTTGAAAGCTTTATCAGCTGGAAACTGCAGAGGCTGCAGACAGAACAAAATAAATGGGGCGAGGTCTTGGAAAAAAAAAAAAAGTCAGTGAAATCTAGTCCTGATAAAGGTCAAGTTTGTTGCAGCATGTTGCTGACTAAATGTACATCTAAAATGAGGGCACATCCATCATAGCAGAGAGAGTTTATTTTCCTCATCGCTGTCCTAATATTATTCTGCCGTAGTAACAAAACACTTGGGGTGGTGATGGAACAGGGTGGAGGGACGGGTAGTGCAGGGAAAGCCTCTGGTAAAGTAGTGTCTCCACATAGCAGCCAGCAGGAATATGTTCCTGTCAGCTTCCCTGCTTCAGAGGTTGAGCTGAAACCCTTTCTTTGTCTTGTCTAAGTGTCCAGTGGTAACAAATAATCAGCCATCGATTTGCTCCCAACATTAAATGTGAAATGTAATTTTGCCCATGTTCACAGACTCTGAGGAGCAAACATACCTTGACTGACTTTGATCCTGCAGAGAAGTGGGAGCTGCTATCTGCAGTCTTACAGTAGCTGTTTCCATACCTCTCCGTATTGTTTAACAAAGGATTTTCCATGAAGATCAACCAGCCCTTGAAGCACAGTGGAGAAATACTCCTTCCTTTTGACAGTCGGTTGTGAAGCTCGAGTCTTAGTCAACACTTGTCACTGATCCCTGCAAAGCCGTTGCTAACTGCCTTTGCACTACTGGCAGATGTGGCAGGCTTCTTCCTTCCTCACAGCAGCTTGAGTCCCTGGGGCAAATCTCTGCCAGAGGTCTTTTAACATCAAAGCAGGTAGGTAGTGGCTGATGGCAATTAGAGGCAACAAAGATCACTTTGTGCTTGCTCTGTTGCCTCCCACTGAGACTGAAGCTCTGTGTGGGCTGCTGGATGCAGGGATGGAGTGGGGCTTATGGCTACGGCTGATGAGCAGTAAGGCTTGGGGCAAGGATCTGACAGGGAAAGCTGCAAGCAAATTTTACTCATGTTGCTGCTTTTCTATGGACCATATCGCTCCAGTGTCAGTGGTAGTATTTCAGAGCCCAATCTGACCTCGAGTGCCTTCTCCCTCTCCTGTTAAAATCCATCATGAAGATGGTGATTGGCAGCAGGTTCTGCCTTCTGCTTCACATCTGGAGACCTGGGTCCATTTCACCTCCTGTGGTTGTTTTTTTAGTAGGCATCTGTGGTATACACTGGGGTAAGAAAAGCTGCGCAAAAGTGAGTGCCCAAGGATGGCACCATGGGTTTCCATCATGGGACGGCTTGGCTGATGCAAATAAATACAGACTTTCGTGCATGTGATGGTTGGCAAGAGAATATAGTTTGGCTCCATAGTCAGAATTGATTAAGATGTTATCTTTCTCCAGATCACTTCCTTTCATTGTGTTAATTGGCTTCTGCCTGCCTTTGAACTCTCAAAAAGTACTTTTTTAGGAAGGTAATGAAAACTAATCAGAATCTTCCCATAGCCCCAAACAATTTTTTGTAACACAGGTGGCTTTTGGAGAGGAGGGTGTGGAGAGCTTTGATGAAATAGCACAGTTCTTGGTTACTCCAAACTATTTTCAGGCTTGAGCACTTTTCAGTAATGTGGTTCTGTAAATCTCCTGTAAAGATGGTAGAAAACAATTATATCTATGCCTTGTAGTGGTGCAAAAGAAAAAATCAGAAACCTACCAAAACACCTGGATTTCTGCTAAATCAAATTTTTTTTACATTCAGGTATAGGGCAAAAAATATTGGTGTTAAGTGGCTACACAAGTGGAGGTGGTAACACAAGGCTGTTGTAACATGTTTTATTTTCAGCAAGCACAGAGAGGAACAGAACTCTTTGAAACGGCTTTCCCTCCCTGAAAATGCCCATATTGGAACTTGCATTATTCTGAAAAAAGGTAGTTTTGAAACTCAGGATTTTTCTCACTAAATTCTTATCTCTTTTTCTTCTCTTTGATAAGGGAGTCATAGCCTTTTGGCATACGTAGCTGTGTTGGTGGTTGGTTAGGATACTTTCACTACCAGTCATTGGTTAGTGCTACAACTTGATGTATTGATAAGAGAGTTGTGCAGTGGTACAAGTGTCTGGGGTCAAGGGGAGATGCAGAAAGACTCTTAGGCAATGGCTTTTTTTTGCCATTTCTTTTCCCTTTTAATCCAACTGTAGTTGTGTCTCATTAGAGAAATGCTTCAAAATTAAACGGGTGAAAATGTACAAACTCATGCAGCAGGCTGCTCCATGATCAGCGTTTTTCTGCTAGTCTAAAAGCAGTGCTTAGTTTGGTGGGCAGCTTCTTGTTTATTAGGAGCTTGGAATTGCCACAGGGAAATTCTGGCTTGTTGCATTTCCCTGGTTTATAGCAGGAAGATCGCAACAGATGTAAGACCTCTATTCTCACTATTGTAAATCCTCCAGACTGATGGAGTTATGCTTATTTGACTGTTTCTCCACAGATCGTTTCCTGCTTGTTTGCCTGCATTCAGAATTTATTACTTGCTACGTGACAGAGCTGTTGTAATTTTTCAGCTGCATGATCACCCGTGCAGTGGTGCACGAGGCGTACATGGGATGAGAGCCAGTCCCTATGTAGGTGGACTGGGCTGCCCTCCCTAGGTGTCTGTGTCTGTCCTTTCGCTGCAGCCCGAGCCTAGAGTCAGCTCGCTTCAACACCTGATAAAATACCTGAGGCTGACTGCCTGCATTTAGGAAATGGGGATCTTAACACACTTGCAGCATGATATTATTTCAGGTGGCACTCTGCTGTATTTCCTCTGGTGTAGCTGCATCTTGGGAAGAAGTTAAGGATGGTCAGCATTTCTGTGTGAGGGTAACCTGAATTGCAGGGTTAAAATGCACTGAAATTAAAAATGTCACAAATTCCTACACATTTTGGGAATGCTATAGACTATTGCTCACAATTTCATATCATATAAATTTCTCCCTTTTATTTAATGAAGCCTGATTTTCTACTGAAATGAGTATCAAGGAAGAATAGCTTGAGACTTTATTCAATGTACCAGTTTTGGTACAGTTAGTTTCTGGTCATTTCATGAGCATGATACACACACCTTAATGCTGGCAGCTGCTGCCCGTGCACAGTTCTTGCCTGGACTCTTGCACTCCTGTGCTGTCCATCCCCTAGGGAGTCCCAGAGATGCTCTTGAGCATCTTTAGTGACACCAGACACCTGTATTTAGGCAGCTGAATCACATCCTGGCTGTTGTGTATTAAAGACACCACAAAATAACGTCTAGTTTTGTCATGTGGTATTTTTGAGGATTTCACTGGCTGCAGTTTTAGTCTCTGTTTTCACGTATGTGGATTAATTATTCCTTACGCCACTATTTATGGGACTCTATTGCTTCTGTATCATATCTCAGTTCTGTTCCTTTCTTCTCTCTCTACCTCCTCCACAGAAGTACATCTGGCGTAGTGTTGGGTTTGGTATGGCTGCAGGCATGATTACACCATGACAGCATCCAATTTAATAAACAATAAAGCCGCTGTTTTGTATATGTAAAGTTTGTCAATGGAAATAATGTTATCTGTGTGGTTTTTATCACCCCCACCACCAGCAGAATGTGCAGGTGTGGCTTTGGCATTTCTAACCTATGCATTAGGCATTATTTATTGCTCAGAGCCACTGTCTAAGCTGTTTTACGTGGACTTTCCTGTCTTTTAACTGATTAGCACACAGGTTTTGTATGAACTGATTTGGTTAATGGTGTGATTTTCGTAGTTACTGAAATGCTTAAACTATTTCAACCTCTAGCATAGAAGCAGTTAAACATGTAAATGCATGGGAATGAGTTACACAGGTATAAACACATCTCCCTGTGTAGGCACATTTGTGTGTCCACACTAAGAATCACATCAACGTAATTGTAATGTATATAAGCCTACAGTTAATCAAAACAGGAGCAGCATACAGTCCTGTGTTCCTTATACTAAATGTGGTTCTCATAACACCCACATCTTCATTGCCTCTGTTGTGTATGCTCTCATGCTATCTGCATTGCTTTTATAACCTAGGATGTTAGCATGGAAGAACTGTTTTTGGGCTAGGTGGAGGAATCTGTGAGCAGGTGAGCTGAGTAGTAAGGCAGAATGCACATGTTTGTGAGAAGTATAATAAATATGTATTGTGTAGCTGTCCTTATCACTTCACTCGTTGCAATTTAAGTCAGCTTTGTAGGAAAAGAACATTATTAGGGCAGCCAGGACAACCTTAGTTTGTCATCTTCATGGTGTGTGTGTAGTAATACCATCTCCAGTACATGATTGGCTGCTGCTGTGCACAGAGAAATGTGGTGTTTAATTACTTAACAGGTCCTCAGGATCTCCTGTTCCTCCTCAGTTCAGCATACATCCTTGGGCTGTGTTTTCTGCGTATCATTCGAGTGCTGTTCTGAAGAGTCATTCTTATGTGCATTCTTAGCAGCGTTCCTTAGTCTAATAACATCTTGCTTCACTCAAAGGAGCCCAAAAAGCAAGGCAGGCATGCTTAGTGATAGCGTTGTGCAGGAAATCTGGCACACGCTTGGGAAGAGTTCATTTCTCCAGGGAACTCCTTGTCTGCCTTACCTGTGTTCCCTTCCAGCAACCTCTTCCTCACCCATTAGACCTTCTCCTAGGAGACATCCTAGGAGCAGTTTGTGAACTCTTGTAAAGGGAAGGACCAGCATGTTCTTGTCCTGTCTATGGAAATGTGTTGTCCATCCTCTTTGAGGAGGCAGCAGTTAACAAAACAGCACAAGACAGTCAGAGCTGTGAAGATCTTGGAAGGCTTGATTTGTTTATGATTTCATTGCAGTGATTGCTGTTTACAGGGGCACAGGCCTCAGGCGTATGAAGGGTGATGCCAGGTTCCCAAAGTAACATCTTGGAAAGGGGCAGTTAGCAGTATCATAGCACTTCTTACAAAATATATATAAATATACGTGCATAACTGGGGTATTTGTTGGTTTTGTATCCAGAACTCATTTTGCTGCTACTTTCCTAAAGGGATTTCATGGAGAATCTCAGAGTGTTTCCTAATTTCCAGTGATTTGTACGTGGAATTTTGATGCTGAGTCTTCTTGAGGGTACAGAGGAAAACTGAGAGCTAATAGTGGTTTGAATGAAATTCATGAAAGCTAAGGGGCAAACTTGATGTACAAAGGAATACATCAAAGAATTTCCCCCATTCTGAGAAGGTTTTTTTTGTCAGTTGTTTGTGTTTCTTTCAACATACAGATTTTTGAAAGGGAAGTGGCTCTGGTAGCTTTTTCTAAGTTGCTTTAACAGTGTTCTCGCTTTGTGGAATCTGCATTTACAGGTTTATTGATACTGATTTGATGACAGGTATTGCTAACTTGTCTTTTTTAAGAAAAATTGACAGGCTCAAAGGAGGGTTAGTTGGAGCTAAAATATTTTTGCTTGTTACTTAAACATTATCCCAAGACACAAATTCTACTTTCTCACATTACTTCCTGCAAAAGGGTTGAGTGTTCTGAGTATATAGATTATCTTGGCCTTTGGGATGTTGTTCATCCACCCGTTTAGCTACTTTCTGGCTTTTGGTATTGAATGATAAACACTCCGGTTCTGCTCCTATCCTCCATTATCTGTACTCACAGCAAACCTGACCATCTTAAACATGATTAAAATAGAACGCAAAAGTTATTAGCTAATTATGACGCAAAGTACTTAATTTGCCATTGCACCCTAATAACTTAAAGGTACTCCTGATAACTTGGTAATAACCGTATCATAAGCAAAAGGACACGGTTGCTACTAACTTAATAGGCAGCTTCCCTCAAGATAAAACATAAATAACATACCTCAATGAAATCGGATTCAAGCTTAGTAAAATTATCTTGGCAAGCAAAGAGAATATTTGTTAATTTTTCTGTGAAATGTTATCATTGCCAAGAAAACTTGGTTACAAAAAACAGAGATGGAAAAAGTATTTGCATGAATAATTGATTTAACATTTCATTGGTTTAAATGATTTTAGGAAAAGTGGGTTTGATATGCTCTGGAAAACTACAAAGTTTTTAAGGACTTACTTGCAAGATATCAAACACTGTAGGAGATGTGGGGCTTAAAGTCTGCTTGTCAGTGTGTGAGTGAGCCTGAAAAGAAAAAAGAGCAAGAGGAGATGGGATGGTAAAGCATAAAATACTAGTGGGCATGCAGGTGAGCCTTTGTATGTAGCTACTCGTTGCCTGATGTCCTCACAAATGGCTAAAGCAAAACACCTCGTTGTGATGAGGGGGATGGTGGCAGGTATCTGCAGCCTCCTCCCCTCACCTGAGCCTCATTGACTTGTTATGCAGGGTGGGTCAATCTGAGAGCCGGCCAGTCAGAGAGATGTCTCAGGGTCCTAGACGAGGGGAGGGACTGTAGTACTGCTCTGTAGTTAGCATTTTGTCTGAAAGAACAGCATATTCTGGGACTGCAAGACTTACTGCTTTCTGGAGATGAATCTGTGTGGTAACAGAATGGCTTGAGGGAGTGCTTAGTATCTGGAGACAAGCAAAACTGTGAGGGTTAGGGATAGAGCCAATGTCTTGGGAAGCGTCAGCAACTTTAGTGTCTGTCAGATGGAGGAACCTCACTTTGTCAAAAGGGATGGGGATTGTCAGGGTGAGGATCCTGGATAGGGGTGGGGAAACAGCTGAAGAAGAAAGTACAGATCCATCTCAGCCACATCTGAAGCCCGTAACGCAACCTAGAGGTTCAGGAGGTTTGGCTGCCGTGGCGTTTTAAAATTGCCTTTAAAATACTTACCAGCTCAGCCTTGTGTGAAAAGATGCAGATTTTGGGTTGCAGCCTGTTTCTCCTATCTGTCTGTATCTCTTTCGTATACCAGAGGCAGATTGAGAAGATATATGGTAAACAGAAACTCCCTGGCCCATCATCCACAGTCTGGGGATAGGGCTGTCCTGGCCTCACCCTTGCTGCTGTCGTGCAATATGGGAGATGGTTTCCATCTGCCCACATGTATAGTTTTCTGTCCGTGAATCACCGGCTCTTGACATCCCATCCCAACTAATTTATTCCTTTCTTTTTTAAAATGTCAGCATTTTTACAAGTGCCATTTGGGTATGGGTAGATGATGGTTGTGAGTTTAGAAAGGGGTGTTTGAACCCTGGGAGAAGGTATGACAGAGCCTATGCTTTATGGACTGATTCTCTTGGACATTCAGACTCCTTGCACTCACTGTAAAGCTGTCAGCCAGGACGTTATGTACATCTGGAGAGTCACTGTATTAGCTCTATTTCGTAGTATCATTATTACTCATGATGTGAGTCTCCTAGGAAAATTGTTCCTGTGTTGCCTGATCTAGGTGGCCCTGCTTTAGCAGGGAGATCGGACTAGATGGATTTCTAAAGGTCCCCTCCAACCGCTACCCTTCTGTGATTCTATGAAAATGCAATTTTTATTTTTTCTTGGAAAACCTTCCTTTTCAGACAGAGATTAAGGTGTTGCTACTGACTTCTGGGGCCTTAGCCATCATTTTTTAATTTTTATTTTTTTTATTAACCCCAGTGTTTCCCATGACCCACATATCCTGTCTTGTTCAGCTGTCATTTATTTACACGCCTCATCATCTCCGCACCCATTTGCGGCACAGAAAACCGTAGTTCACTCTCATGTAAGTAACATTCTGCCACATTACTACACAGTGTTGTTCCATTTATTCTTTTCCAGTTAAGGTGTCAGTTTGTCCATGTAGGTTAGATCCAATGATTATTAGTTCATTTTGTGATGTCTGATTTGCTTTCATCTCTGCTCCTGGTGCTGCCTCTGATCAGGCAGGTTATAACAAATCCCATGCTTCGTTTTTTATTTCTCTGATGCATTCCCTGATGGTACCACTTCACTCATCATTTCAGATCCTTCCCATCTGTTCCTTACATGCATTACTTTGCATTTAAGACTGTTCACCACTTCCTGTCTATCTCAATTTCTTCTAAATGTTTTATCAGCCCTCTGAGCTTGTCCTTACCTTTTCTTTGGTTGAAATGATCTCCATGTAAATGATTCAGTTCTTTAATCATTAGCAAATATTTCCACAAAGGTTTGACATCCTTCTACTTGGTATCTGGGATTTATCTTTTCTTTAAAATGCCATGTAACATTTTCTTTTAAATCTCATAAGAACTGGTGTTTTAATACCTTCTCCTGTACCACCTTCTTGCTCCGTCATTTTGATTCCTATCAAGGAACCTTTTCTGTAGAAGGTTTAATGAGATTTTAGGTTTTAATACAATTTTCCCCTGTTACCTTTGCTTTATAATCATTGTCGTCATGCCTCTTCTGATACTGTAGGATCTGTCTGTGCCAAGGAATTCCTGAGACTCGTGCATATGAAACCTTAAATTAAGTGTAAGGAGGAGGAGATAAGAACAAATTATAATAGCACTGAGAGTAAGAGATTACAACAGGGTATTTGGTTAAAATGTGATTTTCATAATATATGTTCCTGAAAATTGCAAATGTATTATGTTATATGATGTTTATGAGCCAACTTTTGTTATGCAGAGTTGTAAAGGTTTCTGGGTCGCTGTGGATCCAAAGGATGTGCAGTATTAAAAAAAAAACGAAGAGAAGGTTCTTGCTTTTAAAGCGGTCCTTGGAAAAAAAAGAATAGAAATCTTGTCATTCTCCACTTGGGTAGGATAGCATTTTCCCTGCCATGGATACCTCTTCAAATGTACTAGCTTCTAGGGGACAGTACCAAATTATATAATTTAGACCTATGAGGAAGTAAAATTAAATAGCCATGAGATGAGCATCCCATTAAACAGATCTAATTTATAATGTACTCTTATGCAAATTGCCTTTGAGCACTCAGTAAAAGAAAATGAAAAGAAATTAATACGGACAACGTGGACTAAAAAGTCACAGAGACGTCAAAGCCTATTCCAGCACACTCTGTGCACCCCCCAGAGTGTTAAACGAGCATTCCCATTGGCCACAGAATTGTGGCGATGTGATGGTAAAATTTGCATTCACTTATCATTTTAAGGGCCAAACTTCTTCTCACTTTGATTCAGTGGCTCTGACCAGGTAAGATTCCAATGAAAATACTTTTTCTTTGCCATGTAATTCATTATTGGAGGGAGAGAGATGCATTTTCATGTGCACTTTGCCCCTTGCCAGGTGCTGAAGTATCTGAGCTCAGTGGAGTCCCAGGCAGTTAGTTACTTGCTCTGCTGTTAGCATGGGACTGTGACTGCTGGGGCATCACCAGTGCTGCCTCCTCCTGCTGCACGGTTCCTTTTGATGGGTTATTGAAAGGGAATTTTCCTCCTTTTTTGTTGTTCTTCAAAAGACACAGAGACCGGGGAAAGTTGATAGCTTAGAGCTGTAGAAAGTAGTTTGTTGCAAAAATTTTCAGTTAGTTTTGAGTTGGTGGTGTCCTCTGATAAAGATGACCATAAGAGAAATAATATACTGAATATATTCAACAACAAGGAATCTGTATTTTCTCAGACTGAAAAAAAAAAAAGGATTATTTCTACCTTAGTTTGAAAATAGTGCACCATCTTACATGCTTGCAGACATCAAGGCTTGCAGCTTTTCTGTGTTCCTTGTATCCCTTTGGTTACAAAAGAATTTTAACTCTGTCCACCGAAGCCACTAAAACAATCTGCAGAACTGTGTCATATTTCTTAATGTTAGGAAAGACATGCAGTACTTGACTTGTTTAATTAATATTGGCCTTCTTGTTCCTAATTATTGCTGCTTTCCCAAATTCTCAACTGACACAGAATATACTAAAGGGAATTATTTCTCTTTATGTGTATAATAACAGCATATATAAATGTTTATACGCTGAGACAACAAGGTTGTAAGTGCACTATGTGTATATACAGTTTTGATGCAGACTGAATATATTTTTATACTTGACAAACAGGACTTGTCTCTAAAGATTTTGAAAAAATCCTGTAAGCAATGTCATCTTCCTGTGATAGCTTTATACTCTAGAAATGCTGCTGTAAGAGTGCTGGTCTGTGGGAAGAGGGATCCCTACAGTATTTTATGGAAGCGAAACAGTGATCTCTTCCCTAGCCTGCTGTTGTGTCACCACTAAAACCAGGCTTGTGGCTGTACCTGTTTTGTGTCCTTAAATTAAAACCAAATTCTCTGACAGAATCAGAATTTTCCACTGGTTATATTTTCAACCCTTGAAGCACTGGATTTCTGACAGTGGAATATGATACTTAGAGCCACAGACATTAATTATTACCCATTGGAGGTCGCACTCTCAACCCATGGGACATTAATTTTCCTGATATACAGAAAATTCCAGCCTGTTAGCTTTAATTAAATATTTCAGAAGTACATTTTCTTGTAAATGGACTACAGTTTCTTATCCTTTACCCTTGATATTTGGCTAAATCTGCATATAATTAGCAGCTTCTCTTGCAAGCCTCCTTCAAAGCACTTTCCCATTTGGAAATCCAAAGTTATCCATGCCAGTTATTGGCCAGCATTATCAACAAGGAGATGGGGAAAAACATCTTTCAGGTTTTCTTGGGAAGCAAAATTATAATAAACGTGACTTAACAGTCCTTTCTCATGCCAAGGGGTTGATGTCTCCTAAGCATTTGTAATTGCAGGATGAGACCAAGCTGGAGTAACAGCGGAGCTGCAGGTGACAGGGAGGGTGGTTACTCAAACCCTATTGCAGAGAAAAGTTGCCAAGTGAGGCACCGGTGTACTCCAGGAGCACAGAGGGACTCTGGAGGGTGAAGGTGTTGGGTCATTTCCCAGATCTTGGCATAGCCCAGTCTCCTCTCCTGATGGGTGTAGCAAACTCACCTTAGGAGAAGGACCAGGCCACCAGATTTGGGTCAGGTGTTAGTCTTTCCCCCTGAGGCTGTGTGAAGGAAGCTGGAATCGATGTTTTTCCATTTGAAAAGGAAAAAGGCTTTTACATTGTTTACAGAAACCTCTCTGCTGGGGGTCTACCCTTCCGATGCTGTTTTAACATGTGAAAGTGCAGCTGTGTATTGCAAAGTGATCCTGAGGGGTGATGGGAAGGGGAATTGGGGTTTTGCAATTCCTTGGATTTTTCTGCTGCTGAAAAGCAGTGGTACACTGAAGCAGCACTTTCTCTTAACCCTTCCAACCCAGACCCAACAGCTTCCAGGTCCCAGGTGGCACTCCTGATGGTTGTGCGCTCTTGTGGGCATTATGGTTTTGTTAGGAGGCTCCATCCTCTGACACTGTCGTGTTCTTCTCCTAAACAACTAGCGAAAATAAGTAAAAAAGCTTAGAGCTTTGAAATATGTAATTATAGCAGTAATTTAGACCTAGAAAAATGCTGCAGAAGCTAATTACAATTATACATTTTGGTAGTGACTGACTTGGCCAAATAGATATTTTTTTTTTGTGTGAATTCAGTGATATTTTCATAGAATCATAGAATGGTAGGGTTGGAAGGGACCCCCAGACATCATCTGGTCCAATCCCCCTGCAGAAGCAGGTTCACCTAGGTCAGGTTGCAAAGGAAAACGTCCAGACGGGTCTTGAGGACGTCCAAGGAACGATACTCCACAATCCCTCTGGTCAGCCTGTGCCAGGGCTCCCTCACCCTCACAGTGAGAGTTTTCTCTAATGTTTAAATGGAACATTTTGTGTTCCAGCGTCATCCCATTACCCCTTGTCCTGTTGCTAGCTACAATGGAAAAAAAAAGGATGTCCCAGAGATGACATGCTTGAGTATAGGGGAAAAATAATTCTAAGTGTGGAGTGCATCCATATTGGACATAAATGTGGCTCATCCACCTGTCACAGACTAAATTTTGGGCATCTGGGCAGGCAGTAACAAGTGTCCAAGGAAGAAAGTTTGACTTGTTGTAAGGGATGGTTTTAAGAAAACATAGTTTGAACCTGATCATTCTGCAAAATGTATTTAATTCCTTATATGTTACAGATTTCATGTGGCTTGAATTGATTCAGTTATTCCCTACAGAACTGTAAATAGCCAGCTGAGGTTAATGGGGGTTTATTTCTTTCCTCGTCTTCATCTCTCCTAGCTGGTGAGAAAGAGTAGATTAGACTTGTATTCTGCTTGCAACTTATTACTGGGTATACTGCTGAGGTTCCTCACGTGGGCACACACCTCACTCACTCCAAGCTGCATTTGGGTTCCCAAAGGGAGGGTGTAAGGCTTTGGGTACAACGTGGCACGTAGTCACCTGGACCCCATCCTCTGCAGTTCCCCATGACCCTGCTGCAAGCTCTGAGCTCTCCCCTTCTCTGGGAACCGCTTCTGTCTTTTCCCCCTCGGACCTTTCCTGGAGATCCCCTTCTGCTGGCTGATGAATGAGGCATCTCTCAACTTTGGATGCTCTTGCAGCCAGGAGGGCTGAGTTTTCGGGAGGGGGGAGGGTTCTACTGCTGGTAGGGAATGGTTGTTTCTTCACTTCGTTTAAAATAAAATCATGTGCCATGACTCAATGTTTGTTGTGCTTGTTCTATCCTTTTCATGAAAAGACAGACTTGTACCTTACCTATGCCACAAACTGAGCATGATCAAAGAATGAAAGTGCCTGTTGCTCCCCTAGCTCCATGCTGATGTCCAGTGAAACTATTGCATGGTCTGCAGAGTAAAACCTGTGGAGGTTTTCCTGTGCTGATTCCCAAAAGAGATTGGTTATACTGGGATAGAAACTGCATAGGAATGAACCTTTTCATTAAAATATTGAGAATGCAGTATCTGCAGAATACGGCAGAATGCAACAGGTTGTGACAAGGTTCTGCAATCACATCCCAGATCGTCCATAGTACCTCATGCGGGACGCCCTTGTGATGTATCACAAGAGATCTATTTCGAGAACATTTTGTTTACAGTTCTGGAGCTGGAAAGAATCAAACGGCACTTCCACATTGCACATACGGAACATATAAACAAGCACCCAAAAATCAAACCTACCAGTCACTCCCGATTTCATTGGGAAACCACCAGTGACTCAGGAGCGTTTCGCAAATGCCCTGGTGCAGAAACGCAATGTATATTTTGTGTTGTTCTCGTGAAGGTTTTGTTCCGAGTTTTGAGCCCTGCCTACTGCTCTGAGGCTGGTTTGTGAGGCACAAGTCCAGAAAATGTGTGTGCACCCAGGGGTTGGTGTTGCAAGAGCTGTTGGCAAGCAGAGGCTCTCCAGGTGCCTGGGTGGTTCTGGTGGTCAGTGAGTGGTGTCCAAAAACCGAGACAGTTTCACTGATTATTTTAGAGTGTGTTAATTGACAGCTGCCTGCCACAAACAGTTAATTTTTACTGTGAATTGTTACATTGAAATGTTTTAAACTTTATATCGCGGGCTTCTTATTCCCATGCTCCCATTCCATGCCTCCTCAGCTGTGCCTGGCCAAGGGTTGGTTGCGATAAATGGCATAAAAAAAATAAACTGTGTTTAAAAAACAGAGGGAGCCCAAGCAAATAACTGAAAGAGCTATTTCCCAACCACAGTTTCCAAACTGGATCAGGTTCACTGTGCAGTGCCCCGCAAAGCAGAGTGGAATCAATCAAGGAGGTTGTTGCATCTGGGGAGATAGGATCTTCTTATGGGGACTGTCAAGAGAGGTGTCCAAAATAATCGAAGGAGTGGCATCTGATGAGATGCTAGTGCCAGGGGCTCCTGCCCTGGCTGCTTCCTCTTCACTTCTCCATCTGTGCTACTTAGAAGTTTCTGAGACCACGCTGGAAAACATGCATCTTAAGTCATGGTTTGAAACCAGCCCTTTTCTTACAAAGCGGAGCTACAGAGCTCCTGTGGTGAAGTTGGCATGAGGGGCTTGTGCAGTGTCGGGCTGTTTGGATGGCTGCTGAGCTGAGCTTGGTCTGACTTTGCTGCTCACCTCTTGTTTCCTCTCCAGAATTGGCCGGCTTTTCGATGGCACGGAGCCCATTGTCCTCGACAGTCTCAAGCAGCATTATTTCATCGACAGAGATGGGCAGATGTTCAGATATATCTTGAATTTTTTAAGGACGTCGAAACTCCTCATTCCTGATGATTTCAAGGTGAGATTTCGAGGGACTTGGGTGTTTTGCGTGTACCTTGATAGAGCAGGCAGATGGTGCATAGGCAAAACAAACACCTAGATGAGATGAAGTACAGGGATGGATTTGTATGGTGCTTGATTCTAGGTATGTGGCAAAAGTAAGCACAGGGTTGCTAAAGTGGCATTTGTCAACCTTTCCTAGAGTGTCACCAGCGTTAAATTTTTGCCTCCTGGCTATACAATAGTGCAGCAACCTTGCGATGTTTGACCTACAGAAACTAAATACTGTGGGATGCTGACAGAGGCAGAAATGATGTTACAATCTGGAACCGAGTGTTCGTGAGCTCTGCTGGTTTCTTGGTCTTCTCATCCACTTTTATGCTTCCCCTCTGATTGCAGCAGCTTCAGCTTCTACTCCCACACTGAAATTCAGAGAATGGTGTATTGACAAAATAAACTACACACATGGTAATATTTGAGCATCAAGTCGTAGAATGTTTTCTCCCCCAGACTCTTGAATGCATACTGCGAGTTTAATTTGGGAGTTTTAAAGAAGTGAGGGATGAATAGTCCCGTGTTTATCATTTAAACTTTATTAAAGAGCCTGGTTTTTTTCTTTTTTTTTTTTTTATTTATTTTTTTAATATCAAACTTGTGGTAGTTCACCATTCTAGAGCTTCAGACTCTGTGTGTTGCTCTGTGTTTATCCACTGGTAGGTGTATGGGTGTACACGTGGTGTCAGCAAATTGACCACTGGAGACCGCAGTTGCAATCAGAACAGATCTTAATCCTTCCTTAAGGATCTCAACGTAGCTGCCTGTGCCATTTGTTCCTCTTTAGGAAACATGACAATTCAGCTTGAGAGGGCGAGTTGTTGCAGAGAGATGTTCACACTGGTGTGCGATCTTTTATCCCTTGTATCTGAGAAAGGTTTTCAGGTGTTTGGGGTATAACAGGTGCAAGGTTGAGTTCAAAAGTCATATCGCAGCAACCTTTGAATCATCTTCTGTAGACACATACTTCTGCCATGTGTGACAAGGGTAAATCTACCTGAATAATGGGGGAGTTTGGAACTACACGATAAGCATCACATCCCTCCTTTTGAAGCCTTTTTGAAGCCTCATGCTGCTCTCGGCACTTGTCCTGAAGGTAATGAGAAATACAGAAGAAAGCCACCTTCTGTGCAATAATAAGAAATCGTATACGTAGAGCCTTTTAAATACATAGATGTACTGTGGCTCTGCTGAAATTAAAAATGTAACTCCTGGCAAGTTCACCCAACCAGTGTGATGTTCAAAGGGGTGTTCAACGTGGTGTTCAAAGGGTTGGGAAGACCCAGTTATACTTTAAGGTCTCCAAAAGATCGGTGCTCAAAATGAACAGCGGTCCGTGTTTCTTAGAAATCTGTAGATAACTGGGGTTTTGTTTTGGTCACACATTAAATGCAAGCAGCATTTAGAGCATGCTTTAGGTGCCCCATTATCATAAAGCATTCTGTCTGTAGCTCAAATTCAGGGCCATATAGACTGTTAGCAGCCTGCCTTTGTTGTCATTCTGTTCCTCTGTCTTCTCTGTTTCTCATGTGTTGCTTTTCTGTGTATAAAGATTTTCCAAATGGCCTTAAACTGAGAAAAACAAGATTGGTTTTGGCTTTTGTTTTTTCATTTATGTAAAAAATGGCAGCAGATAGACTCCAAATCATCAGTTCTAAATTGTTTCTGTACCGGCTATACTTAGGAATGCGTTTTCTCTGCTCTGGCGTTGGAGACGATGTAGTAAACATTACTGTCGGCGAAATGGGGAGATATTAAAAAATACTTAATTTTTAAAATGCAGTAATATGTGCAATCCATTATGCAAATATCTGGATCATTTCACACTAAGAACCATTGCAGGCTCCCTCATTTACATTCTCCTACCTGTTCCAATGCCTGCTAGTATTGCTGTAAGACGTGATGGATCCTAGTGATGAATTTTTCGAATCCCGGTTGAATTCTGTTCCATCTGTTCAATGAGGTCATTATTCTATGACATCACTGTGGGGATAAAATACGGGGGAGAGTGGGGATTTTGCCTGGCTTATTACTTAGCGGGAGGAAGTTGAGCGAGCGCAGCTTCCCCCTCCCCTCAACAAGTGCTGCCGTAGCCAGTCTGTTTCAGGCAGCTGATGGCTGTTTTCCGCTTGCGCTGTTGTTTTATTGCACTTTGCTCCGCAGCAGTTATGAACTGTGTCTGAAGGGTTCCAGATCTAGAGCAGCATTAGCCCGAGTGAGGCGTAATAAATCAAGCAGTGCATTAGTGACGCCTCTCCCTTAACTGTGCACAGTAATACATGTGTCTTTCAGGACTACAGTTTGTTATATGAAGAAGCGAAATATTTCCAGCTTCAGCCCATGCTAGGAGAGATGGAGAGGTGGAAACAGGACCGGGAGAGTGGCCGCTTCTCAAAGTCTTGTGAGTGCCTGGTGGTGCGAGTTGCCCCAGACCTTGGAGAGAGGATTACGCTGAGCGGCGACAAGTCGTTGATAGAAGAAGTGTTTCCAGAAATCGGTGACGTGATGTGCAATTCCGTCAACGCCGGCTGGAATCACGACTCCACGCACGTCATCCGATTTCCGCTGAATGGATACTGCCACCTCAACTCAGTTCAGGTAGGAAGTCACCTATGCATTTTTTTTGGAGGGGAGCCTGATGGCCAGGTGCCAGTGGGTTGACCCTCTTCCCCGTTCTCTGGAGTGTTTTGGTGAACAGAATCAGCTGGAGGCTTTGACTTGGTTGTTCACTACTGTGGATTGGGACTGTTCTCGCAACTCAATTCACACATATCACCATCGAACTACAGTAGTGTTAAAAACCTGCTTTAGGAGATACATCTTTGCCTCAATATAAAAACACTGCATATTTGGAGATACCTTTTTTGATTCTTGAATATAGATTCAAGATTGCTTCCAGTCCATTGCCCTCCTTGTTATAAATTGTTTTCTGGCTTGAGAGGGCACAAGGACATCTCAAGCCAGGGAGAGAAGCTGCTACATCCCCACAGAGTCTGTTGTGAAGAGAGCTGTCCCTTCACCTGAGAAAGGTGGTAGAGACGCTCAGAGTTTGTCAGAGTCCAGAGGAGCTTTGAAACTAAAAAGGAAGAAAGCAGGAGCAAAATGGAGAAGCCCTGGTCTCTTTATGGGTATAACGAGGGAGAAGTAAGGGGAAAGGGGCAATTAATGTGAGAAAGAGACAACAGGACAGTAGCACTGGGCAGCTACTGAATGGAGGGAGAACACAGCTAGCTCCTTCCTCCCAAAACAGAACTCAACATTTCTGGAGGGGAGCAGCCTGCAGCCGCAGGAGAAGGCATCTGTTGAGTCCTACCCTCCTAGAGGAGATTTTTCATCTGCTGTCATTCAGACTGGGATGTCCTACGAGGGCTTCAACTAGAGTATCAGGCAAGGAGTGTAATGTGAAGGGAAGTCATCACAAGTGTGGTTAAAAACTAGTAAGTTCTTTTTCCGATGTTACTCAGGTCTTTTGCATTTTTATAAAAAACACTTTAATACTTCTTTAACATAGTTTTTGCTTTGGACAAAGAAAGCCTGTTCAGTCTCCCTCCTTGCTGTGGTAACAAAAACAAAGGCACCTCTGCTTATTTCAAATAGGGACCCATCCATTTCTGTGGTATCAGGAAAGACCCTCCTCTTTCAGTAGTTTTTCCAATTATTTTATGGCATGACAGAAGCCTGTTGCAATAGGACAAGAGGTAATGGTTTTAAATTAAAAAGAATAGATTCAGAATACATATAAGGAAGGATTTTTTTTGCAATGAAGGTGGTGAAACAGTGGAGCAGGTTGCCCACAGAGGTAATAAATGCCCCATCCCTGGAACCATTCAAGGTCAGGCTGGACAGGGCTGTGAGCAACATGATCTAGTTGAAGTTGTCCCTGCTCATTGCAGTGAGGTTGGACTAGATGACCTGTAAAGGTCCCTTCCAACCTGAACAATTCTATGATTCCTTGTAGCGATATCAAACATCAGTACCTGTTATGAAATGCTTAAGAAAATATCTGAGAGACAAATGCAGGTCATTTCTGGGATAATTATAATAAACTTACAAGTTATAATGTCATCTGGTTTATCCTTTGTTGGTTAAAAACAACCAACCTCACACACCTGTCTCCACCTGGTCAGCACATTCTGCACAGCCAGCACTTTGGAGTGAGAACTCTTCTTCACATCTGGAATTGAACACTAGCACTACTGATGCTGTTTGGTTCAGGTACACCTCCTAAATGCTGCAGACTCATGAGCAAGTTCTTACACAGAAGAGACTTGCAAGCTGAGCTTGACATTTTTCCATCTGCCACATCCTGCTGTGCAGGTAGAGCAGCTCTGCTCTGCTCTCTCCCCAGAGGAAGTAAGCTGAGCACTGCAGTATACACTGAAGGCCGCTCAGACACTGCCTATGTTCTGACACTTTACAGGGGAGTCTGGGTTTACCTACCTAGACTTGTCAAGATATGGTTCACCTGCGTTATGCTTCGACAGTTGTCTCTTATTAGCCTTTATTGTCGTGCTGGAACATCAAGGTTGCTTTGTCAGTGACTAACGCAAATTTAGAACAGCCTTGGGTGTAAGATAGCAACTGAAAAGGTGCAGGACTTTAAGGAGGGTTATTTAGCCACTTTTCATCTGATGGTTTGCAAAGCAGTTCTGTCCTTTAGCTGTTTGTCACTTACTTTTCATTACAAAAATAAGAATTGCTAGGCATATTTACTGATGTGAAAAACCAGAGTCAGAGTGGAAAAATGTGCACGGGCTTCAAGAGAGACGATGATCCCACATTGGTAATGCTGCATCTACAATTTCTGGGGGATGTCATCATCTCCCAATCCTAATAACAACACAGAGCAGGACAGGGACTACCAATAGACCTGGAAAGGGAAGTACCGACCAAATGGTTTGTCCAGGGCTGGGCTAGATTCCTGTCCAGTTGCATCCACTGTATTTCATTTCTCAGGACCCAAGTTCTCCTGATGTATTTTTCAGTGACTTGCACCGAGATGTTTGCAGGGGATTTTGGCTTATACTGTTAGAAGCTAAAGATCGAGGTAAACAAAAATTGCACAGATGTTTTGATGGTTGCTTCCGAGCCTCTTTTCCCACCCACTCCTTCTTGAGATTTGTGTGCTGTGCAATTAGCCATGCTCACGTGGCTTTGGAAAGACTTTTGCTGACCTGAAGCAATGCATGTAAAGATGTTGCATGTGTTGTTTTAACCATTTTTAAACCACAGCTCACTTCTCCCCCCACCCCAATCCCCTGCAGCCTTCTACTGTTTGCTTTCCTTTGCTGTCCGAGTACATGTGCAAGCCAATTTGCTAGTTAATGAAATAGCTGGGAAAGACTCAGTAGGAACCTGCTCCCAGCACACCACCAATGAGGTCCAGTCGGGTTCAACAGAGGGTCCCATGTCCTGTGGGGTGCAGGAGCATCAGCCCCTCTCTTTGGGGCTTGTGGCCATCACAGTTGACCTTGGTGAAGCCCTGGAAGAATCCTCTTCACAGGGGAAGCAAAAGAAGCCCAGCCAACAGAACAGATAACAGTGATGGTAAAAATAGCAAAGAGAATAAGCGAAAGAAAGAATGCCTGTGCCTTGCAGTTACAGTAAACCAGCATGAATGTGGGTAATTGAAAATAAATAATGGTGGAATGGTGGTGTGTGGAGTGAGACCGTGGTCTTAGAAGCAGCCTGGAGCTGGCACTGGAGCTGAGGTCTTTGCACCACCGTTTCTTGGGTGAGCTGTGTGGGGTGCATCGCCCTGCCGCTCTGAGAGTCCTGCCTGACTCTTCTTTTTCCCCTGTGGGTTTGGGTTTTTTTTTCCTTTTTGATTTTTTTCGTAGTTTTTTTTCCTTTTTGCCTTTGTATTTCACTCTGGAACCAACAGTCAAAGATGTGAAAAGGGAAGAAAAGTGAGTAGGCAGAACTTGTTAGTTCCATAATTAAAGTTAAAAGGTCCCAGGTTTTACCACAGGTAACTGTAGCCAAAACCCTTCATAATCTTGTGGTTGGTTTTTATGTCTCTAGAAAATATGGTGGTTAACTTCCCTGAAATTATGACCGCACTATCTGCTTTGTCACCATTTAGTTGAGGTGTTTGCTCAGCATCCTCCAGTACCTGCTGTGCAATCCTGTGTCACCTTTGGTGCTGTAAATTTGGTGAAGCAGAGAGCGCAGTTTTTTTTCCAGGCAGGTTTCTGTGGCTAGAAGAGTAGTGGATTTGCTGATAGTACTAAAAAAAAAAAAAAACCCAAAGATCTGAAAACAAGTTTTTCTTCATTTTTCTTCTTATTGTTCAGTGGCCAAGGTCTGCGGAAATCAGTCTGAGAGGATGGGGCCAGTTGGCCGATCTGTGTAGCCACTTTTGTTTCCCAGCTGGATCTATTTGAAAGCAGCAGTTACTGTCATCAGATGCAAATAATCTGTTTATTTCCTTAGACATTGGTGTTTGTTTTCCTCTTATTTTTTTTTGCAGGTACTTGAGAGGTTACAGCAAAGAGGGTTTGAGATTGTTGGCTCGTGTGGAGGTGGGGTGGACTCTTCCCAATTCAGTGAATACGTACTGAGACGAGAACTCAGAAGGACATCTCGTGCACCCTCCGTCATTCGAATAAAGCAAGAGCCTCTGGACTAAAATGGACATGTTTCTTTATGCAAAACAAACAAAAAAAAAGAGGAAAAGAGAGAGGAAAAAAAAAAAGGGGGACGATTCATGTGCAGTTTGGACTCCAAACAAGTCCTGGAACTAAAATTGAATAAAAGACACATTTATATCAAATATAGAGACCACACCTGAATTCATATGGGAACATTGGATCAGTAGTAATAATAATAACCTCAAGGTGTAAAAGAGAACACACACACACACACGCATATATATAAAGAGTATGTATGTATATGTATGTATGTACATATATATATGTATGTATATGTCAAAGGGTAGGAAATGCAACAACGAAACAGTGGTAGATGAGGTTGGTGCTGTGATGGCCATTAAGTGTCCTAGGCCTTACCCAGGCCCACTTAACGGTGTACAAGCCATTACCATTGGGGGATCCATAGATGGCTCCTCACCCGTTTCCCATTGCCAAACAGCCATCCACTTCTTCACGTGTACACACCTTGACTCAACTTTATTTGCATATGGAGGTTTATGTCTGTCTTTTTTAGAGGTGGGTGGGCCGGGTGTTCAGGAGACAACCATCCATTGTGTTGGAAAGCTAGTCGACTGAAACTTTAAATGTAGTTTGTACAGAAGTCGCACACTTTTTTGTCTGCCCTCACAGATGTGAAAGATTACTTTTCTTTTGAATGAGTTTTTTCGTTGTTTTTGGTTTTGTTTCGTGGTTTGGTTTTGTTTTGGTTTTTTTTTTTCAAAGGGGGCCAGAATGATTAAATATTTGGTAGAGATGCTCTGGTTTGAACCTGCTGCTTTCCTACAATTTTTTCAAATTTTATAATGTATTAAATACAATAAACTCTGTTTAAAATAACGAGGGTCTGATTTAAGGCAACAGGAGCAGAGAGGTGGTGTTGAGCTCACTGCACTGCGGCGCGTGGAGGCAGCGGGCAGTAAGCGGAGTGAGTGAAAGGCAGCAGAGGCTGTGGCGGGGTCTCTCTGGCGTGCCACACGTCGTTAGCCTCCCTTCAGCAGTGTCCTGTTCAAGCTTTGTCCCGCTTCTGAGAGAGGCTGTCAGTCAGACTTCAAAACAACACCAGCTCGGCCCAGGGAAACCCGTCAAAAAATGACACCTGGCTCTGTAACCTTCAATGTGAGAGTGGAATAGTTGCATCCTCCCCTCTTGACTGGAGAAGCTGGTAGCTTCAGCTCTTCCGAGCCCTTGCCCTGCTGAATGTTAGTCAGCCTGTTTGTTTTTAATGTTGTTAACTCCCCTCGTTTAAAGCTAGTGTTCTTGTGCCTGGAGAGTGAGTCGCTTAGGCCCTCCCTCACATTTCGCCTGCGGCTGCGTTGCTCCTGGTAGCGGGCGGTAGATCCACGGCCTGCATTAGATGGCCTGTGAGTTGTTCTCTTGCAGAGTCTCCCTGAGGCCACCTCTGGAGCCGCCTCTTTTGAGGCCAGTGAGATTTTTTGCAAAGACGCCACGTCACGATACCGCTGCACGGACCGTTCACAGGTTGATGCTTTCACCACCTAAGATGCACCAGCAACCACCACCTTTCCTCCAAAGTACCTTCTTATGCAATATTCCAGCATATGACTGTGTATTCATCCTAGTGTGGAAGTTTCTCTCGATGCTGTGGTGCCGGCGTTCCGTTCATTTTGGTGACACTTTGCTATTTATTGAAGAAAAGGAGAAAAAAAAAGTTGTTAAAAACATGTAACAAGGTTTTTAATATAATGTGATAACTCCAAACAAAAGAAAGCTACCATTTTTTTTTCTGGGTTTTTATTAAAAGGTGTCAGCTTAAACAGCTCCCTGGCAGCACATATCAGTGGTTTTGAAATTTCTGAGATGTGACAGTGGGTGAGAGAGGGGGCTTCAAAAAATTAAGGTTCATTAGTGGGTTATTAGATCTTCAATGTGATGCTGATCTGTGGATTCACCGTACTGAAACAGCTTGTTTTCAATTAGCAGCAAGTAGTCCCCTTACAAAATAAACAAATGCTTGCTTCTACTGCCCACAATTTGGTTGTTAGTTTGCATAGAGGTCGGGAAGCTAAAACCCCAGGAAATAAATATTTTTAAAGGATCTTCAAACTGTTGGAAGTGGTATGAAATTCATGTTGAAAACGATGCCGGCCCCCTTGGGTTGAAGGAACATGGGTACCAGTGCAAGGGGGCATAATGTGTCAGAGACTCTTTGCTGCAGAAACCTTCCCTGTGCTTCCAGGTGGGGCCTCACTTTCTAGGGCCTCCCCAGAGTACCCAGGGATATTGTTTGCACTGTCTGGTAAGCCCACAGGTGCTCTTAAATCCGGACCTGCCCTGCTAGTCAGTGTATTTATGTACAGGCATGTGTTCCAGCGCAGGCTAGAGCCAGCAAAGGAGGGGGCTTCAGCTCCTTTCCCTGCTGCTTGGCGAGCAGTTACCCCAAGCTTGCTTGGTCAGGAGCATCAGCAGACCCAAAATTACACCACTTCCCCCACCTCTACCCCTAATTCTGGCAGCATCCAGCCCACCCACAGCCTTTGCACTCGCCGAGTGTGAAGGGCTAAGAGGAGCTTTGCCACTAATGCTCTCCACTGCGCTGCTCCCAAAGCCGGCTCAGCCCTTGGTTTTGCTTGCTCAGCGTGTACCCAACCAACTCTGACACCAAGGATGCCTTTGTGCTCCTCCCACATCCCCAGCTGGCCACTCACTCTCCCACCAAGCCCACGTTTGGTTTTGATGGAGTCAAAGAGCACTCTGAGACCACGAATGTCAATGTGTCTGCAATTACCATGCAGTCATGGAGTAAGAGGTCATGAATAAAGAAGGCGACAGCTGATGAAAAATGTATGCAGGAGTAAGCTAGATGTAGATTTTTTAGAGAGCAAATGAGATTAGTCTTGTTTGCAACTGAGGCTCGTAACCATATGTTTTTAAAAATGTTCTTTAGAAAAACTGATCAACAGACAAATGAGCAACAGATCCAGGAAGGAGCGAGTGGGGGGAGCCGAGAGGGACCAGATTACGGTCAGCTCATTTCTGGAGGTTAGTCATTTTGACACGTACAATAGTTTAAATTTATCTAATTACTTTATTATAAAGGTATGAGTCCATTTAATGGTATCAGTGGTGCTGTGTTTAATAACGAGAGCTGCAGTATAGGGTAGCTGCCCGCATTGCACTTCAGCAACTTGGTTAAGCGGTTGCCAGGAGAACTGCTGTGAACAGGCAGAGATTGCAGGTGCTACCTAACACTCCTTCTCACGCTGAGACATGGGCAGAGGAACCAGATCTCCTCTTTTGGTAACGTGAACACTGGATTTCTGCAATAAGCATCGACCCAGGGTTCAGTCCTTCCCCTGTTGCCTTTAATGTACCAAACAGCTATGTAATGTAAGTATGAATCCTGGCACGCTTCGATGAACCTTTAAACTGTGAGTGTCCAGTTGAAGACTGAGCTCATTTACCCTGCACCGGACAAAGTGAAGTCCCACTTAGTCACTACTACGTTACTACTACTATGTTAGTCTCTCTTTCCAGAAGCTCTGCTTGTAAATAGGTGCTGCTGATATATCCTGTCTCTGGGTACTTACCGGCCAAGTAGTGTGGCCTGGAGAATGTTTGTCCTCTCCATTGCCAGAAGAAAGCTGGTCATTTCAGTGCGTGACTGGCACGGATGGGAATAGTCGGGGCATTGTTTTTTGGTGCCCAGTAGAATCCACAACGACATCCAATGGAGACAACCTACTACCCTCTGAAACCATCAAAACTGAGACACCCATACAATAATTTTCCTTTAAACAGACACTGATTTCAATTTGAAGAGAAACATTTTGTTCACGAGCATAATTTTTTGTAGCAACCTTTAAAAATTGATTGCTATAGTAATTACGGGGGTTTTACCGTCACCTAAAGGACTTGTCAAGTGCAATTTTCTTTAATGTTCACATTTTTAGGGACTTGGGGGAGGAAGGGTTTGATTTTGGGGGGTTGCAAAAAGAATTTTTTATTGATCTATGGTCAGTTTTTCAGAGAAATAAAAACATTTGTTTCCATCTGTCATTTCTTGACTGCGGATTTCTATATTATGAATTATTTCTAGGCACAACTGGTATTTGTATGTTGGCATTCGTGCTGCCTGAGGTTTATTTACAGTGGAAATGAAACCAAGACATCCTCAGGGCCTGCAGACCAGTTGCTTTGTCTCAGGCTTCAGTTTGAGCAGTTTATTATTTCTTGAGGATCTGGAGGGATCGCCACCATCAAAAATCAATACATTGCATCAGGTCCCTGTGTTGGCTTTGGCTGCTACCTTATTGATTTGGTTATTGAAGACCCCAAAACTGACTGAGCATTTGGGATCCTCTATTTGAGACTGAAACTGCTAAAATCATATCCCTACTCCTCCTCACAGATAAAAAAGGTGCAGGCACATATTACCACAGTTCATCCCCTTGTAAGCTGAGCTAGCTCTGCTAGCATGTTAATGTCAATGCTTGGGGGGAAACCCTAATGCTAACGTGCTGAAGCATCTTCTGCTTGTGCAAGCATGAGCTCCAGAAATGGAGGTGCCCTCTGATAGGTGGGGGAAAGTGCAGTTTTCCTTCAGTCTTGTGATTTTTTTTTTCCCCCATTTGTTGACTAGAGGCTTGTCATGTTACTGAGTCTTGTTTCCTAAAATAATGAAGAGCATATTCTTTTTCAACCGGTGCCAGATACTATGGTCCAGATTCCATCTTTTGACCTCCATGTTCATGGCGAACTTGCCCCACACCCAGATGACGAGCTAAGTTTAGCGTGATTCAGGGATTATGAGAAGGGGCACGGCGTGGTGGCTGGCTGTCAGTACCATGGAGTCCACAGCAATAGTTTGTCATCTCTGTTGTGTGTTGCCTCTGAAAAATGCTGTATTTTCTGCTGCAGGTCAGAGGAAGTGTGGTTCGATCAGACTCCCCTCTCTCAGCCCCATTGAAACTATGTCCATGAGCTCTTCCCTCCGCAGAGGCTGTCACTGGTATGAACTGGCTGGGTTTTTCCCCTTGGGGAGCGCGGGGCGTTGGTGCCCTTGCCTCCAGCAAGCCCCATCCCCTGGTGCTCAGAGCACAGCTCTGGTTTGCTGGTTTGGGAAGAGATGGAAGGAGGGAGATTTGCCTTTGCACTCCAGAGTTTGGACTGATAAATGATCTCATCTACAACCCCAAGTGGTCTTCTAGCTTCTGTTCCATTATGTAGCTTGTCAGTGTTGTTATTAATTTTCCTGAGGAAGGTGCATAGCATGGGATGGCTGGCCTCGCTGCTCACCATCGGGAGCAGTCTGAAGGGCAGGGCAGTGACCTGATGAGTGAGCACTGACTTCACACAAAACCTGTATCTGCTGAAGTCCCCCTAAAGTCACACACTGCACTCATTCTGTCTTCACTTCAAACAGAGGGATTAGTGAGGATGACCAGTGGATATTTGACACTTCATTTGAATAACCTCCAAGAAACTGCAAAGACAAAAGCCAAAACAGGCAGAGGGTGGACACTAGTTCTAAAGATGTAGGGCCCAGATTTCACTAATCTCTGCTGCTTCTGAATAAATACTTCAGCTCAGAGTGGCTCACATTAAAAACACTTCTTAGCAGAAAATAGCAAAGGTAGCCATGCATTTCTTTCCTTTGCTTTCTTCAGTTCAGGAGACTTGTTTTCTTTCTGCTTGGGGCTGTGCCTGAGCAGCTCAGCTAATAATTTTGGCCCTAATGCAGTGTTTGGTCTCTTCAAAGCATTGTACAAACCCTCAATTAAGCATCTCTCTACCTGTAAGGGAAGACGGTAGCAACAAGCTCACCTTGCAGCTGGGGGAGACAGAAGCAGCTCAACTTCCACCCACACAGGTGGGAAGCTGTGCTTCAAGAGCCACGCTCGGCTACCACCCTCTTTCACAGCCCCTCTTGCAGTGTAGAAAGAGTTTGGAATCGCTGAGGTGCTATCAAACCTGTTTTTTTTAAAGCTGAGGGTTACAACCTATTCATGCAAATAAAAGGCATCCCTGATATGTCTTGAATAAACTTAAAAAGTAGCACTACAACCATCTTAGGCTTTCATGTACCTTTGGGATTTTTCTTCCTAATTCCTTCCCAAGAGAGAGAAATATAAATGAAATAAATTTCCCTTCACCTTCCAGGTTTTAAGTAGGGTCTACTCATATCTTCGTCTCCTTCGTCTGGCTCAGGTCTTCAACAGTGACTATAATTTTCAGTTTATATGATGCTTCAGTTGCTTAACAGAACTCAGGCATTGGGGTGGGGGGGTGGAGCGAGGAGGGTAACGGGAACAGGAATAGCAACCAAAATCTCCAGTGCAGTTTGTGAGAGAGCTTTGGTCATCCATAGAGTGGTCACAAATTACAACAGTGGGAAACTAGGGCTCAAAACCTCACAGATTATCTTCCTCCTTGAGCATCTGCTCCTCTTTCTCACAGTTGTAGCCTTTGGATGAGTAGTTTTAGAGCCGTGCTATCATCTCCGCCGTAACCAGTGCAGCTATTCCAGGAGAAAGCTGCTTGGCTCAGGGACAGCTGTTCTGCAGAAAAATTCTCTTCTGATGCATTATTGATAGATGTAAGTTAAAGCCATAAAGCTCGCAGCTTTATCAGGCAATATCTACTAAATCCTGGAAGCATGTAAGATAACCTAAATGTAATCTACTGCGTACCCGCTCCTTCAGTGATGGATAGCACAACAAAAGCAGCTCTAATGAAAAATTAATGAAAACAGTTACTTCCATAAGAAAAATGATCTGTTTTCTCCCACCTTTGTATTGATTTTAACTGGCCCTGTAATTGGAAGTGTATAATTTTTTCCTAAGGTAAAGAGGATTGAGGGCGAGGGAGAGCGAGCGTATAATTCTGTTCATGTTTGTGACATACTTTCAGGCTACAAAAACAAAGCATTTTCCTTAGGATGTTGAAGCCGCCTGTGAATGCAGACTTCAAGCATATTTTCTCAGCTCAGGCAAACTGCCACGCTGGTTTGCCTGAAACCAGATACTGCTTGAGCAGAGTACTTGGAGTTACTTTGAAGTCTAGCGGGGAAGTACAAAGAAACAGTGTTAAGAAAAATCAAATATAGTGCATGTAACTTGGTGGTTTTAACGTGTTTCATGCATTCAGGTTCACTTCTGATTGATCTGCCACTTCCTGAAAGGCAAAAATCCTCCAATCGCTCTTTGGAGAGCGAATGAATGTCAGGCTGAAAGGAAGGACCTTCTCTATGACACCACACCAGCTGCTTCACATTGTTCCTGCACTGTCTCGACAGTGAGCTCGCTGCCACATGTAGTCTCACCACCTTCTCACTGACTCCTTTAAGCACAACTGTATTTCCCCCTAAATTTAATAGAGCATATCTGGGGTTTTTTTCACCATACAACAGCAGAAGTCAGTCTGAGCTGCTGCTCTGCTGTAAGCTCCTTTAAGATTTTTTTTTTTCTGAAGTCTTTAAGGACACTGCTGAGATAATACACCAGTCACAGTGTTACACAGTTTGTTTTGGTAGGGAAAAAAAATGCATTTCTCAAAGTGTTTAGGAAATGCCTCTTTCCTGTTCCCTGTGGCATATCGTATGGGCCTTTTTCTAATATCTTCCATGAGAGAGAGCAAAGACATGATAGGGAGCTGTATTGTGATGAGGAGTAGCTGAGAAGCAAGACGTTTCTGCATATATTGCTAGTAAATGTGACCTTAGTCTATTTTTTAACTTGAGAGGTTTGGCCAAGATCTTCATTGTTGCTTTTTTTGTTGTCTTTCTCATTGGCCTGGTAACCGCTGTAATACAAGATGAACCACCTCTTTCAACCCATGTCATTAAAAATTAGGGCATGTACTTGTCCTTAGTGTTTGGCTTGGCTTTATTTTTGTTGCAGTAGTCTCAGCCAGTGCTTCTAGTAGCAGATGTGGTGACAGATTGTCATGGGTGACCAAGGGCCCCTTTGTAATGGTGCCTTCCCCAGCTTCCTGGGCCATGCTGCAGGAACAAGTGCTACAAGAGCACCATCAGTGAGGAGAAAATGCCTGAAAGGTGTCGTGGCTGTAAACATCCAGCAGCAAGGGAGGGCTGCATGCTGGGGCAGCTCCTATACCTCCTGTCTGCAGATGGCCCTACTTGAGCAGGGAAGGTGGACAAGATGATCTCTAGAGGTCCCTTCCCACCTCAACCATTCTCCGTCTCTGTTGTTTCCAAGAAGATTGGACTGGCTGAGACGTGAAAAGTTTGTCAGGGAGAGTGAAATGTGGCCCTAACCCAATGCCATCAAGATCTTCTTTTTGAAAAGGAATGCATCAGTAGTGCAAAAAACTTCCAAGGGCTGTAGTGCTGGTGACGGAAGTGTACAGTCAGGCCAGGCCAGGGAAAGCTCTATCTCACACGAAACTGTGCTACAGTAAAGCCGGGTTATTCACAGCACCTTGAGTAAACCAGAAAGGCTTGTTTAAAAAAATTTATACCGGGGAAAGCAGGCTGGAGAGGGGCATCAGAGCCTGTCATGGAAAGGCCTGGGTCCGTGCTGCTGCTCTGCTGATGGCAGCTCCGCTCTACAAGGGTGGCAAGAGTGTTCAGAAGGAAGAGCGTTGTCTAAAGAAGACGGGGTTGTAAAGCGGGTTAATGGCAATGACACAGTGTCGTGGTTTAGGCCCA